>WBMW01003103.1:698947-787065 GCA_013396635.1 Penelope pileata
ACATGGCCTGATAGTGATAGCACCAGGGGAAACGGTTTTAAACTGCAAGAGGGGAGATTTGGGTTAGATGTTAGCAGGAAATTCTTCGCTCAGAAGGTGGAGAGGCCCTGGCACAGCTGCCCAGAGAGCTATGGGTGCCCCATCCCTGGAGGTGCCCAAGGCCATGGATGGGCACTGAGCAGCCTAAGCTGGGGGGGGCACCCAGCCCATGGCAGGGGTTGGGGCTGGGTGGGCTTTGAGGTCCCTTCCAAACCATTCTGTGATTCTATGATCATACTGGAGCTCCCAGCTCCAAGCAGAACAGTGGCATAGTCGCAAAAGCTTGGAACCTTTTCCATTACAGGTTTTGCTTGAGTAGAGGTATTTGTATTTTAACTGCTTATCATAACTTGACATGTAGTTGCACAGGTTTATTCCCTTCTTTTATTATGAAATTACCTTTAACAACTTTAATGTTTTAACAGAGTTTTTCAAATGCATTTTTCTCTTCCAGATGTTTCTGACATTCAAAATTAGGGTTTGTTTGTGCAATGAAGTAGTGTTAGTTTAGCTGTTTCATGGTAAGCAATCTGATAGGGCATGTGTAGTGGTGGTTGTGTGTAAATCTGTGTTTACTGAGTGAAGTTGGTGTCATGAGCTTAAGCACTACCAGTGAACCTGTGAAACCATGCAGTTGTGTGTGCTGCCTGTGATTTAGTTCAGGGGTGGTTGTGGTGTTGCAGGCACGTGGTGATGGTACGAACTGCGGTTAGGCACACTCCCAGTTGTGCCCTGCAGCATCAATTTGAGGATTTGGAGATCCCTGACATTCACTTGTGGTTATTTCCCAGGCAGTTTTCTTGTCAAGTGTCATCACTGCCCTGTATGGGACTGGGAAGTTGAAACAAAATTAATCTGTTCTGCAGAACTCCCTCCCTGATGCCACTTACGATTTCAAGACCTTTTCAGAAACCATTTTTCTAAAAATCACGATTGTCATCTCATGTTCTATTCTGTATGTTTTTGCTTCTTTACAGGGAAGGATCATGTTTGCAGATTTATTGGCTGTGGAAGAAATGAAAAATTTAATTATGTAGTCATGCAACTTCAGGTGAGTTCTGTGCTTCCTCTCTCTTTCCCCTGTCCCACAGAGGTGGCATCAAAGGGAAGGACGTACAGTGAGAGAATAAGGGCAAGCACTGGTGCTGAGACTTCACTGAACATAGGCAGCACGTGGAGCGGGAGACAGTGAGAAGGGGAGGTGTTGCTGTGATATCCCCTGGGATATCTCCAGTTGTCAAGATGTGCTAAGATGTTTCATATGACCACTTTTCTATTTAATATGGCTTTCTGACCATTTTCTGGGGAAAGCACTCAGTTCAGAATGCTTGCTGGAGCTACCCACAGAATCTTACAGTAGTGGCAGCTGTTTGAAACATCTCCTGCTGAGCTGTGAGCATTCTGAGCATTCAAAATACATCTTGTGTTGGAGTTCAAGTGTGGTGAGAGCCACTGGTCTCATACCAGAAGCTCAATCTTTCCTGTGAAAGAGAGATCTCTCCCCTATTTCTACCAAGCTCAGCAGTAGCTTGGCTCCTGCTGTGAAAGTTTTTCCTCCTGTTTGAGCACTGCTGATACTGAATCAACGTGGGTAAATATTTGGATAGTTAGGCCTTTTGGGGGAGAGGAATGCTTTCAAACTAAAGCTGCTGCTTTCTGACAGAGTTGCCTTGGAAGCTAGCCCATTTCAGCACCTGACCTAAGATTTGACAGGGACCTTGTCCTAACTCTCTTATAGTTTTATGTTCAGACTTGTGCTATGCAAAGCACTGTGTGATTATACCATACAAGCTCTCCTTTCCCTTGAAGAGTTTGCAGCCTATGTTGTATTTCTTTATGTGTAATTTGGGTGATAGTGCACGCTGAAATGAGAAGGGTGAATTAGTAAAAAGTGAGCTGCTGCATAAACTGGAAGGTTGTTTTTGGT
Organism: Penelope pileata; assembly: GCA_013396635.1. Classification (NCBI taxonomy): domain Eukaryota; kingdom Metazoa; phylum Chordata; class Aves; order Galliformes; family Cracidae; genus Penelope; species Penelope pileata. Next base: position 700,914 of record WBMW01003103.1, read on the forward strand.
TAATGAAAGGTGAGTGAGGTAAAGCAGACACCAGCAGACCCCAGTACTTCTTTAAAATAAGCTTCTAAATTTTTCAAAGTGCATTTCTGTTTTGCAAGGTGGGCGTATGAAGCCAGTAAATTCGTTGTGCTTGGCTTTGCTTTTTATGTGCTGTCGGCATCCCAGCTGCTGATGTTATGGACAGAAAAAAACCCTTTTGCTCTCTAACCAACCCTCACAATTGCTGCGGCATGTGTGAATGGGGTTCTTGACAGGGCTTATCTGGAGCTCATGGTATGACAAGTCTTCTAACTCCCAATTCTGTCCTTGACAAGCCTGTTGAGGGTGAGCTATACCTTGAGAAAAAAATTCTCTGCACAAAGTCTTTTACTTCCTTGCCTGTCCTTGGCTATGAAGCTAAGCTCATGACGTGGACAGAGCTCAAATTCCCTTCATTATTGTCCATGAAGATTTTGCTGCTTAAAGCAGAGCTAGTTCTGCACCATCAATCTTTAGGCTAGAATTCTCCTTCATCTTCAAGGTCTGCTGTGATGTGGTTTATCATGTAACCCTCTGGCTGCAGTGAACTACAATTCTCCCTTTCTCTTTGGTTGCCTGGACTGAAGCTTCTACTCTAAGCCTTGCAACTCATTGTATCTGCTCAGTTTCTTAGCCAGCCTAGTGGTATTTATTTGGAAAATAATGGTCATCTTCTGCCTTTTCCTTGCAACTTTCATATGGCTTGGGTTGTTTCTGGAGAGCTGGTCTCTGAGACTGTATCCCAAACAACCAGGGAAAATTCATACATCTCAGTGCGCAATTCAGGGCGGGGGTGGGGTGGGGTAAGAAAACTGACTCTGAAAAAGAATCAGTGTCTAAGGAACTCGACAGCAAAGAAATATCTGACATCAGTGCAGAAACTCGGACCTTTCAGGATAATGATGACAAATCTGTGCTGCCTCTAGTGAGCTATCACAGAAATTTTAAAACAGAAGGGGAAAAAAAGACTAGACTACTTCTCTAGTGCTTTTGTCATTCATGCTAAGGAGCAGACCTGTTGCTGTGGCTTGGCTTTATGTATGTTAGCTGGTGTGTGTCAGGCGTGGCTGGTCATGGCACCAGCCCCTTGGAATCATGATGGATTAAACCAATTTGAAAGACCAATCTGAATCTAAAGAGCCAGTTACAGTTGGCCCCTTCATGTCTGTCCAATTTATTTGGGAATTGGGAATGGGTGGATGAATAGATGTCATTTCCCTGGTTTGGAGAGCAATCTGTGCTTTCTCATCAGATGTTTGTTATCATATGTTAACGTGTGTTCTGTTGTGAGTTTTGTTCGAATACATCCAGACTTATAATGTAAGCATGTATGTCTGCAGAAACAGAACCCACTGGCTCTATAGTACAGTGATAATCAGTGTGTTCATGTAACTTATTCCTGACATGCTCTCTGAAATACCAGACTTTTATTTCCAATGGCTTTGAGCTGTTGATACCTGCGTTAGTTCTGTGAGTTAGAGAGGTCCTGTGTCATAGAAGATACTCTGTAAAACTTTCTTTTTGTTTATAAACCAGAAGTGTAAGCAAAACTGAAATGACAGGGATCAAAGAACATGTTATTCTGGTGTTTAGCCTGTCCTAATTTTTTTTTTCCTAAATTGTCTTTATTTTCATGCTGTGCTGGTAGATTTTTTTTTCCATAAATTTAATTAATTGGCAGTAAGCTGTATTATTTTCATTTGAAGTATTTTTTAAGTCAGTGGATCCTCTCCCTGGTTTTTGAAGCACAAGTCTCTTGATAGCTCTCCCAGTTGTGGCATTGTCACAGCAATGCAGACTTGAATTGGAGCCAGCCAGTTGTGTGCTGGGGAATTTGTAATGAAACTGCTTCCCTGAATTGTAACAGATAGCTTCATGACCTGTTTGTCATACTTGTACTGCTTTCATCTTTATCTGACTAGGAGAAAAGTCAAAGGTTGTTCTTCATTCAGCTTCTATGTAGACTGGTTTTAATAGTAAGGAGATGCTGGGCTTTACAGTCTGAGACAATGCTGTCCCTGCATTGCTCATTTCCCAAATAATAGATCAGCTGGCTTCCCAGGTGTTGGTTTGGTATCTTCTTATCAGCAAACACTTAATTTAAAACAAAGTATTGAAAGACCATGTAAAAGAAATAAAGGAGACATAAGGTGAGCATCTGTCTTGTTAGCATTTCTGCTTTTTTGGGGATACACGTTAGACCTTGCAGTTGTGCGATGCTACGCTTCATTGTGATGGTTTGAATGTTGTATTGATTGTTTCAGGGCCGAAATCTTGCAGATCTCAGAAGAAGTCAGCCTCGAGGGACCTTCACGCTGAGCACAACGCTGCGATTAGGCAAACAGATTCTGGAGTCAATAGAAGCCATTCACTCCGTGGGGTTCCTGCATCGTGACATCAAGCCTGTATGTTATTTTGGAAATTTGCCTTTTGGTGGTGTGTCTGTCTGTTGTGCTTGAGTCAATAAAGGCAGCGTAATGGATTGAATGTAGACATATTTCAGTGGAGGCATTTACACCTCCTTGCACGCTACCACTGTCTAACGCAGGGTTTATTTTCTATAAATACAAAATGACAAATTATTATTCCGTTAAGTGCGTAACAGACTAGTTTTTATTGACAGAGACCAATCCATGGTGGATTAGTAGCTGTCAGTCATACTTCTTCCAGTCAAGAACATATGAGGAAGCAATCTAACGTTGAACCGTCATCTGGAGCCCAAACAGTTACTACTATAAAAGAAATTCAGAAAGGATATCTTGTGCTATGACCCATCACTTGAATAAATGCCATTTCATTAACTAAATAATCCTTATAATTTTTGGAAATGCAGTTGTACTGTTGGTCACCTAGGTGCCTAGGTGAGTCACAATGATTTCAAGCCTGTCTTTTTCTTGGAACTCTTAACTACTTGACGTGAACACTTTTTGCTACATCATCTCTGCGACAGTCTTCCTTGTTCAGCTTACTGCTTTTAAGATCGAGTGGTTTTGACTGATGGGATTCATCTGAAAAGTTAGCTGGCTGGTTGCTAGTGAGACTGGCCACGAATCCTTTAGCAACCATCCATTGGAGTAAAGGCCACAACTTTATGATGGGAGTTAAATGAGAACTGCTCGACTTTCTTGTCAATTTATTTACTAAGAACCAAACTCGGTGTTTTCTAGATGTTTGAGTGTTTGGATAAATTTAAGTATTTGATACAGTGGATGGAGAATTTTGCAATTAGAGCAGGACATTGCTTGCTAGCAGCTGAGCCATGAAGACAAGCTGAGCATTTGTGTGTGATAACTCTGGCCTGTTATGCAAGTGATGGAGCTCTCACTGCAGAGCTAGAGGTGCTAAATGTAGCTCTTTTTCACAGCAGCTGTAATTTAGCTAAGCTAATGGGATTTTTAGTTATTTTGAGATTCCATAGTCAGCTGCAAAGTGAACTTACTAACATGGCAATGATTCTCCAGTCATGATGTTTAAGATGCATTGTGAGATGTATCTTAAAATTCCTCTCGTATGGTTTCATCAGAGGTGTATGAGGCTACATGACAAAGTTTGTCAACAAATAGCTGTTCTTAGCCAGGTCGCTTTTACCAAACTGATTTTGTTGTTTCAACTTTCTTTCTTTTTGTCTAGTCCAATTTTGCCATGGGCCGCTTACCTTCAACGTACAGGAAATGCTACATGTTAGACTTCGGTCTGGCCCGTCAGTATACCAACACCACTGGTGAAGTCAGGCCAGTAAGTAAATTTCAAGTAATTTTTTTTCCAGTTGATTTTGCTTAGGCAAGGAAAAGGTTTTGCTAGTCTGTTGTTTTTGTGGTCATTATACTTGGATGTTATATCAGAGCATGTTTTCTGCAAGGTGAGAAGCAGCATGTGACTTTGAATAAGATGGCAATCAAAGAAGGGATGCTTGCATCTCGCAAGATATGTGGCTTCTGTTTGTTATTACTACTTTTTCCTTCAGATTGTGTGTTTCCTCCAGGCTTAGCATACATACTGACCAAGCAAAGAGGGTGAGCCCAGTGTTGGCCACATAACTTCTGTAGCATCAGAGGGCTGGCCTGCATCAGGTCTCTAAGAGCATGATATGGGGAGCCAGGTTGGTGGATTCATAAAGCCTTCTATGGGGAAAAAAAAATGATGGGAATTTAGAGGCTGGTGTGATCTCTGAGGCTGAACTTTACTTGGGGAGCTTAGACAATCTCCCTGTTTATCATCCTAGGCTTGTACCTGTTGATCTCCATATCTTTTCCATGTGCAAGTTATTAGTTGTTCTGGAAACTGTTAACGATGTGAGAGCTAAATTCAGAGACCCTGTAATGTGGGATATGGTTGGGGAGTAGGAAGAAAGGAAAGATCAGTGAGCAAGGTTTGTGTTTTTTGCAGATAAACACAGGTGGGGGATTTTTCTTCTATCTTTTTTTTTCTTTTTCTAAGTTTGTTTGAGGTGAGGGAGAATCGTGTGATGAAGTCTCATACACCTATTCCTCTATGCTATACTTCAAGTGATTTTTTTTTTATTGTTTTTAGCAAAAATAAAGCAATAAAAATAAATGAATGTTTACATCAGTTCCTTTTAACATTATGCCATGGTCACTAGCCTGTTTAATTCCTTCGGCCATACCACTGTTGAGTTCCACTTAGAGGACTCAGATTTGTCTAGAGAAGCATTGTGTGGTTTGCTACCCAAATAACACGCTGCGGACTGGGAAGGAGATGAGTTGAATGGGAGTATGAAGACAAGTGAAATTAGATTTTCTCTTGCCTAGTTTTACTTCTGTGTGCCCCTTAATCTGATTTAGGCTCAGAATGCTCTCTAGAGCAGCCGGCCTGGAGTGGGGAGAGTGAGGCTGCAGGTGGTGGTAGCCATCAGCCCCAAGCAGTGGCATTGAGGAGGTTCAGCACTTGCCATTGCAGCTACCTCACACTGGCAGAAAGCATGGAAAAGTCTGCTCTTGAAGATAACAGTGTTGCACAGCCACTCTGGACCTGTGCCTGGAAGAAATCCTGAATGCTGGCTTAGCAGAGAAGATGTTTCTTCATATATTTTTAAACTTTTCTCTTTTTTTTTAATTAACAAAATCTTTCATTTCACCTAAGAGATTATTTCAAGCCATTAAGGTAGATTCTTCTTTCTTCATTCTCTTTCAGTTCCTTTATCCATGGAGAGTAAAATTCCCAGATACATAGCACGATCCTTCTGTATGTATCTTTTGTGATTTGGTTCTGAGGCACAATATAAAAGTTGCATAGGGGAAGGGAGGTCATTTCTTTCTTTTTAGGGAAGGATGTCTGAATTTTGCTTTCAGTCACATTCATTTATTAATAGACTTCCTGCTGCTCAGGTAGGTTTCATGCAGTTTCCCAAAGTTTCAAGAATTATCATACTTTATGGATAAGTCCATATAAATTGTTTGCTGTTTTCATACCTTCTGATGTTCATAACCTCAGCCTTGCTTGTCAGCTATTCAGAAAGAATCTGAATGACTTGTTAGTAACACAAATGATGGACCTGGCTATCAGGATGTTGTAGTTTTGTTTTATTGTTTTTTTTGTTTAATCTGTAACTTTCCTGGTTTTGATCAGTTTTCTATTTTAAAAACACCTTTGACTTTGAGAAAGGGAAAAGCCAGCAATTCCATGGAGCAAAATGCAATAGAAAGCTGTACCGGCACTGCTTTGTTTTGTTTTTTAAATTCTTTATGTGCAGTTTACTGTTGGCCAAACAGTATGAATTTTTTTGGATATCAAAAGGCAAGAAGCACCTTAGCAGGCAGATAAGAGGCTGTAGGTAAAAATGCCTTATTCTGATTTTTGGGAGACTAGTTGGAACTGTAGGGTGGAATCATTTCTGAATCACTTCTGCTCTCCATAATCTTCAATGAGTATTAATTCCTCTGTTCTCTGGCTTTCCAGACCCTCTGATAGACGTTACCTGGGATGCTAATGCTCAAATCCTGCTCTTTGGAGGAAAGCTATTGCACAGATTAGCTTTTATGGGAATGGTCTCTCATCTCTATCACTTGTCTCTTGCCAGATCCTGCAAAATCTACTGTACAACAGTCTGTAGGAATTGCATTGTATCATAAAGACATCAAATGGTTGGAGCCAGCATCAGCAAGTTTTTTTTTTACCCTGTTGCAATTAGAGGAATTCAGTTGTTCTCAGCAGTTTCATTGCTTAATATTTCTCCAAGGGTTATAGAAGTCATTGCTTGATGGTTACTCCTTTGGACAGGTAGAGCAGATGTGCATCAGCCATATTGCCATTTGGTGCCCACTGTGTGCTGAGAGCTTCTTAGGGCCTGGCTGGAGGCTGTAACTTTGGCTGCCATCAGCATTTCCAACATCTGTGTCAGAGTCAAGAGCCTGGTTAGCCAAAGTCCCTCTCTGATGAGCAGGACAGTCTGCCAGTGCAAAAAAATAAAATCCTTCCAGGGTTTTTGTTTTCAAATGATTGTGAGGACAGAAAAATGAAGGAAAGAGAGGCAGCTGACAAACCTGCTAGAGAAGGTGCTGACTTCGCTGTTCCAGCCCCCAACACCCACTCTCTCCTATTTGAAAGGTAGCAAATACAGATTACGATCTAAACATTTAAACATAGTTAAAAATAGTTTTTAAATGGAGATAAATGAAATAACTGATGTTGCCTTCTATACTGACAGTATCCCTGTTTTTTGCCTATTTGGAAAGGAAAATTGGAAAATATAAGTAGTGGGGAGCAGTGTCATCTTGGCCCAGCAGAGCTTTATTCAGATATTCCTATTGCTGATTCATAGGAAGTACTTTTTTTCTTAATATTTCCTTAATGTTTAAAGCAATGCCACTGCCTTATTGAAGACCACTCCCCTTGCTTTTCAAGCTTACACTCTGCAGCCTCCCCCAGAACCTTTTTTCCACTGGATCTTTCCAGGATTTGTGCTATTACAAAACTTTGGCAAGGAAGTGTCCTTTTTTTTTTTTTTTTTCCCACATGGTTTGGTGTTATCAGCACAAGGGTTCCCAACCAGGTGGGATGGCACAGCTTGAAGTGGGCAGCACTTTGACCGGTGTGTTTCTCAGCTTCTCGGTCACGGAAGGTTTGGAGATCTGCTTAAGAAGAGATGGCTTATGGAGGGCATCTGTAACTTCAGCTCCAGTTAATAACTGCTCTCAGATGCAGAGGATGCTCTTTAGAGAAACAAATCTGGTTTTCCCTTTGTGTTTTTTTTTTTTTTTTTTTTTGCACCCTCCTATGGAGATACTCATTTTGGGATGACTCCCATGGGCATCCATGACAAATCTGACATTACAGGATACAGAGAGCTTTTTTGAGTCTGACCATTGTTTCCTCTAAATGCAGCCTTCTGCCCTGCTCGAGACAGAGACAAGAGCAGCCTTGTTTCCTGTGATGTTCCATTTGTACGAGCGACCTTTGCCGTGCAGCAGTGAGCTGTAAGCACTTAGCGCTGATGCGTAGCTTAGGACATCAGAGCTGAGCAACTAGAGAATGGATTGAAGGGTTGCTTTTCCTTCAACTTCTGGAAGCATCTTCTGCAGAAGGCGTACAAGAAAGTGTTGTCTTGCCTTCATTTTTATAGCAGAATGTGTCTGATACAAAGAACTAGGGCTGAGGATCAGCTTGGAAAGTTGCAGACATGAATGCTGTTGTGCAGGCAATATGGTGAACAGCATGTGCTCATGCAGTGGAGGTGTGCAGAGTCGTGCAGGACTTTTGTGCTAATGTAGGTCAGGTTTTGGGCAATCACTCCTTGATCATTCCTGCTCTTTGTTCAGGTCTGCTGGACTTGTCATAATGTGCTGTATGGACAGCGTTATACTTCTCTCTATGTGTGACACCGTGCCTTCAGGAACACATTCCCTGTGGTGCCACGGATATTAATTGAAGGTGATGTAGGTTTTAGCATCTTGATCTTAATTATTTATTTGAAAATACAGGAGAGGAGATGCTGTGTTTTTTCCCAGAGTCTCTCTCCTGTTTGCAGGATCTGACGCTGGGCTGTTATGCTCAGCAAGCAATCCTTTTTAGCTTAGTCAGCTGCAGCCCATTGATTACATCTCCATCTCCTCGTGGCTCAGACTGCACTGCAGCAGTTTGCAGTGCCTTGCTGGAAACACCATGCATGTGCGAGGGCAGCTCTGCGATTCAGTGGGTGGAGAGAAGAGCTGGTAGGCAGGACAGCATGCAGCCTGGTGAGACGGGCATGATGAAGGCTGCAGAAATGTGTCAGCTAATTGAGAAGAATGTATTTATTTTCCAAATACCTGTGCAGTGTTAAAAATGAACTTCACTGCAGTGAACAAGGTATTAGAAGAGGAGAGTATGGTACTTTTTTCCTGAGTAGTTCTCCTCCCTGCTAGAAAATGAGTTATTTTATAACACAAATGATGTTTATTCTTACATCCTAAGGCTCCAAATATTCAAGCACAGAAGCCCAGTAGATTTTTTACTTGCTTTTTACTTGAAATGTATGCAAGAATGTAGTGTTACTGGTAAGACGAGCATTTTTTCAGTGGAATAAACAGATTTGTGGAGCTGCAGTACTCAGAGCACAATCTTAGCTTAGAAAGGGATATAATTTTTGTCTTTAACTTTGTGTTGTAAAAAGATAATTGCAGAAAAGGCTGACAGCACAGCATAGTCACATTAGTTCATATAGAGGTGGGGAAAAAGCAAAAAAGTGGACCTCTGTCTAAAAATATTGCACATTTATTGTATAATAAAAGTGCATTTACTGTGGGTATGGGTTAGTTATAGAGCATTACAGAACACTAAAACTAGAGAATATTCCAAATAATTATGTCAAGGTTCTCATCATTACTCTTGTTGCTGAAGTGCCAAATTTGGAGTTGAGGCTGGAGTTCATGTTCTCTTTTAAAACATTACAGCTACAGAAAGCCCTTGCAGTTTAAATGCAGACTCCCTGATGGGTTTCAGAGCTCACTGATGAGCAGGTGCTCTTGTATCTTGTCCATTGTAAGTGGCTGTTGCTGTGCTTTCCTCACCTGGAAGCCCTGGTGCAGGGTAGGTGACCTCAGACCACCTGTGTCGGGTTGCTGATGTTTTTTCCTTAGATAGCAGCTCTCTAGTTAGCAGGGCCCAGGGAAAAAGAAGCACAACTCAGGCCCAAATCCCACGTGCACCTGAAGGGAATTGAGATCCCATTTTCCAATTCTGAGTGCATGTACCACCAAGCTGCAGGGGAGATATGGTGCCTCTGAATGTGTCATTCCTTCCTTCTGGTTGGTGCTGTTCCCCTTGAAGCTCTGAATATTCTTCCCACTGGTCCACAGAAAAAGGAGAATAAAGTGATTACTGTGTCCAGTGATGAGGGAACAGGGGCTTCTCTCCCTGGGCAAGCGAGCGTTGAGTTGGATTGCAGGTCAAGTCTCCTCTATATCAGGTAAGTGCGTTTGCTGCCTGGTAACAGAGTGCCTGTCACACGCTTTCTCAGTAATGAATATTAAATTAATCCATGCAGAATGGATCCTTTCCAACATGGGTGTTCTTAGTCTTGCATCTCAAAGCATCCTGTAGCTCAGGGGTGTGAGTGTACTCTGGAAGAAGGGAGGAGGGAGGCTGGAGTTCAGCTCTCCTGCATCTGAGTGGCCACTACAACTGTCATCTGCCTCAGTAGAAGAGGACTGTTTTCTCCATCTGGCTCCAGGAAAGCCTTAAGAAATCCCAGAATGTGATGTGACTAACTCCTTAGAGCTCTCCAAAACATCTTCCATTTCACTGTTTACCCTACTCTGTGTAATACATAGTGTGTAGAAGCGTTATTTTTCTTACTTAGTGCTTCCCGTGCTTTCCATGAGGATATTCTGTGCAACTTGTTCCTCTGTGGGGCCGTACATGTTAGAAACAAGTGCTGCAATTAAATGCTCTGAGGCCAAAATTATCTTGTTTGAGAATCAAATAATAAACAAGATTACAGCTGAAGTAAGCTTTTGTTTTAAAAAATTCAAAATTGGTCAGTCTTTCTAATGGGAGAAAGACATTGTCAGCCTCCTCTCCAGCACAGTGTTTAGTCTGTTGACGTGTTACTTGGAAAGAAAAAATGATCACTTTGCTCTTTTTTATGTTAAAATCTATTGGAAATTTTGAATTCTCTGGAAATGAAGAATGAAAAGTAGCATTTTAACTCATCTGCTTCATGTCTTTTGCTTTGGAAAGAATACTACTAGACTACTAAATAACTTCCTCAAAACTGGTGCAAAAGCTGCAGAATTAATAGAATTTGGACATTTTTTCAGATAAGGGGAATATCAGGACTCAGATAAGAAACTGTTGGATTGATTGCTTTTCATTAGTTGTTTTCTGCTGGAATATGCATCTCTCAGCCAAGGTTTTTCTTCAATTTACTGAATTGTGTTTTAAGGTACATTATATTTGCTCTTTCCTCTGATCAAGATCCTTGCGCTTCCGTACTGTGCAATTCAGACCTTAAGATCAAGTATTTGTTCACGTGGCCTAAAAGCAACACTGATATTCATTTTGCTCTCTTACGAACCACTGTTCTGCTTCCAGCCCCAGGCAGCAGAGGTCTGGCATTCTAGATGGGGCACTGCAGCAAGCCTCAGGGATGGGGAAGTTGCATGGAGTTACCAGCTGTAAAACCTGTGAAGCTGGCAAGGCAGTGATTGTAAGGCTAGTGAGGGGGGAAAAAAGGATGGTGGTTATAGGAAAAAATCAGAAATCTTGGGTGGGAACCCGTGAATAATCAGGGAAGGGGACATTTTTTCATTTATAGAAAGTTAGGTGCTAATATTAGGACTTGCCCTGAGTGAAAAGGGCAGGAGATGGGAAAGAGCAAACCTTGTTTGTTACTCTCTGTGTGTTTGATTGGGGGAGGAGAGGAAGTTTAGATATCAGATAATTATAGGAAGGAAGATTGCAGCACACCATATGACTGAGCTGTGGTTGGGCTGTGTGCATCTCTGCTCTTGAATTTGTATTTTATAGTTTTGGTGAGGAGGGATCAGGGGAAGTCAGTCTCTAGAGGGACCCCTCTCACCACTTACAGAGCGCTCCCAAACCGCAGGGGCTCACTGCAAGCTCTGTGTCTGTGGAACCACGGACAGCATGGGGACAGCCACCATGGGAAGGGCGCTGGGGGATGGCAACAGCTAAACAGGGCACCCAGGTTTCTGAACGGATGCAATGTTGAACTGTTTTTTAATTTATTTCTGTTTAATTTTTTTTCCTTGTTTTGTTGTTTTTTATCATGTTTTTCTTTGGGTTTCTCTCTGTTTTACAGTTCTTTTGAGCTCTTCTTTTGAGGCTGTGTTTGATGCGTTGGCTTCCCATCCGCTGCTCGTAACCATCTCTGCTATGAGTTGTGAGTGAGCCATCATCATGCTTCTGGGTTTTCATTTTATTTTGCGCTTTTGTTGTATATGGAAGTCCAAATGACACCTGGTTTTCTTTTTTCCCTCATGATATGTTTGTTTTTCAGCAGGATCCTGACAGCTGCCTAACTGTGCTGCAGAGGCCTTAGAGCACTCGGGGTTCTGCAGGAGGGGCTGGCAGACAGGTGGTGCCAGGGACTATGCTTCTGTCACCCGTGGTTTCAGAGGCAAGGGGAGGGGAGTTCTCTCATCTGACATTTTTGACTCCAAATTTTTCTATTGATTTATTTCTGACTCCTTGCTGGGATAGAGTCTGCTGCTTTCATTAATAATTCTGCAGAGTACTGCTGTTTAGGTTAACAACTCAAAATGCATGTAGGAGATGCAGAATTGGGCTCCGCAGTAGATGTGGAGATGCACATTCCTGCACCTCCTTTTAAGCCTAACTGGTGGAAGCAGGAAATTCCTTCTAGCCACCAAGATACTTGCTTTGTCTTTCATTAAAGCTTCCTTTCACTTTACCTTCTTACTCCAACTTTTCCAACAAGTTATTTCAGTCCAAGATCCATCTCCAAGTGCTTCCTGTGATCTGTGATGCCTCCTCCCTCCCCTTAGCCCTTCTCTCTGGTCTGCACTAACTTTCCTTTCATTTTCTTACTGCTGGAAATCCCTTTTCTGTTTCCATGACAGCTGGGTTAATGATCGTTGATGACAACAGTCCTGCCAGAGGCAAAGGTGGTAGATCTCAAGAGATGTTTGCACAGGCTATGAGGGAACCAGTGGTCTTGTTCTTTGAGAGTACCACAGACATAAGAAGTGGCAGGAGGAGAGTACTGGTGTCCAAGTGTAAGCTTTTAGGAATGGAGATGGAGACCTGGGCCTTCAAAGTAACAATCTAGAGACCAATGAGGCAAGAAGAAAGTTTTAATGTCTAGGAATAAAGGTGGTGTGTGTAAGGAGCAGGGATTCAGATTCATGGTGAAATGGGAACATTCCAGAGGTAAAGGGAGCATGTATAAGAAAGACTTCATCTGAATCATAAGGGTGATACTGTTGGCCCTTAAAATACAGACGGTCATGAGTGTTTGCACTGGAGAATGAGAAAAAGCTGATGGGTGCCAAAGAGCACTCCGTTTGGGACAGTGCATCCACAATGTACATGGTTTTCTTACCAAATTTCTGTCATTGTGATGTAGTGTACATTGCCAATATATTGATAGGAACACAGAGTATAGTTTTTTCTCTGTGGTACTGGTCTAACACATTCTCCCAAGCTAAAACTCACTTTAAACCTAGCTTCTGACACAATGCAATATACTTCATATCTCTGTCATCTCCCTGACAGCTCTGTGTAATAAATTACTTTTGCACACAATCTGAATTCAGGAAGAGACATACTTTATCCTGAATAATGTTTTTCGTAGTGATGCTGATGTGGAAAAAAAGTAAATCATCAGCTTGCTAGCTTTTTATTTCTTATTCTGGGGATTTAGATCAGTTGTGCTACACATGATTCTGTAGTCTGAAGCTGTTAGAACTGTTAGAATTTCAGTTCTGTGTCAGGTGCAGACAGGTCTGGACAGCTGGGATGCTTTATCGAGGCCATCCTCCACTGCTGGGCAATGCAGTGATGGGATGGATTTTTTTTTAACAGGAAGAAATGATCTATGTTAAGAAACCTGAAAAAGTTGATGAATTCAGAAGATAAGTCAGTAGCATTTGGGCATGCAGCGTGAGCTACAGTAAGTGTTCAGGCAGGAGCTGTTTGGATGAAAAATAAGGTATCTCCTGCGCTCCACAGTCATGGAAACATTTGATTGCAGTGATTAATGAGAATGAAAAGACAAGGCTACTCCTCTTGTGACTGGCAGGGCAGCTAAATATGGTTAAAAGGAGGGGAAATCTAGAGGAGGAAAAAGAACTGTTAACACAGTTAATATCTATTTTGTTCAAAGCTCTAAATATCCTGTCAAAACAATTGCCAAGTCTTGCAGTGATCTCCTGCAGGTAGCGAATCAGAGAGGGTTGGAGAGAGAGCCTGTTGGATTCAGCTCGTGAACTGTTTCATATTGATTGCTGGACAGATGCACGGTTAAATGATGGGTGGGCATTTGTTTCACTTCTGAAAGAGAAGGGGAATACATCTGCAAACTGCCTGGGAGTTGATTTCAGAGTAGGTCTAATTAAAGAGAGTAGAGATACTCTGCCACAAACAGTAAGTATTAATCTCAGAAGTATTTTCAGAGACACAGCCAACCATACTGAAATCAGCATGTGTTACTTGGTTCCATACTAACAGATTTACATTTGATATCTGAGGACATTGAAGCAGGGAAAGAGCATAAAAGACAAGTTCCCCTGGACTGCAAAGGCTGAACAATCCTTGATCTGAAAGCACTACAGATTCCGTGCTAGAATTGTTCATAATACGCTGTTATTGCTCATAAAAAGTTTCCAAACACACCAGCTTCCTCTTGCAATGGCAAAAAGGAATTTCCTCTTGATCTATAGCATGTAGAGGACGGCTGTGGTAATGGGTAACTCCAGCAGATTGTTCCAGTGAGGAGCATTCTGCTTTTCAGAAATTCATATTGGTGAACCCAGTGAATACTGTGGAAGTATTTTGCAGTAATTTGTCAGTAGGCATCCTAAATATGTACTCTGAGAGGAAAGGGATATATGGTCATGAAAATAATATCTTGACTATTACCTGCTGCTAAATAAGTAGTTTATAGCTGAAGATGCTAAGCTGTGAGATTATATGCTGCATTAAGTACATGACAGGTGCATATGGGTTTTCGTGTGGGGCATGGCTTTTTGCTTGGGGTCACCATAACTTCAGAGCTGCATTACGTACACTATGCAGGTGTGTGCTAGCAGCACAGTGTTGGTGAAATTGGTTAAAACATCCCAAGTTTTATTCTTTGTTGGGAGTATTGAAACTCAGAGCTTCCCTGTACCCAGAAGGGAGTGACTGAACTGGATTCATTTCAGCTGACAGCGTCCCAAATGAAAGTACAGAGTTCTAGGCTTAGCTCTGACAGCATAGGCACAGCTGAAAAACCAAACAAATCAACTGACTTAAGTGGGACAGTTCACCCCAATAGAGGGGTTATAAATGTGCTCAGATTTCTGCAGGAGTAGCATGGCAATTCTCAATGTTTAACACTTTGCCCAAGCTTAGCATTAAGATGCCTGGGCCTGAACCTGGTTTTACCACGTGAACTTTGAAAGCACTGCTGTTAGCTGTGGTGCTTCTAGCTAAGCTGAAAGGATTTGCTGGATGTCATTACTTAAATGCAAATTTTTCAGAATGAAATAAGTCAACTTACATGTCTTAATGTCCTTGTGGAGGCAGCATTGGAAGGAGTTGGGAGCGTTGCTCAGCCCCTCTGGCTCTCAGTCGAAGGAGGACTGATTGCCTTCTTCCCAAGGCACCCTTGTCAACCTTCACCTCCCAGGGGAAGTGAAGATCAAGGGAATCAGAACAAAGGAAGCTAAAGATGCATGGTTTAGGGCATACTGGGGAGAAACTGGAGAGGAGGGAGGGGAAGAATATTGACAAGCAATGTCAGCAAAGATATAAGCTTGTCGGGGATCCCAGTTCTTGTCCTGAGCAGACTGCCCTCAGACTTTGCTTTGCTGATGTTACTTCTGACTCAGTTTTGCACTAGCATTTCTTTACTAGCTTTCTTCCTTGACCTGGAGTTTGGAAAGGAAACTGCTGCTGTTCTAACCTGTCACTGTAATCACTTTTCCCTCTGTGTAAAGTAAGCTTTTATGGAAATGCAGAATTGGAGACTGCTGTCTATTTCAGTGGCTGCTAGAGCAGGTGAAGGTGTAAAGAGCTTTGTATCCCTTGGGTCCATGAGAAATAGCAATGTAGAAGTGCTCAGCAGTTAGCTGCATGTGGCACTTAGTAATCTGCTCTCTCTGAGATTTTTCTGTTGTCTCCCTTCAGCCTCGCAATGTTGCTGGTTTTCGAGGAACGGTCCGCTACGCTTCAGTGAATGCACACAAGAACCGAGTGAGTATTTCTGGGTTCTAGAGGGTTCAAGGCAGGTTTATTTCTCCCCAGCAACCTGTTCCCAGGAGCAGAGGTTTCAGAGCTGTAAGTTCCAATTTGTAGCCTACAGGAATAAGTAAATCAGATGAATTCCATTAGAAGGTCAAAGCTGTTTTCTGTAAAATCAAAATTATGATTCAGTTATTGAATCCTCTGTAGTTGGCAAATTTGATAATTGTCATTATTGCATTGTCAGACACTGTTTAAAGGGAAAAGAACTCCCACTGAAGTGGTAATCAGCATTACCTGCCAGGCTGCTTGCTAATTTCCAGCACAACTTGGCTGTGAGCTGACAAGTGCCAGGTCCTCACATTCATTTTCCACCTGGAATTTTGGATCTTAACAGCATGCTGTCAGGTGAAAAGCTATCTAGTGAAAGTCAGACTTGTTTTTTCCCTGAAAATATATACATATTATATATATATTATTTCCAGAGCATCCAGTCTGTTTCATTCTGAACACTTCCAGAAGCCTAATCTGCTATTTTTCTCAAAACACTTTTGTCCCATGTCAGTAATGCTTGCCATGTAGACAGTGAACCACAGGTTCTTTGGTCCTGTTGCTGAGTGCTTCCCAGGTGAGAGTTCTCAGCCCTTGTGTCTCATCTCCAGGTATCTAGCATCGTGCTATCGCTTTTTGAGACAGTATTGATAGTTGTAAATTGACATTGTATATGTTGATATTCGACACTGATATCGTAGTTATAATCGTTGCTGTGTTCTATAGATGACAAAAGTCAGCTTGGAGTTTTTGCTTACAGTCTTGTATGACAGGCTGGGTCGGTGGCTCAGCCATCTGTGGACCTGTAATTATCCAACAGGATGCTGTTACCTAAAGAGAGAGAGTTTTGTTCACCTCATGCTCTGCCCTTGCCATAAGCATCACAGTCCCATCCTTTTTCCTATACTGATCCTGGCACTTGTTGGGCCCTTTTGTGGGTTTATTACTCTTTCATCTGAAAGAGTACTTGCTATTCACAGACATATACATACATATGTGTGTGTTTTATATACACACATACAAGCATGTATATGAAAACATAGTGGGGGGAAAAAAACCACACGACCCTGCTGCTTTAGTTTTCTGCTTGCAGAGGGATCCTATAAATGCCTGAGCTGGTGCAAACTAAGGGTATATAATCTTTGTGGTATATATTTGTGGTATATAATCTTTGCTGATTCTATTTTTTCTAGTTTGTGATGAGAAGTGTTTGTGATAGAAGGCCATGCTGAAAACAGTTTCCCATAGTTTGTGGTTTAAGAAATAAAGAAAAAACTTTCTCCAAATAGTTTACTCCAGGTTCCTGAGGAACATGGTGTTTCAGATTCCTTTGATATACACTGCAGAATTCCATTCCTACTTACAAAGCACTTCTGTGATGAGCGGGGCCCAGTGCTCACTCCTTTAAGAGTCTCTTTGTCTTTGTAGCTACCTGTAAATTTCTTGAGTTTGACAATGAGGAAGAGGAATCTGCTAGAAACTGAGCTTTCAGGAAAGCTTTAGCAAAACCAGCTCAGTTTTTGCTCAGAATGGGACTTGTAAAACCAAAATCCATTACTTCTGAAACCTCACTCCTACCTTCTTGTGAGGAACAGAGGTCTGAGATGTGGAAAGCCTCGGACTGGCGTTACTATGCCTTCTGCTGTCCCTTAGCAATTGTCTGTATTTGACTTTATTAAAAATGAGTCTATAGGATGACCTGTGACATATGAAGAAGTTTCAAGCACTTCTAGGGAAAGACATTACTGGCTACAAGATGTCATTTATCGCCAAAGGTGGAAAGTGTGATATACGATGGGCAGTAGAATGCCATCATGAATTTTTTCTCTTTCCTGGGGGACACTGAGAAAACTGAAGTGTAATTTTTTGGAAGAGCTGGATAGTGCCAGCTGTAGCTGACATCAGCTGAAGATATATTTAGACACAAAAATTGCTGCATAATGCATGCTATTCTGAGAAGTCACGTTCTAGATGTTATATGTTGAGCACCAAAAGCAAATTCATGTGCTTTGTGTTTCAATTTCCTATTTGCTAGGCCAGGAAGAGGATGGTATGTGGAGAAGCTACAAATCCATAATTGTTGTCGTGCTTGATTATGCGAATTTTAGAAAAGCTCTTGAGTAAATGCTGTCTTCTGAAAAGAGTTTGAATGGTATTTTGCTTAAAAACAATAATAAAGACGACTTTCTCTACGCTGTATGTTTATTTTCTTTATCTAGGTTGTTCTATATCCCATTAATAAATATTCTGTACGCAAGGTCAAGGAGTGTCCTATGGAAAATTGTTTTATTTTATAGATTAGAAAACTCTTTCCCAGTATACTGAAAAGGAAAACAAACGAGGTTATTGAGCTGACTATATTGGTATTGTCCAGTTTCATAAATGCTTGATTATGCAGCTTAAATTTTTAATGTGTCTTCTTTAATCATGTAATGGGAAGTATGACTTCTCTTCCTGCTTTTTAAAATGTGGTAGCTCATCTGGAGAGCACAGCTGGACCACTGAGCAGCATGGAACTTTGCTCCTCAGTCTCCGTCTCTCTTTTCTCCAGGAGATGGGTAGACATGATGATCTGTGGTCCCTCTTTTACATGTTGGTGGAGTTTGCAGTTGGTCAGCTTCCATGGCGAAAGATCAAAGATAAGGTAGGAAACTTAGCCTCTGTGCTTAAGATAGGGTGTTACCTTTTTGTTAATATCACTCTTATTATTCGTCTTTTTGCAGCTTAGTGCTGCTTTTGCTGAAGTAGAGCTGGAGCCTGTTTTTCATCAGATCTTGCTGCAAGATGTTAACCTGCTTTTGTGTGCTCTGACGCACAGAGTGGAGTTTGCCTTATTTTGGATGCACATTGTTAATCATGTTGGATTGAGCAAGTTTGACTTTGTTCTAGCAAATCAAACAACAAAAATGGAAAGGCTGAATATGAGCTGTTCTTTTAGCAAAAAAGCAGAGCCTTTAGAAAGGAGGGAGGATAACACTGCCGTGAAAAGCAAACCAAATGGGAATTGCGGCTGGAAAGTTGAATAGAATAAAGCTAACTGTGTTACATTGAAAGTAATTTGCACTTGAGATCTAAGTCCCTGGAAAGAAATATGCTACCTGTGTGGAAGGTTCTGCTAAAGGGACAGCTTCTTTGAAGAGTGTTTCTGACTCAGGATTCTCCTTTAGCCTTTTCCTGTGGTGGTCTACCTCGCTATGCTAGGGACACCAGAACACAAGTGACTAGACAAAATGCTGTTCCTACAAATCAGCTGTGTTCCAGGAATAAGGCTGTGTGGTATTTCAGGAGTGACAAGACAGAGGGAGATATGAATGTGATGGAATAAAAGAGATTCTTGGCTCTGAGATATTTTATGTTTTCCAGGAGCAAGTTGGCATGATAAAAGAAAAGTACGAACATCGAATGCTGTTAAAACACATGCCTTCAGAGTTCCACCTTTTTCTGGATCACATTGCAAGCCTAGACTACTTCACTAAGCCAGACTATCAGGTAGGAGCCTTTCTTTGTTAGCAAGGTGATGCATGACATACTGGACTGGCATTTGCTCTTTCTAATGTTTCCATGCACATGTTCATATCTGACTGACAAATGCTTTTCCTAGAACCAGGATAAAAGGTTGGACTGTACAGTTCTTCACTGTCTCAAAAGTTTCTTCTCCCTCTTGCCCACCCAGCCCAAAATAATCCCTGTATTCCAAAACAGAAAGCTCTTCCCAAGCAACAGAGTACTCCTGGTTTTCGTTAAAACACAAAAGTTGTGAGATTCTCCAAGCACAGCAAAATGTCCCTGCAGCTTGCTGAAGTCTGCAAAGAGCCTGTGCCAAGAGCTCAACAGTGCATACCAGTCTTTTTGGTTTCTTGCAGATTCATGCATGTGGGCCTTACTATTATAATCTTTAATATTCATCTTAACATTTTTTTTTCTCCCATGCATTATTTGCTATCAGCTTGCATGTGATCAGTTACAGTAGTTCAACTAAGAATATAACTGAAGCAACTTGATTCTGTTTCCCTTTTTTATCACAATGCTTTGCACATTAAAGCCAAAGCAATGAGAAAAATGTTTTATTAGCAAGTCTGTGCAGTCTTACGTAAGTGACTGCTCCTGTTGACAGTGCTTGAAGTGAGTGGGAAGATGTGCTTTTGTATGTTAGCCACACACTTGTTCAGCATAGCAACCGCTACTTTATTTGGGAATAAAAAGCAAATACTTTCTGGATAGTACAGTGGAAGTGTAACGTTTGCAACTAAGGTGGAAAGCTGGAAAAAGGGGTGAAGGTGGACGGAGGAGAGGCTGAGGAAGCTGGATTTCTTAATCCCAGAGAAGAAAGGATGAGGGGATATAGCTGTTATTTTCCACTTTGCCAAGAAGAGTTGCAGGGAAAAGAGAAGCAGGCTTTTCTCAGAGGCATACAGCAAGAGGCAGCAAGCACAAGTTGCATCAAGGGAAGTTGGGGTTAGATCTAGGGGAAGAAGTCAGAATGAGGGCTGTTAACTATGGAACAGGTACCTAGAGAATCCCCATCCTTGGAGATTTCCAAAAGTCAACCGAACCAAGACCCTGAGGAACTGTGTCTGACTTTGTAATTAGCCCTGGTTTGAGCAGATGGCTGGATCAGTGATCTTCAAAGCTCCTTTTGAACCTACATCCTCCCATCATTCTATTCCAGTGTACAGTAATTGTACTGTACGGAAAAGCCATCCCTGAGATAGAAATGAAAGGAGATTTTTTTTCCAGACAGTTTTAGTGCAGTACAAATCATGAACAGCTTTTTCACAGTTGGGGATTTGTCTGAAGCTGTGAATTGCCTCTTTGCCCTCAGTTTCTTGCAGGTGCAGCTCTGGGAAGAAGCCTTCAAAAAGAGAACTCTCCACAAAAATCTGGCACTTGCAGCTCAGCGCTGAACATTGATTCTTCTAGTTTGACCGGAGGCATAATCTAGTCAGCAAATTCTCCAAACATTTCAGCTCCAGAGATGTCCTTTATATTCATTTATCTGAATTTATTACTGAGAAAGATTAAATAAAGTATATCAGATGGCATCTGAATTTGATACCAGTACCAGACTCATAAAGAAGTTAAGGAAATAGGGGAAAGATGTCTATTGAGATATGAGGTCATGGTTTATTTAAAATTTGAAATGACAAGAATAAGGAAACAAAATAAAATATGTATGAATATAATTTAAAGTTACAGTTTGCCATTTCTCTTCTTAGCTTTTTAATGTATTTCAGTGTAAGATACACACTAATCACCGGGTGAGGATTAGGATTCTGAAGGCTGTCCTGTAGCTGCACAGGTTTGGTGTTCTATGTAGCAGTTCAGTTCTAGTCAGTCTCCAAGTGAGTCTCTTTGAGAGAAGTTACTATGAAAGGCCAATTGCTCTGGTTGGAGATGTAGTTTTTCTGGCTTGGTAGCATGTCTCCAGCAGTGTTGGCTATGGGAAAATAATAAAAGAATGAGCATTCAGTGATGTTTTCCGAGAAGACTCTCGTAGCTTGAAGATCAAGGAGTTTTGAGGCTCAGGAGTGTCTCCATCCAACTATGTCTGTTTTTGGTAGTCCTCAGTTGAATTTGTGTTCTGTCAACTTGTCCTGCCTCATCCTAAATTTATGTAGACCTTTAGCATCCACTGTGTTAGGTGATAGAAAGGGTCCACAGTTTAAGTGCTTTCTGCTTGAAGAACTACTTCCTTCAGCTTGTTCTAAACTTAGCACCTGCTAGTGGAAAGTGCTTTACTTTCCACTAGCTCTTTTACTAACCACTTTGTGTCTTAGACAGAATTGTGAACACTGGATCCCTACCTCCTCTCCCCTTCCAAGCCACAGAAATCTTGCAAACCTCCACAGAGTTACTCTGCAATTATTCTTTTGCCCACACTGAAGGATCCTAATCTACTTAGTTGCCTTTTGCACAGAGGGAAACCTTTCCACACCCTTTGATCCTCCTCTGAACCCTTTCTAATTGTACATTTTTGAGGTGGGAAATTGTGAGCATCTCATGTTCAAAATGTACATAGCCCTTGAAGTGATAATAAAGTGATAAACTGCAGTTAGGATGTTTTATCCCATTCCTAAACCTTTCTAATATTCTGTTTGATCCAGAGCCAGTGCAGCTTTGGTGCCTCCTATCTCCCTGTACTCACAGAATCACAGAATTGCAGGGGTTGGAAGGGACCTCGGGAGATCATCGAGTCCAACCCCCCTGCCAAAGCAGGTTCCCTNCAGGAGGTCCCTGTCTTTCTTATACAGGGGAGCTCAGAACTGGACACAGTACTCCAGCTGAGGCCTGACCAGGGCAGAGTAGAGGGGGAGGATCACCTCCCTCGTCCTGCTGGCAATGCTTTTTTTAATACACCCCCAGGATCGCATTGGCCTTCTTGGCCACCAGGGCACACTGCTGGCTCATGGCCAACCTGTTGTCTACCAGGACCCCCAGGTTCCTCTCTGTAGAGCTCCTCTCCAGCAGGTCGTCCCCCAGCCTGTACTGGTGCATGCGGTTATTCCTCCCCAGGTGCAAGACTCTACACTTGCTTTTGTTGAACCTCATCAGGTTCCACTCTGCCCAACTCTCCAGCCTGTCCAGGTCTTGCTGAATGGCAGCACAGCCTTCTGGCATGTCAGCCACTCCTCCCAGTTTTGTATCATCAGCAAACTTGCTGAGGGTGGACACTGTCCCCTCATCAAGGTCATTGATGAAGATATTGAAAAAGACCGGACCCAGCACCGACCCCTGGGGAACACCGCTAGTTACAGGCCTCCAGCTGGGCTCTGTGCCGCTGATCACTACCCTCTGAGCTTTTTTTACTGTGTAAAGCTTTTGCAGTAGCTTGAGGTTTTGGTGGAATCCATCCTCTCACCTCCATAATTTTGAAGTGGGGAATGATGCATGAACTCTACATGTGAACCTCTAATTACCAGACCATTCCGACTGCTTCCTCCTCCTCCACTGTCTGAAAGTTGATGTGTTGTCTCTCTGCCTTCTCCTGATGTGTGTCTTCTGGCTTCACAGGATGCTGGATATCATAGGATGTTTTTGGCTTTATAAAGAGGCCAGACGTGGATGTAAGAAGAGTTGGATTGGGTCAGTCCCTCCTTTCTTGCTGCTGTGTAAATGGGGACAGACAGCTGGGGCCTAACGATGGCTGCTGCGCTCCTTGCTCTAAGTGGTCCATGGCTTCAAGTCTGCAGTCTTTATCTTCAGCTTTGCCACTGTCAGCATCAGGAATGGTCTGTCTAGGCAAATGCCAGTGGGAAGGGGAGGGTGGTAAAATCCACCTGTAGCCCTCACCACCGTTATGCAGTACGTGTGAAGGAAAAAGCAACTGCAACTGCTGTCCTGTGGGCTATCACCATCACAGGAGAGAGATTTCAGGGGAGAAAGGCAATGTGGGTACTTCATATCAGTGTCTCCATGCCTTTTTTTTCCCCGTGCCATTCCTTCCCCATGTTGTTGGGTTTTTATTCAAAAGAAAAAAAATGGAAAAAAAAAAAAAGAGGATAAACTTCTACTACTTGCCTCACGGCTGCGTTTCTCTCTCCCTCCATCTTCCACCCCCTCCAACCTAGCTTATGGCTTTTTCTCTTTGTGAATTCTCTACTCTTCTCGTTCTGTAATTCTCTTCCCCGCACCCTTGTCCCTATGATTTTTTTTTCCCTCTGTGTGTTAGCAACCATGTTGTTTGCCTTAAGTAACCGTACTACTGCCTTTTCCCCTACAAGCTCTGAGTGCTGTTTTGTGCACCTCCAGACCATGTGCTTAGGTGACTGCTCCCACAGACAGTTCTAAATTCTCTTTTTATGCACCCACCGCTAGAACAATTCCTGCCACTTCTTATTTTAGCGCCTAGCTAGCAAACCTTTCTTACTCTTAAGGGGAACCTTTTCATCTCTGAATCCTCCTGGGGAGGTTGTGCCTTGCTTTAGCTGGGTCTGGCCCAGGAGGGAGCCTCAGGAAGGACTGCTCTGTCATCTGAGGAGTCCAAAGAACAGCAGTGGGCCCTCTCTCACTGTCCATGTTTATGATAATAGCCTGGCAAAACACTAGATCCAACTGAGCAAGTGGACTCTGCCTCCTAAGAACAGTAGCTCTGCAGAGACCTTCACATAGGAAGGAACTGCTGTGGTCATGGAGAAGACCAGCCTCACAGGGAGACTGCTTCTATTTTCCCTCCCCTTCTGTCTTTTTCCACTTCCATTACATGGCAAATACAGATTGCAAGCTAAGATATACATCAGCTCAAAGAAGAGACATTTCCCTAGAACACTGAAGGAGGGTACAAAAAATTCACTACTGCCTCAGTAAGAACATCCAGGATGGGCTGAGGGTCGAGCCACAGAGACGGAGGCAGTCAGGAAGAGATACTTTCCTTGTTGATTTCTCTCTGACCTAGCTTTGAAGCTGGATCTGACTTCAAGGTTAGCAATAGTTTGAGTAGAGATTGGACTAGGTGGTTGTCTGAAATCCCTTGCAACTTAAACATTGAGTTTCAGCCTTCTGTATACATAGCATCTCCTGCTGAGGCTCTTGCTGTGCTCCTTACCTGCAATCCAGTGTAACTGAGAGGTCCCTTGTCATCCTCCTCCTGGCTCTGCCAAGTTAGCAGAAAGAAGCTCGGTATGAGAGGCTCAAAGTGACTGTGGAGACTGTTGGGGTCCCTGGTCTCATCTGCAGGCAGAGGATCCCTGGGCAGGATACAGTAACTCTTTGCGTGACTTCTGGAAGCAGTGGTTAGAAAAGAGTAGTTCTGTTATAAGAAGGCTTGCAAAGAGAATCAAGTCCAACAACCTGACCATGCTGGGACTATCCAGAAGTTAACACATGCTATTAAGGGCTTTTCCTCATAGGTTATGTCTTCCCATCCTGTTAGCAGTTTTCTTATCCTCCTCTGGATGCTTTCAGGTATCTTAACATCCTTTTTCTATTGTGGAGCTCTGTTAAGCTTGGTGTTGGGACTGTGCTGTGCACTCGCCTTTCCTGCTTATAAAGCTTTGACCTTTCTTCAGGAACAGAAAGGGTTCAGAGAAGGCTGAGAATGATCAACAAGACCACAGAATAGCCTTAGAATAATGGCAGCTGAGGGTACTGGTATCCTTTAGCCTGTGGAGAAAAAATAACAAAACCACAGGGATTACAATAGTGGTCTGTAAAATAGCCTGCAAAGTCAAATACAAGTTTTAGCAGAAGAGGTTGTAACAGAAAGTAACAAAAGTTGTTTTGGCTGAGTGTGGCTTTGAAGATGTGAGGAAATGGTAAGAATGACAGTTAAACTGCTTTTAGCATGTAGTTTCTTACTTCAGACTGCTTCAGTATCAAAGCAATGGAAGGTGAGAAAAGTGGTACCAGTTCTTAAAGGGCTTCAAAAGATGCCAGTCCCTAACACTGACATGTACATCATAAACAATCAGAAACCATGGTGAAGACCGAGGTTAGAGGACAGGTGGGTGAGAGTGATCTAATGCTGGTCACTGTGGGTTTTATAGGGGCAATATGACTGCAAGCAGAGAGTACTTGGGAGGAGTTTTTGAGCCTATGGTCTCGATTATTTTTTGATATTAATTTCTAGGAGACATTAGACAGACCTTACCAAAGGTTCCCAGACAAACTAAGCTCTCTGGGGATAGCAGGGAAGCTCCTCAGATGAAGGAATAGCTGGTCGACAGGTGAGAAGTGAAAAGCCAGATAAGAGGGTACTAAGGAATGCAGCAGAGCCCTGGATTTGAGCCAGGTTGTTCTAAATGGCCAGAAAATCACCTAGAAAAGGGAGTAAATACCAAAGTGATGAATGTCACTTATGCATACCAGTAAGTTGTGCTAGGTAATAGAGAAAACAGCTTACTTCATGGGAATTAATTGGTAATAAAGTGTAGGTAAATGTCATATTGTGTATAGAGAAAAAGAATTTGAGCAAAACTCTGTGATGGACTTTGTTTTGGCATTGCAGTAGGTTGTTCTGGGAAAGCTTCTGTTCAGTGCTCAGTAGCAGTTGGAGAGCAAATATAATCCTAAGGATAATTTCAAGTACTGTTAGAAGATAAATAGAAAATATCTTTACGCTACCATGTGAATCTGTGTGATGCCTATGTCTTAAGTATTGTTTATAGTTCCATTCCTGAATCATAAAAAGGACATCTTGAAATCAGAAGAAGTGTCGGGAGGGGTAACAAGGAAACCACAGGTACACTGACATATAGACACAGAAAGGCTAAGTAGAGCAGGACAACACGCTGCAAATGAGAGGACTGACACATACATGGCATCTGTAAAGTCAAAAGTAGAATGGCCAAAAATTGTTTTGTACTTCTTCTAATGTGAAAATGAGAAACTGCTAAATGAAAGTAGCAGAGGGCAAGTTTAAGTGAGCAAAACAAATAGTTCATGTAACTGGTGAATTCTTTGCTATATGTATATTCCAAAAGCTTGTGTATTCAATAATTTGTGAGGAAACATCCATTCAAAGTTACTAAATACCATTTGCTAAGAGCAAGACTGAGCTTTATTCACTTACATTCAGTTCTGAGCACAAAATTCCCTGCTGTCAGCAGCAGCACAAGTCCTGTTTCCATCGAAGGTGAAAGGAGGCATCACGACCCGAGGCTAACAGAAATGCAGCCCTGCCGTGTTCAGCTGTCACAACGTTAAAATCCCTTTCTGAGCAAAGGAGCTGCTATGTCACATCCAGTCTGTCTCTCCTCTCTGGAGAGGTGTTACCTGTCCCTTGGTCTGACAGTCAGCTCTGGGAATTCTCTTACTCCAACATAGTGCCGTGCAGGAGCAGAGCTACAGCAGCTGTTTGCCACAGAGGAGGAAGAAGGTGACTGACCTGAAAGCTGCAAGTAGGAATTTTATTACAGTTTGCTGAAGGTAGTAGGAAATGGCAGACTCTCATCGCCTTCATGCAGAATGTTTTCTGGTCATGCTGCTAAAAACAACTGGAATTTAAATGCAAAGAAGTAGGGATTTAATTCATGGTAATTTTTATTCATGTCCTGGTGTTAACGTTGTGTTTCCCTGGGTAATGCACTGCTGCACAGAGCACTGCTGCCTGTAGCTTCATTATTGTCCTCAAGAAATCTGTTCTCAGAAATGAACAAGTGTAAACCACGTGAATTTGTACCTGCAGTCTTTTAAAGAAAACAGTATAGTCACTTTCACAGTTTGTTTTCTGCAGCCCAGTGTGGCAGTCCCCGCTGTGTATAAGCTTATCACTGAGATCCTGCCTAAGTTGTGTTTGAGCCAAGCACTGCAGTCAGTCTGCGTTCTGGGACAGGTGCTTTGCTGTTGTCTTCTGGTGGGCCTTGGATGCTGAGCTGAAATTAAGGCTTAGAGTAACAAACCAACTACAGGATTTAACCAACTCAATGTCAAAATGTTGCATGCGCCACTTCGGTAAATCTAAAGAAATTTCAGTTACCAAGCCAAAACCAGCCCAGGAGACAGCTGGTATGATTTTGTGACATTTGCTTTTCATTTCTCGGTACCTTTTAAAGGCAAGACGGAGATTCAAGATGCACTTGGTCCTCGTGATCATAGTTCGTTTTCGGTTTCGTGAAAGCTTCCCTCAGCCAGTAATTTATTCTCAGAATAAATCGGTTTTGTAAATTTATTCCAGCTAATCATGTCCGTGTTTGAGAACAGTATGAAAGAAAGAGGCATCACTGAAAATGAAGCTTTTGATTGGGAGAAGGCTGGTACAGATATCTTGTTGTCCACTAGCACCTCTACTCCACCACAGCAGAACACCAGGCAAACAGCAGCCATGTTTGGGTGAGTGTTGCAGTCGTGCCAGTCAGACTACGAACACGCTCACTAATGAGTTCATTACTGAAAGATTCAAAGGCTGTTGTGATCCTGGAAGGTAGGAGCTTTGTGGCAGCCACTACTTGGTTTAACTTTATATATGTCAACATGTATCTAATGTGGTAGAACTTGGTTTCTATAAGGTTTCAGACCAGGTTCTGAAAACACATTTCTGCTTGGGATGAGTGTGTGGGTTGAAGTGACATTAAGGAATGTCTGGAGACCTTTGGCTGGGATTAATCCTTCTGTCTCATATTGTGGTGTCTGGGTTTTTTTCAGCCTGGAAATATGCTAAAAGCTGCTAAGGGATTTCTTTAGGGCAGTGTGACAGACCACGTTCTTTAATCACTGATAATGCTACCTGTTTTTTCCATAGAGTGGTTAATGTCACTCCAGTACCTGGGGATTTGCTTCGTGAGAACACTGAAGATGTCCTACAGGGTGAACATCTGAGTGACCAAGAGAATGCTCCTCCCATCCTATCAGGCCGGCCAGCAGAAGTTCTTGGCCAGACACCAAATGCTGCTTTCAATGAGGCTGAAGTTTGGGAAGAGACAGATGTGAATCGCAACAAACTCAGGATCAGCATCAGCAAAGTAAAGAACATTTATTTATTTCCTGTGGCTGCTGGTCTCAGGGCGGTGGATTCGTAGACTGCTATAAGCAACCTGGATCCACTGCTGTAACATCCTGCACAGTACAGACCAAAAAGCACTGTGGAATTTCTCTGTGGGAGTGGGGAATGACAATTTTTCACAGAGTGGAAGCCATTGTGATTAATTTGGGTCCTTATGCAAAATACATTGTTGAGCCCAATAATGCTAGGGTGAATCTTTCATGTAACCACTATATCGTTGTGTAGCATCTTGGTATTTCAGGCATGGTGTTCTGGTTCCAGAGTAGCTGATGCAGTATCAGAAATGTCCCCGTTTTGGAAATTATAAGCCAAAATTTTACTGCATCCCAATCTCTTGGGCGAATAAATTCAATCTGAAATGTCGTCTTAACCATGTTTTTCTAGGTCTTGGTTCATCACTAGTCAAATTTTTGTCTTCCGGTTTTTTAACTTTCCTTTCTAAGGGGTAGCAATCTGTGAGTGGCACGTGGATTTACCCCTGTGAAGATAGAACAGGCTATTACTTAATATTCATATATTTGTGCATTCCAAAGTCATATTAGACTTTTTAGCCTACATGGCACGTACGCTTCGGTTGATTTTCCTTATAATCCTTAAGCTGCCCTTTCTTGTAAATCTGACCTAATTTCTTGAAGGAATCCTAGCTGAATGCTGATTTCATTGTAAGTGTTAAGTTTGAGAATCTACCAGTTAAGTCTGTTTATTAGATCAGCTTACATAATGTAAGTAAATTAGTATTTGTTATGTTGATCTCACTTCTTATTTTCAAAATCAGAATGTTACATGGCAGGACACCAGATACAAACAAAATCTCAGCAGAGAAGCCTTCATCAAGCAGACATGATATTATCAGGGTGTATTGGATTCACTTCACAAACCTGTCTTTAATCAACATTTGCAGACTAACATTAGTTGTATGGTAATTCTGCCTGCCTTTTGGTCTGACCAGAATTCACTTTAGTCTATATGCTGGCACAAAGTTAATCCTTCCTTCAGTCCTCCCTGTAGATATCTCCACTATCCTTAGTCTTCTTAGGAAAGATTAATTTAGGACAAGAAAGCCTTCCACCTGACTTAACATCCTCCAGTGCGTACAATTTGGATCAACATGTTTGCATGGAACATTACCAGAAGCATTCCTCAATACTGAGAACTGTAAGTCAGGTTCAGGTCACTTTTTCATCTCTCTCTGACAAATCCAATGTGTGCATTTGCAGAAGTTCTCATTTGAAGGCACATGAAACAAGAAAAACCTGATAAGAGTGAGGCAATTCTGTTTCTACAACATACAAAAACAAAGGCTATTACGGAAAAATCCAGGTAACTCTTATCTGTTTTCCTGTTCCTTAGAACCACCAGGTGCCTTGATGCTCTTCAGTCAGACCAAGATGTGCATGAGGGACTCCTAAATGTCCTTTCCACGTGCTAGTTGTACATCATGTCTAGGTACTCAGTGCTGTCATTCACAAGCCCTGTCATAGCAGCTAGAGGCAGGAGAGGTTTCTACAAGATCCACAGCATGACCAGGGGGCTCTCCTGCCAAGGGCTATGTTGTTTCTTGTCAGTTTACTGGCAGAGGAGTTTAGAGGAGTCAGCATGGCAACAAGCACTTCAGTTCTGAGAAGCTCTGTGGCTACACAGCAGTCAATGAGGTAGAGCTCAGGACAACATGCTTTCCAAAGCAAAAGTCTGGCCTTTCTGTCTGCAGGGCTTTGTCTTTAGTCTTACCCTTGCCTGTCCTTTCTCTCTGCTAGGGCTGTTCTCTTTGCTTTGATTGTTCTCTGATAAGGAATCAGTTTTCATTTAAGTCACAATCGCCACAAGGAGAAATAAGAGGCTGCAGATTTGATCTGTAGGGACACAGCTTCACCTCTGCTTGCATCCTCAGGCATCCTGTGCATCTTTCAGAGTGATATAGGCAGCTGGTATGTAAAACACCCTGCTATTCCCAACTTCACCATCTTTCATTTTCCAGTTTTGCAGAACTAGAGTTAACTCTGGCTCATTGTCCTGCTCATTGCGTTTAGGCAATGAATAGATCTTGCTGTACTTTTTCTTCCCAATGTTTTCCTAGGAGGTACTGGGGAGAACCCTTTTTCCCTGTTCACGTAGTTCAGATCTCTTTCTGTCCCAGTTCTCCCATTTCGGTGCTAAGGGCAGTTTCCTTGCTTACTGTCGCTGATCTTTCTAAATTTTCCTGGTTCTCCTTCCTCCGCTGGATCAAGGTTCTCATTCTTTGTTTTTTTTCAGAAGCTTCTTCCTTCTCTCCTGCACCTTTTCCCAGTTCTCTGTTCTTTGATCTTACCAAGTTGTCTGTTTCCCTACAGGTACCATATCAGTATTTTGTTCCTCTCCCAAACACATTTGTCACCACACTTCTTATGTGTTTTGACCGACATAAATTGCGGATTAAATCGCTGTCTTCTATTCTGCCATTCCTGTAATGCCTGAAAGATCTTCTCCGCTCTCCCAGCTGCAAAGATTCCTTAGTTTTGCATTCCAGACTGAGCCTCAATGTTTTAGATCTGCCAAATTATGGATGCTGACTGATGTGCTGTTCACACAGCACTCACAAAGGCAACTTTCTTGATAGCAACATTTTTCTGAGGGGCCTGTTTACGTTCGGAATCTCTTACATTAGTAGAGGACAAGTGAATGTAGGGCATGCTTCAGAAAGGAATAAAAACTCTCCCTAAGTCCCCACACAGAAGCAGTGTGTAGCAGCTGATGGTGCATGGCTGGCAGCATGATGTGGTTGAACACAAAGCTTGGACTTGTAGCCCTTGGCCACTTTGCTTCTATGCTTTTGCCTAAACAGATTTTCTCTTCCAGGAGGGAGCAGCACAGCAGAAGGCAGCTGTGTTTCAGTCACCTACTTTTGCTTCTTTGTCTGCTGCTAAATTAAAAAAAAGAAAAATTGAATTCACTATGGCCATATGAAATCAGAAAGTGTACTTATAAAGTATGAACACTCAATGCTCACAAGTCTCTACAAGTATGTTCAGGTCCATGCATCTCTAAACTGCTAACCCTGGGTCTGCGGAAAACTCTTACAGACATTGTGGTTGATGTCCTGGAGTATTTGCTTCAGAGGACCAAGATTTTAAAAGAAACCACCCTTAGAGTTAGGAATTGGCTTAGTCATATCATGTTCATCTAAAGTAGAAGCCTGTACATTGCAGTATAGTGCATGGACCCTGCCTGGATGAATGTAAACAAAAATGGGTTTTTCATACCAATTTGCTTTGGCTCTTAGACACCTTAGATAAACAGCTTGTGTTTGCAGTAGTTTAGCCCGTGATAACTCCTTTGAATTAGTTATTCCAGAGTAATTGAAAGGCGAAAGCCACCTTGTAAAGTTGATTAATTATTTGAATTGATTTTAAATCCATACCTGGCTTTAATACTGGATAATTGCCAGGGCACACAGGCACTTACGTTACTTTGTAAGTTGTTTCTGTAGATTGTGAAAACGTAGCTGAAACTGTATCCTGGAAGAATACACAGTGCAACAGTGAAGGCTGGGAAATCAATGTGTGTGGTCAATTTTTGAAGTTCTCTGTGTTTACTCCCAACAGACTCAGTGCATGGTGGAAGAGGAGCAGAGAAATGGTGTCTGCCCCAGCTCCCCTGTCCGAGTGCCTCCAGAGTCCCCTACTGCGCAAGCGCGCTCCCTAAGGTACCGCCGTGTGAACAGCCCCGAGTCAGAACGCCTCTCCACAGCTGATGGCAAAGCAGATCTACATGAAAGAAGGTTTGCTTGCTCTCTGTAACCTCCTACTGCTTTTAGCAATGCCTTGAGAATTGACTGTTGAGGCCAAGCTGGTTGGGTAAGCAGGCGCTGAAAGTTGTTGTTTCTGATTGGAGGAGGCAGAACTCCTGGGCCTTACAGTCTCTGTGATGAGACACAATTGTCTTTTAATAAGGCCAGTCAGTGGGAAAGCTTCCTATCCTGTTCCTGAGTGGGAATAACTCCACAGGTGGAGAGTGGGACTTTTGTCAGAGGGAAGGCAAAGTATTAGATCAGAGATGAAGTTAATGGTCACAAAGCTTTTGGCCAGCCTTAGGTGGGAGGGAAGAATGGATCTTGTTAGGATACATACAGAGATGCGTGTATTTGAGAGCTAGCTGGCAGACCCTCATCTGGTGGGTTTCAAAATTTTATTATTTTTCAATAGTAATGATAATAGTCATCATCATTGCTAGCATATAGTGTTTGCACTTGATTGCATTTGCAAAGTATGTATTGCATCCAGAAGACAAAGCCTGATTTTGAGGGTTGTAGGAGTACCTTATCTCAGATCTGCAGCAAAGAAATGGCCAGGAAGTGAAGAATAATAAAAATAATTTTTAAAAAGTAGTTTAAAGTATTGTGTCCTGTGTGTTACCAGTCATAGACCTTTGATGCTGGTAACCCTTTTTATACT
The DNA here is from genome assembly GCA_013396635.1 of Penelope pileata. Classification (NCBI taxonomy): domain Eukaryota; kingdom Metazoa; phylum Chordata; class Aves; order Galliformes; family Cracidae; genus Penelope; species Penelope pileata. The sequence continues at coordinate 733,212 of WBMW01003103.1, forward strand.
CTTTGTTGCTCCCTCTTCCTCGTACCACTGAAAGTCAGGGCGTGGACTGTGGTTCCAGAACTTACTGGCAAAATGACCCCTGTAAAACAGGTAGGGAAGAGACAAACCTTCTTCTCTGTCAGAGAAAATCTGACAGACTTCAGCTTGGAAGAACAGTCACAGGGAGACACAAGCTAGAAGTGAGGGAGGATCAAGAAGAACTAGAGAGAGGGTGAGCCCTTTGTACTACCCCTGGTTTGTTCTGGATGGCTGAAGGAAGCTGTGATACTTATCTGTAATTCAGGAATGATTATGTGTGCTGCTGTTAATAATTTAGGGATTTAACAGTAAATCTTGGTTCTGGCTAACTGCTTTCTTTTCTTGTCCTCTTTAAAATAGGAAGGGAAAAAAGCCATTAATAATAGTCAGCAGCACTACTCCTGTACATTCATTGAAAGGCTTTAACTCCTTCCTTTGTTTCTCCTATTCTTCCTTGTCTCCTCTGCATCATGCTAACTTAATACAGAAAATGTGTATTATCTAAGAGGCTTCCCTTTGTCCTATTCTCTTCTGTCAGGCCCTATTTCTAAAACAAAAATCTATTTTTGTCATCTCCCAGGTAGCCTGCTAGTCTGCCTCGGCATGGTACGGGTATAGTCCCACTCTGCCACACTGTTGTCTCTTTATTCCGTTCTCTTCTTTTCACAGTACAGACATGACTCCCAGCCCTGGGAAATTCTTTGTCTTCCTGGGGTAAATTCTTTCTCTCTAGGAGTCTCTTCTGTGCTGGAGAGAGGAGGGGGACATTGGTTAAATCCAGACAGCTTCTTTTATTCATTTATTTTTTAGCAAAAGCTCATTCATCCAGTTCTTGACGCACACGTAGTGTTTACGAGGGCCACTGTTCAATCTTACCTTGTCTACTTAGTCTTCCTTATTCACAACAAAAACACCCTGACTTCCTTCAGATCCATCAGATGGCTTATGCTGAGATCTTAGTTTTTGCTTACTGCTTTCTCAACATCAGCCTTTGGTTCACCACCTTCTCAGATTCCCCTTTCTTCATCAAGAATTGCTCTTTTTGATTTGTAACTCCTTCTGTCTGAGCTCTGACCTTCCATTGTGCCAGAGATACCCAGCTTTGCTTAGTAACCTTCACCCTTTGGTCAGTCATCCTTCTGTTTCCCCATGAAGGTTTTTCCTCAGAAGCGTATGCGAGGCTCCTGTATGGTCCTTGTTGAAATCACTTTGTAAAAAAAAAAAAAACACTGCAGGTGTCTTTTTCTGGGCAGCAGACATTGTGACAGTGCAACAAGCTGCCAGCCTCTGTGACAGACAGGACTGAATAGAGGAGGAAAGCAAGCAGCAGGTGCAGGCCAAATGGGAAGAACAGACTGCAACACTGTGTAACAGAAAGACAGAAGTGCCTCTGACTTTTCCAGCTGAGATGATGCCAAGGCCATTGGGGCATAGGGAGCTTCCAGGGCTTGTTTGAAACTTATGCATGGCTGCATAAGTTGCTGCTATTTGGACTGTGAGTCACTGAACATTATATTGCCTTTTATCAAAGTATACCTTCCATGTTTCCTTCCTGCACCTCCAAGTTATTTTGAGGTCACCTATGCCTTTGGAGCATTTCAATGAGATTCATGTTGTACAGTGGGATCAAAGATTCTTGCTGTCTTCAGAGAGCTCTTGTAGCCACCACAGAGGCCTCAGTGGCCACCTTAGAGAGAGCACAGTGCAACTGAAGGGGTATAGGAGCCTAGCAGTGAAAATGTTAAGTCAGAGAGTAGATTTAAGATTGAAGTTTCATTTCACAAACCAGTAGAACTTCCTAGTGGGGAAAAGGTATTTTGGTGTTGTAGAGACAAGCTGGTTGGAATCCTGTCGTCTACAAGGAAGAGAATTGTTGAAGTTGGCTGTCATACAGGTGTACCTTAGGGGGAGTAGGTTCTAAATAAATGGCTTTCCCTGAGCCCGTGTTTGTAGGTGTAGCAAGAAATGAGCAAGGAATATGAAGTTTTTTTCTCAACTCGTATGATCTCTAACTTTAACCACAAACTTGATGTATTTTTAATGGCTTCATGTTCTGTCTTTAGATCTCGTATGGATTTACCAGGCTCTCCATCAAGGCTTGTGTGCTCCTCCCAGCCAGCCCAGATGCTGTCCATCGACACTGGCCAGGCTGACCGGCAGGCAAGTGGCAGGATGGATGTGTCTGCCTCAGTGGAACACGAAGCCCTCAGCAATGCTTTCCGCTCGGTGCCGCTTGCAGAGGAGGAGGACTTTGATAGCAAGGAGTGGGTTATCATTGATAAGGAGACAGAGCTGAAAGACTTTCACCCAGGTGCTGAGCCAAGCACCTCTGGAACCACAGATGAGGAGCCTGAGGAGCTGAGACCTATTGAAGATGGTGAGGAGAGGAGGCGCTTGGGGGCGGATGCTGCAGTCAGGCCGAAGACGCACGATGGGCGAAGTCGGGGTATGCAGCCTGTGACTGAGGAGGACAGTTCCCACAGACATGAAGGACCTTCTCAAACAGTATCTGACAGTAGACATGAACAGCAGACAGGAAGTCCAGCCCACTCCCCCCTACACTCAGCACCAGCTATCCGACAAAGGAGACGAGAATCTGAACCTACTGGTCCTCAGAGACAGGTAAGATCCCTGCTCTGGTCTGTATCTCATTGCCTAGTGTAGCAAAGTCATCATCTTGGGAAGCCTCAGCTATGCTGGAAAAGTCTGTGATTCCAAGCATGGATGCTCTAGTGAAACATTCTGACAGTGCTTGCAAACGCTGTGAACACCTTAGAGGTGCTCCTTGTAGCTAGTAATATTGTCCACTACTAAGGACGCACTGTTACCAAGATATTTTAGCCATTTTGACACAGAGACAAGAGACAAACACAGTTCTGGTTGTGGGTATGTTTAATCAGTTCTCTTATTGCTGTCCCTCAGTGATTTGCTAATAACTGTTCAGTTGTATGAAGTGTCACTAGCACATCTCCTCGCAGTTTTGCAGCAGCAATACATTGCATGAGAATGCTGCCTAGTGTCATCACACATCATGGGCAGGCCTACAGCAATGCAAAGCATTAAGTAACTCCCTGAAATTAAACTTTCTTTTGAATGCCTAATAAAATCTCAGAGTAACCAGCGCATACACACCCCATTGACCTTATTTCAGAGACTGGCATTGCTATTATCAGCCATTTACTCACAGAAATGTTAATTAGCTGCTGTGTTTTTTCCAGATAGTTGTAGAGAGCTTCGTTCTTCTGGTTTTGCTTTTTTTTCTGTGGTCCCCTGAAGACATAACTAAGTTCAGTTTTTAGTAAAAGGTAATATCTCTTATTAGATTACCTGTAAAAACATGATATACTTCTAGGCTCGGAGTTCCTTTGTCATACCTAGTCTTCATTTCTCAGACATTCAGAAGAAGGCTATTCCAATACTGTAGAGTGCTCATTGCAAGAAACAATAAAATTGTTTTCCTGAGGGCTGGAATTTGTATGCTAGTGAAGATCTATCATGCACATGCAATTTGTAAGTGAAGGAAACACCAATCAAGTCTGGGATCATGTACACAAAGATACCTTCCCAGGGCAGGTGCCTGTGCAGTTTCGTTTGCCTCTGGAAGATGATAGCTCCATCTCCCATTCCCTTTTGGGCTTAGTCACTAAGAGAGTGTTCCCAGGATTGGATCCTTCTGTGCAGGCCCTGTCCAGATTCTTATCTTCTTTGGATCTCAGAGAGTAACTAAAAAAAAAAAGTGGAGGTGTTTGCTGTAAAAAGCCAATATATGGAATGCCCTAGATATCTAGAGATTGCATAGGCAGGACCAGAGAGTTGAAAGAGTCTCTGTGTGAATTTGTTCTGTACACTTATTAAACTGATCAGTGCATGGTGTGCGAAATACAATGAACGTGGTAAGAACCAGCAGGGATGCTTCACTGACATACTTCACATAGCTGAAGAAGGCTGGAGCAAGCATAGCAAGTGTGCTGTGACATGACTGAGGGAGTTGGGGATGATGCAGTATGAAGGCTGCTTAGCACTGCACCATCATGCTTTGAAAAAGGTCACCCTTGCAGGCAAAGAGGGAACATTTTCTGTCCTTAAATCTATTGCAGTTGTGGGTGATCACTATTAGTGTGTCAGACACCCTTGGTTCTCCAGCAGACACTGTACTTCTTTGTTCCTCAGTTCTGAAATATCCTCTACTTACTACTGGGCCTAGCGTTTTATGTGGTTGGACCAACCCTGGACTTGTTTGAGTGCCTGGGGTTTACTTGTGCTTCCTTTGATGTCTGAATCCTTCAGTTGTCTCTATATACACAGCTTCAAAATTACTCATATTTTTCAATTTCATCACAAAAAATTTTTAAGGAAAGATAGCTTGGTGCATAAAGAAAAGAAGAAGCCTCTTCTCCTTTAGTTCTGCAGAACTGAAGAGATGGTTAGGGCCAGCATTTTGATGAGGGCTGCAAGCAATTGCACAAGGACTTGGTTATTGAAAATACTGAGGGCCTCGCTGTCAATGACATGTATTCCCTGCAGCTCAGGCTTGGGCTTCCTCTAGGTTTGTATGAAACTGTGATTAGATAGTGTATTCCTCATCTAGTGCTTTCTTCTGTTCCTTCAGTATAAGCCATTACTGGCAAAAAGACAGTGGCCTGTTGATCATCACATAGTCACAGGGTAGTTGAGGTTGAAAGGGACCTCAGGAGAGCATCCAGTCCCACCCCCTGCTCCAGGATGGGTCAGCTAGAGCAGGTTGCTCAGGACTATGTATAATAATAACCAAGGATGGAGGCACCACAGCTTCTCTGAGCAATGTGTTCCAGTGTTCAGTCCCCTTTATTGGTAAAACAAACAAACCCTTTTTCCTATGTTTAAGTTGGATTTCCTGTATTTAAATTTCTGTCAATTTCCTCTTGTCCTTTCACTGGACATCGCTAAGAGTTTGGATACATCTTCTTTTCCTTATCAGATATTTGTATGCATTGATAAGATCCTCCCTGAGCCTTCTCTTCTCCAGGCTGCATAGCCTCAGCTCTCTCAGCTTTTGCTCCAGTGAGGGATGCTCCAGTCCCTTCATCATTCACTGGCCTCTCTTCGGTAGCTCCCTGTCTCTCTCAAACTGGGGAGCTCAGGAATGGACCCAGCACTCCAGGTACAGCTCTACCAGTGCTGAGAAGAGGGGAAGGATCACCTCCCTCCACCTGCTGGTAACACTCCTAATGCAGCCCAGGAAGCAGTTGGCCTTTTCTGTGTCAAAGAGCACACTGATGGCTCGTGTTCAGCTTGGTGCCCATCTGGACTTGCTCTCAAGCCAATTGGCCTCCAACATGTATTCTTTTTCCCCAAATTGAAGGTCTTTGTGCTTCCCTTTGTTGAACTTCATGAGATTCCTGGTTTTCTATTTCACCAGCCTGTCAAGGTGCTTCTGAATACCAGCACAAACCTCTAGTGTATCAGCCATTCCTCCCAGTAATGTGTCATCTGTGAACCTGCAGAGAGTGCTGTCTGTCTCACCATCCAGGTCTCTAATGAAGCATCCCAGTATCATTGTATCATCCGCTGGGCTACACCACTATGGCTGGCAGACCAGCCAGTTTTCAGTCCAACTCAGTGTCCACTTATCTAGCCCGTATTTCATCAGTTTGTCTGTGAGGAGGTTTTGGGAGACAAGTGTTGAAAACCTTACTGAAGTTGAGGTGAGCAACTTCCTCTGTTCTCACCCAGTGAGCCAGTCATCTCATCACAGAAAGCTATCAGGTTCTTGAGGAATGATTTTGCCTTCGTATATCCATGCTGATGTCTCCCAGGCACCTTCTTCTTAATATGTTTGGAAATGGCCTCCAGGAGGATTTGCTCCACGACCTTTCCAAGCTGACCAGTCTGTAGTTTCCCAAGTTGTCCTCATCTACAGCTCAGGTGTTTGTTGAAATGTCTGCTGGAAGAAGTACCACAAGTGTGAGGGAAGGTGGTGTCCTTGTGAAACTGTGGTGTGAGAGGGAGCACAATATGAAGGGATGCTGGAAAATGAAGTGTAGACAAGGCTTTTTAATAGCCTGGGAGAATTTCTGTCTCAGGAGGTATTTTAGGTGGCTCTAAGGGACATGGCTTAGTGATGGGACTCAATAGGTCAGGGTGATGATTGGCCTTGATGATATTGAAAGTGTTTTCCGACCTAGATGGTTCTGTAATTCTGTATTCTCATATATTAGATACCTTATAGTTTCAAATGACAATCAGACAGCTATGACAGAGCACAGACTCACGGGTGTCATAACACTGTGTCCAGTTCAAGCCCTTCTGTCTGTGTACCACTTAGTGAAGCACTGAGCACACAGCAAGCTGTTTAACGGTGTTTAGATTCGCTTTTTTATATGTATTTTAACAACTTAGTAACAGATCTCTGCTCATGTCTGCACACTGGTATGCAGATGAAGCTGTAGAAATAGCTAAAATGTGCAAACAAATCTTGAACTAGCACTGAAGATTTCTGTTATTGTTGGAAAGTGTTTATATCCGCACCGAGCAACGTCATTTAAAAATTTGTCAAGTTCTTAAGTATGCTAAGCAAATTCACTGATCATTGACAAAGGTGGCAACTTACTTCTGCTTTGTGCATTGGGAAGGAATACAAACGTTCACACATCTGGAAGTTCNGCTGTCAATGACATGTATTCCCTGCAGCTCAGGCTTGGGCTTCCTCTAGGTTTGTATGAAACTGTGATTAGATAGTGTATTCCTCATCTAGTGCTTTCTTCTGTTCCTTCAGTATAAGCCATTACTGGCAAAAAGACAGTGGCCTGTTGATCATCACATAGTCACAGGGTAGTTGAGGTTGAAAGGGACCTCAGGAGAGCATCCAGTCCCACCCCCTGCTCCAGGATGGGTCAGCTAGAGCAGGTTGCTCAGGACTATGTATAATAATAACCAAGGATGGAGGCACCACAGCTTCTCTGAGCAATGTGTTCCAGTGTTCAGTCCCCTTTATTGGTAAAACAAACAAACCCTTTTTCCTATGTTTAAGTTGGATTTCCTGTATTTAAATTTCTGTCAATTTCCTCTTGTCCTTTCACTGGACATCGCTAAGAGTTTGGATACATCTTCTTTTCCTTATCAGATATTTGTATGCATTGATAAGATCCTCCCTGAGCCTTCTCTTCTCCAGGCTGCATAGCCTCAGCTCTCTCAGCTTTTGCTCCAGTGAGGGATGCTCCAGTCCCTTCATCATTCACTGGCCTCTCTTCGGTAGCTCCCTGTCTCTCTCAAACTGGGGAGCTCAGGAATGGACCCAGCACTCCAGGTACAGCTCTACCAGTGCTGAGAAGAGGGGAAGGATCACCTCCCTCCACCTGCTGGTAACACTCCTAATGCAGCCCAGGAAGCAGTTGGCCTTTTCTGTGTCAAAGAGCACACTGATGGCTCGTGTTCAGCTTGGTGCCCATCTGGACTTGCTCTCAAGCCAATTGGCCTCCAACATGTATTCTTTTTCCCCAAATTGAAGGTCTTTGTGCTTCCCTTTGTTGAACTTCATGAGATTCCTGGTTTTCCATTTCACCAGCCTGTCAAGGTGCTTCTGAATACCAGCACAAACCTCTAGTGTATCAGCCATTCCTCCCAGTAATGTGTCATCTGTGAACCTGCAGAGAGTGCTGTCTGTCTCACCATCCAGGTCTCTAATGAAGCATCCCAGTATCATTGTATCATCCGCTGGGCTACACCACTATGGCTGGCAGACCAGCCAGTTTTCAGTCCAACTCAGTGTCCACTTATCTAGCCCGTATTTCATCAGTTTGTCTGTGAGGAGGTTTTGGGAGACAAGTGTTGAAAACCTTACTGAAGTTGAGGTGAGCAACTTCCTCTGTTCTCACCCAGTGAGCCAGTCATCTCATCACAGAAAGCTATCAGGTTCTTGAGGAATGATTTTGCCTTCGTATATCCATGCTGATGTCTCCCAGGCACCTTCTTCTTAATATGTTTGGAAATGGCCTCCAGGAGGATTTGCTCCACGACCTTTCCAAGCTGACCAGTCTGTAGTTTCCCAAGTTGTCCTCATCTACAGCTCAGGTGTTTGTTGAAATGTCTGCTGGAAGAAGTACCACAAGTGTGAGGGAAGGTGGTGTCCTTGTGAAACTGTGGTGTGAGAGGGAGCACAATATGAAGGGATGCTGGAAAATGAAGTGTAGACAAGGCTTTTTAATAGCCTGGGAGAATTTCTGTCTCAGGAGGTATTTTAGGTGGCTCTAAGGGACATGGCTTAGTGATGGGACTCAATAGGTCAGGGTGATGATTGGCCTTGATGATATTGAAAGTGTTTTCCGACCTAGATGGTTCTGTAATTCTGTATTCTCATATATTAGATACCTTATAGTTTCAAATGACAATCAGACAGCTATGACAGAGCACAGACTCACGGGTGTCATAACACTGTGTCCAGTTCAAGCCCTTCTGTCTGTGTACCACTTAGTGAAGCACTGAGCACACAGCAAGCTGTTTAACGGTGTTTAGATTCGCTTTTTTATATGTATTTTAACAACTTAGTAACAGATCTCTGCTCATGTCTGCACACTGGTATGCAGATGAAGCTGTAGAAATAGCTAAAATGTGCAAACAAATCTTGAACTAGCACTGAAGATTTCTGTTATTGTTGGAAAGTGTTTATATCCGCACCGAGCAACGTCATTTAAAAATTTGTCAAGTTCTTAAGTATGCTAAGCAAATTCACTGATCATTGACAAAGGTGGCAACTTACTTCTGCTTTGTGCATTGGGAAGGAATACAAACGTTCACACATCTGGAAGTTCTAGCCATTGCTTCTGTCTGTAGGTCTGCACACGAGTATTTCTTGAGTCTCCTTTGCTGCTAGTGCAATTGGTGTTCTACAAAATGTTTTGAGACCTGACTGCCTAAAACATGCCTGCCTAAGTGATGTTCTGTCTAACACCAGAAAGTGAAGCAGTGCTGGGAGATCATATTAACTCTTCCTTAGCTTTACTTTGATATATTCTGCAGAATTTGCAGAGTGCTTTGCTTACACTGTGTCTTCCAGTCCCATCTCCTGGCGGCAGGAGTTCATCCTTTAGTGAAGGGCTCAATGTAAGGTCCACTGATGCATTTCCTCACCAATTTAGCTGTGTTGTTAGAATCACTCTTAAAATCCCCCTTGGTACTATATTAGGCCTCTTTTCTCCTGCAGCCAACCTCTCACAGCCAGGAGAATACCACAGGTGGACTTACTTAAAGTTGTCCGTGTCTTGACCTTGAGAAGTCAGCAGTTGTGAAGCTTAGCAGGTCTTGTCAGTCATACCCCACTGCTGGCATCTTTGCTGAGATCCCACAGGTGTGCTTAGCATGAAGACCTGTGCTGACCTATGCTGGCAATACCACGGGTAAGACAAGAGGCAGCCAGAAGCACGTTGGGCAGGCTGCCTGGGCCAGCTTCACCTGGGAGTCCAACTTTACCTATAATCACTGACTTCGTTCCGTAAATAGCTGTGCTGTGGCCCTCACTGAGCCAAGAAAAGTTCTCTGTTCTGGTGTTGAGCCCATGGGATCACCTCAATGCCTGAACCTCATCGTCAGCTCGCTGAACATCGCTGTAGTTGCAATGTTCCCTGGTGTCCTTGGAAGCAGTGTGTCCTTGCTGGTCAAAGGACAGCCACTTCAGTGATCCCCGTGTGCTGCTGTCTTCCTTCATTGGTTTGATTTGGTGGTGGTTATTCTTCAGAAAGGGGCACAGAGATGTAGGAGAGGGCTGCCTCACAAGGACAGGGCTCTAGCTAGCATTTTGGGTGATCTGTACTGCCTTTTTGGTTCTTGTGTTGTAGAGTCTTGAGTTGCCCCTGGGCCTGTTAACATTTTGTTTGATTTGCGCTGAGTACTGAAATCTGATGAGCAGGACTTTTCTCAGATTACGTGTTGGGCTCTGTGACCCCAGACCCTGGAGCGGTGATGAAGGAAATCCTGAGCACTCCCAGAGTACAGGAGACAACAGGAGGAGATGGCAGAAACTACCACCTCGCTGGCTCTGAGACAAAGAGCTGGGTTGAAAGAATTGAGCAGTGAGTTGGAGCAGAGCAGCAGGCTGTCAGATTCACTGCACTGAGTGGAAGAGGTTGGCCAGGGAAAGAAAACAGCAGGGAAATGAGGTGTGAATTAGGTGCTGTGTGTCTTACTGTCCTTTCCATTGTACAGCAACATCTGTGGGCTGCTCAGAGGGGACCTGAGGGACCGTTTCTCAGTGGTGAGCAGTGGGTATTTGCAGAAAAGGGAACAGACTCGTATTGCTGCTCACTCAGTTCCCAGTGAGCTGTGCTTGATGCCTATTGTAGATGATGTGATCCTTCAACATCCACCCCCTCCAGCTTACCTCCACAGGAGAAGAGCTTGTGAGCTGATGGAGAAGGATGTTTGTAGAGCTGATTTAGACTATTTAGACTCTGGACTCCTGTCCATTCATGTGTTAGGAATGGAGGGTCAGCATAAAGGTGATACTATAAGAGAAGTAATGCTCGTATATGCTGGTTATATGTATATAGGTCATGAAAATCAAAACCATAAGCTCAGTAGTAGTTGCTAATTACATTTCATATATTCTTTTGAATCTATTAACACCACATTTCTCTGGGACTTTGTATGAGAGGTGTCATGCTGCTCCTGTCCAAACACAGCAGGACAGGCCTGATGGAGGGTGGTCCAGGCTGACTGCTGCCAAGGGCAAGGAGGTGAAGAAGGACAGCACCTCCAGCTGTGACTGTGTCATTCAAGCATTAGAACATCCATTAGTGAAAGTAGCATGTCTGTAACCTCAACTTCTGCCAGGAGGCAGCAATGCCTGAGTTTGTTTGGTGGGGGGGGGGGGTGTTGAAATTTTCCCCTTCATGTCCTAGGCAAGGTCCTTGGTCCTGTGCTGTAAAGGAAGTCCCTCGGGGTAGTTGGAGTGGTCCTTTTTTTAACTGAGAAGTTTTTATCATGTTGGTATGATACATGCAGTGGAAATCATACAATATGCTGAACCTAAGTGTGGAGCAAATAGTAATTGTAAGAATTCCAGTGTACTTGTTTGTGCAGCCTACAACCAGTATATCCAGGACTGAGTTTGTGTACCATCTGCACAAAGAAGAGATGGTTCTCCTTTTCAGAAATTAGGGTTGCTATCTAGAGGTTGTCTCACACTCTGAGTGACAGCATTACATTATTATTATCTGAGAGTCTGATCTGTGCAGTGACGTGCAGCACATTTAGGGCTGTGAATAACTGCTTTTCACATTTAATGCCCACCACAAGCTGAGTAGTTCCCTGATTCTAGAGAAGATACCTGCCTCAAAACACTGCACGGACATTGAAGGTGATAGAAAAGAGAAGAGACTGGGTGAAGTTTAGCTCCTCTCCTCGTATAATTTGCAAGGGCAACAGCTCTAGTAAGCAAAGGAGAACAGGGTTGGCTTATGAAAGTGCAATATTGCCTTTTCACGTTTCCTAATTATACTTTGAAACCTGCAGAGACTTCTTGAAAAGAAGTGCAGTACAAGGAAGGGAATGAATTTGAAAGGAACATGTAATTCCAGGAAAAATGGTCCATTTTGGGAATGAAGGTTTGAAAGGCACTAGTTCCATAACACAGGTAGAAAGGGGAGGAAGAGCTTAGCATTTCCAGGGTGAAGAGTCTGAAGTCACTCCCATGCTGCCTTTCTCTTCCATTCATTGCATAGAGGGAAGGTAGGGACTGCGATCTCATCGTGGCACAAACCCAGATGCTGCCCTCTGTGAGTATACCTTCCTCCCTTCCCTGGCCATCCCGGGATCGCAGGAGCAGAAAAGGGACCTAAGAGCACATCTTCTCCTCATCCCCTCCTGTGGCCCTGTGTGTTGAATTTCTCCCTGAAGGATAATTGCACGCTGCCTGCCTTTCCAGCTGCTGCCTGTCCCCTGCTTACAGAACTGGAAGCATTAATGCTCCCCCTGCAGGGACCGAGTAGAAGTCAGGAATGTAAGCATGAGACGAGGGAAGTCCACTGGCAGCCTTCAGAGCTGCCTTTGCAAATCCCTGGAGCGAGTTCTCATAAGATTCACTTAAAGAGTCCTTGAGAATCCCTCACTATTAAGTACTTACAATTATTTTAGCGCCGGGTGATTCGCCTTCTCTCTCATCCTTTCCGTGTTCAGAGTTTGCCTGTTATCTCTATGCAGGATGTATGACTAGCCTAATGACGTGTCAAATGAGTGATGCCAGGGAGGTGAGGTGCGTGGCCTGAAGAGATGTTTCCCAGTAGCCAGAGGAGGGGACTGTCACAGCCCAGCCTGTCACTCCCGGTGTCGCTGGCATTCGCATGTGGCTGGGGAGAGCATGCCAGGCCCCCGTGAGTGCAGGCTCCCGTGGTGCCCGTAGGATCCCTGGGAATTTCTAGGCACAGAGCAGTGTGTAAGCCCAGTGTAGAGCAAAAACATTTTTCGTCCGCCAGCGAAGATGTCTGCAGCATGCGCATCACAAACCAGGGGCGAGTCAAGTCTTTGCCTGACACCTTTTCCTCCACTCTTCTTGGTCTTTTTCAGTTGGAGGAGGACAGGCCTTCTCAGCACTCCCTCCCGAGGTACAGCCCCCTGAGAAGACTGGCGTCCTCCGTTTTCTCCTCCTCAACCCTGGAGACAGAACACTACCCTCACGTTGGTGGCACTTTCATACAGCGCAGCCGTTCAGCGGAGAGCAGCCCCGTGCGCATGCCCCACCGCAGGCACATGCCCCCCACGGCAGGAAACCACAGACTCATGCCTTCCGTCCTCCGCATTTCCAGGTCCCAGCTCCAGCAGGTGTGGGCCCGCTTCACACACAAAACATAGCCTGTTCAGGGAAGCAGCAGCCTCCATAATGCAATAATAGATCCCACCTGCCCACAATGTGTCACCACTTAATGCAATATTGAATCCCAGACAACACTGGCCTAAGGTACTGTAACTTCCAAAGCCCCTGCAACCAGACCCCACAGAGACTGAAAACATCTGCCTTTCTAAACCTCCCAGCAAGCTGGGCGAGGGGCTGCAGCACGGCCGAAGATGAGAACGCACATGGTGAACGTGTGATGTGTTAAAGAGGTGGATGCCAGGGCTCATCTCAGAGACTCACTTGTGTGTCCTGCAGCCCTTGGGTAGGAAGTGCAGGGCTGCCTCGCTGAACACACGCCATCAAGCCACAAACATTGTCCAGTTATGACCGGAGTGAAGAGACCGCGGAGGTATCAACAAGCGTTACCTTCCCCATGCAAATCTGTTTGAGCATCTTTGTTGGTATCTCTCACGGGGCCAGATCTGTAGGCAGTTTTACTCCATCCAGGTGTAGGCAGACTCCCACTGGAAGCTCACCTGAGGCAGGACCTCAGGATTTGCCCCTGTTGTGGAGTTACGATCGTGTATCTCTTTGTTGCTTTGGCTTTGGAAATCCCCCTGCTTCTGTTGTGATTTTGTTTCCCTACAGAGACCGCATTTTTCTGTCTCTCTGGCTTTGCCTCTGGTCCGTGACAGCGGACCTGTTTGTCTGCTCTCCACTCCTAAGCTGCTCCAAATCCACCTGCCTTACCCCGGAGGCACTGACTGTCAAGAGCTGGATAGCAGGGCTATTCTTACTGATCCAGCTGCATATTATGCTATTCCTAAATTCCAAAAATTCCAGGCACCTGCAGCTTTTCAGTGGCAGAGCAGCCCTGCTTCTTGGCCGTGCTTGGAAATGCCGATGATAATAGATCTCACTTTAGAAATAAACTGGCCTCAGCATTGGTACACAGAGCCCCTGGAGCCCTTGTCTAAAACTTGAATCTCAGAGGCAAAGATCAAAGTTAATTTAAATTGTTGTAAGTCTCATTATTTCCCAGGTTTGCAGGGCTGTATTGTCCTTCTCAGTATAGCTGCAATGTGAAACCCCAGGCTATATGAAGACCTGCTGTAGTGAAGGGGATGTTGGAACTATTTTCCATTGAACTGAGCCTTTGGTTTTGTCTTCTGAGGGGAGAGGCAGTATGGATGTGAACATTAAGGAGGGGGGATCAGTGGTGATGGTCAGGGCTTAAGGAAAGTGTGGGTCCAAAGGAAAATACTCTGCAGAATGTAAACCCAGGATGCAGGCAAGAGGACAGAGGGAAATCTCAGCTGTGAAAGTGCTGTGGGATAGATGTGGCTGTTGAAAGAAAGCTGATGGTGCTTTCTGAGCTCTTGGGACCCAGCCCTGTGGCTCAGGAGCTGCTTTAGGCAAGCTGAGCGTTGGCTGCCTCCTGCCCGCCTGCAGAGCATCCCAGTGCTGTGGGGATGGGGATGGAGGAGGCAACGCGCCCTGCTTGGGAAGATCCGTGTAGGCACAGCCAGTCTCTTCCCACAGGCATTTGTGAGTCAGTGACAATAATTTCTTTGGATTTGCACCACCAATGCGAGTGAAGAGAATGCTTCACTGCCCAGCCAAATTTTTTACCTGCAATTTGTCCATCGGTTTTATTTAAAAATATATATAAATAAATAAGGCACTGGTCATTGCCAGAAATGCTTAGACTGGGTTATCCAGTAGCCTGATCCTATTTGGCTGTTCTTTTCTTGTGAAGCATAGAAACCAGAAAGAGCAAGACTTTGCTTTTCTCAAAGTGACATGGGAGGTGATGATTTCCTAAAGCAGACTCTGCTCTGATTTTATTTTTTCCCACGTTCAGTTGAGCTGATTTTGCTGGAACAGCAGGTTCCAGAGAAAACAGAGTTGGTGAAAAAAGTAGGTTTAAAATCAGTGGCTCTTAATCATTCTTAGCTTATAGTTTCCAAAACACTGACGTTCACTTTTAAAGGCCAATGTTAGGAAGAAAATTTTGGAGAAATAGAAGAAATTTTAGTTTTGCTGGTGAAAAGGGGCAGCAGAGAGGATAACCGGGAATTCATGCACTCTAACCTGCCAGTTTCAGAGAAAATAATGACTAGCCATTAAATATCTCTATTTAAATGTAATGCTACTCATCATGGCTATAGAACTGTTAAGTTCCCAAGTCTGATTGAAAAAGATAAGGTGATTTATACAGACTTCAATCAAACTCTTTTCTAGTTAAAATTCTTAATAAATTTTAAGCCAACTAACCAAACAAAACACGTTTGTATATTGGTATCTCTTGCAAGCGAGGATGTTTGTTGCTGGTACTGATTTTCTGACCTTAGCTCAGCACTTCCATGCCTTTAAGCGGCTAGCAAGAAGAAAAAAGAAAATCACTGGAGAGAAAGTTTGCAGTGTCAGGAAAATGGATGGCTTGGTAAAACCATACCAGCGGGCCAGCTCTGCAGAAGGGTCTGGATTGCTTCAGAAGTTGCTTGCGTTCAGAGCAGTTATTGCAGCCATCCAAGAACAAGGTTGTGCTTCAGGGCATGGAGGATATAGGTCATGCACACAGAGTGGGAGAAAGTGTGCCCTCGGAGGTGCTGCCTCCCGAAATGACAAGGGACTTGGCAGAAATAATTAGCTGCAAGTGAGTTCTCATCGTGCTTTTATGGGGGTGGTGGTGAAGCACTTGCTGCCTAAAGAGAGCAAGATGGGTTTTAATCTGCCAGACAAAGGCACGGGTCTAGCTGCTGGAAGGTACAGTAACAAAAGGCAAACTAGAAGATGCTCATTTTGAAGGCAGAGAGATTGGTGGCAAATCACTGAAACGCGTGATTAAAAGACGAGCTGCATTTCCCCTCTTCAGATTCTCCAAGATGGGCTGTTTATTTCTAAACTGATCCTGTTAAACCATCATTTGGGCTCTGTGCTGGAATCACTGGACGAGTTCCTGTGACCTGGGTCTTATGGGAAGCTTTATTTCATGCTCAGTGCTTCATATGGCTTTTAAAATTTAATTCTAAACAAATAATTGGTGCTAATGAGTGAAATCCTGATGTTACAATAGTATGAAAAGAGTATTTAAAAGAGTCAATTTGCATATTTTTTTAACATCTTCATCTAATGCTGTAATAATTACTGTGGAATCCACATATTATTGAGGAACAGTTGGCAAATTAAAGAAATGTGAAAATAGCTCTCTTTTTATATTTATGGAAATGTAATAAATTAATACTGGAATACTAAAGAATGTCACAGTGCAATTCTAAAAACCCTCTTCAGATGACATATTGCATTTATTTGTTGGATTACATTTATAAACATTGCAATTATAAATGTAAATAATCAAAAAATGGGTTGTCCAAAAAAGAAACCCACAAAACCAACTGGAAAGCGCAATGCAAGTGGCAAGCAGACGTTTTCCATGAAGTCTGCACTTCTGTGGTCGAGTGAAGGAAACAGAGGTGCCAGTTCTCTAAGAGGTTCCCTCCTGCCCCTTCTCCATCCCATCCCTTCCAGCTCTTTCCACCGTGCCAGTTCTGATGTTCCTGGGGCTGCACGGACCTACACAGTGAGAAGGAATGGGTTTTGCTTAGTTCTGGGTTGTTTTTTTTTTTAGCTAGATTCATTGCTGTTCTGGTTCACTGCACAGCTGGTAGCACTGGGAGGCCAGGGGCAGCAGACAGAAAAGCAATCAGGAGAAGTTTGTTGCCATAGTTATTTTTCCTTCTCCTTTTGTTCATGTGAAGGGCCAAGAACAGGGTTTCCTTCCTGAAAGAGATGGTCTTGGTTTTACTTCCAATTGTACGTAGCACTTGTTCTCCTCAGAATCCAAAACGAGGATTGAAATGAGCGTTTGCCCTTCTTTGTGGTACAGAGCTTACTACATCAGGGGGACAGGCTGCTAGGATCTCGTGCTCTACTTCAGTGAGCGAATGCACATCAGTTTCATACGCTCACAAAAGCCTTCCCTTTTATATCTTGGTCCCTCAGCTCCTCGCAGTTTCTTTCTATGCAGAATGGGAGATGTTTCCGATGTGTCACTCCCTTCTCTGTCTGCTTCCCACAGTGAGGAGCTAATGAGAGGTGATCTTTGTGGAAACGTTGCCGTAAATGCTTGGGTTAAGCTTGGAAGGATTGGCAGTGAAGCTGCGAGGTGGTACCTGCCGCAGTCTCCATCCTTCCTTGGCTGGTCCCTCAGTCACTAAGTCAATTCTCTGTGCTCCTCCTGGCAGAGCAGACGTGCAGGTGAAGAGCTGCTGGTGTCCTCCAGCTCCGAGCCAGGCAGAGCAGGGAGAGGCTGGGGAGCAACGTGCTTGGGCAATTTATCTTTGGTAGCACTTAAATGGCAAGATAAATGAAGGCCAATGGTTGAGTTCAAAATGGAAAAAATGTAAGCCTTCCGTAGTGCTACCGGGCTGCTTTTGCCAGCGGAGCTGTGGCAGTTGTGGGGTGAAGGGCTTTGATCCCTTCCTGACCAGCCACAGCCCTTGGAGTAAACATAGTCCTGCCACCACAAATTCACTTCCAGTGGAAAATGTTTTGATGGGAGGGTGTTGATTGAAAATGAAACTTGCTAACAAAGGTGCAATTTTGCCATCATGTCTTCACTAGGAGTTCGTGTTCATACACTCGTGTTGACAAAGCCCCTGGAATGGACCTGACTTTGTCTGCTATTCCCGTGCTTTTTTTGCCAGTGTTGAGGGGCAAGTAAGTGGAGGAGTCATTTTTCATGGCCTCTGTCACTGTTTGAAGTCCCTCTTCTTACAGTGGAGATAGAATGCATGATAGAAATGTCCTGTAAGACAGCCATGTGGGTGATAAAATCCCATCCCTATGCTACCTCTTCATGATGAAAAATATCTTTTGCTCTTCCTCTTTTCTTTTTGGTGGGGCTGAACCTGGACGTTGTGGTGGTCAAGGCTGCTGCAAGGTTGTTGCTCTGAGAAGGACAGACTGGTCCAAAAATTGTATTTGTTGAGCTGTGTGTCTCTGTGGTGTCTTGGGACTTCCAATTGGGACTGCTCCTTTCCTTTCCACATCACAGACGTTGACTCCAAAGGAAGATCTTTCTTTCAGTCCTTTTCCTTTAGTCGGTGTGCTGACTCCTTTCTTGTCCGTTGCTTCAGCAGCAGAGATGTTGCTGCTGAGCTGCCACCAAACTAATTTCTGTTCAACTCTGAATCTGGATGCAAGAAAAACAGCATTCAGCGGTAGCCCTGAGCTGCTGGTGGGCTTCGCGCACAGGGGACATAGCAAGAGGCAGAGCCTCTTCATCTTTACAAAGAGAAGCTCTCTGAGATCCGGTTGCCTCTTTGTTCTTTATTGCCTATCCTAGTTCTTCCCCATATGGCAAACCTCTTTTTACCTTCTGGTTTTTAAGTGCATGTCCCATTCCACGCGTTCCCAACTCCCTGGTCTACCTCCACTGCCAGTCACAATATCTTATCCCTCCCTTGGAGTCTGTGTGAGGAAAGTGATGGTGTTAGTTGAAGGCAGTCTGATTCCAGAGATGATAATGGTAGATACCCTCCATTGCCAGGACAGAGTTTCACAAGTTTCAAATTCTGGAATTCTTCAGACTTAGCATACTCCCTAAAATTGTTGTGTGCATGAGCAGCTAAATTCAGAAAGCTGGCAGTACTCTTTCCCTTAACACAGAGCTACCATCTGTGATTGCAAACCATATAAATAGCTGATGAAGAACCAATTTTATTGTTGTTAGTCTCTAAGTTCTATTTAAATAGGTGCCTGTCTCTCTGTGAGTGAGAAAATGCCTCAATTCCCGTTTCAAACTCCTTGTAGTACAAACTCCTCTAACTGGATGTTTTCTGGGCTGGCAAAAATGGCTGTCCCCATTCTCCACCCTGGAACTGATCCAAATAAAAATAGAAATAAGTAGGGTATTTCTAACAGCCAGGACAGGGAAATCTGAAGTGCAACAGAGCTTGTTTTAAATAAGCTCCAGGTTTATGCCGTGATCCTGGTTGGCATCTCGCTCTCACCCACAGCTTCTGTGGCAGCCAGACATGAGGGATGGATGACAAGGCCTTCAGGAGCCTGTCATCAGCCTTTCTTCCTTTCTAAGGTGAAAACCCTCGGTTTTAGGTGTAATTTTTTGCATATAGGGCTTCTGGAAGGAGGCATTCTGGTTGTGGGAAGCTCCCCTCAGCGGCTGCCCAACCTGCTGGCATGGCAGAGTTTGAGTGGCTCTCCAGGAGCTGGGCTGCATTTCATTTCCAAAGATGACTCTAAAGCCAATTAGCATACACCTTCTCTTCCAGCTCCTCCAGGTTGTGAGCACTTTGAGGTGAGAAATGAAACAAATGCTGTTTGGGAGATTTCTCTGCCCTGTGCTTCGAACCTTTCTTCCAAAGAGTTCACTTGGGAGTGTTTAACTACCTCATTTGTCTTTCGTTTCAGTAACATTGCCAGGTCTTGGTCATCACTAACCACACTGCCCCAAAGCGCACAGCTCCTTCTGAGAGTTTTGATTTTTTTTTATTTTTATTTTTTTGCGGTAGATGCATTCTGCGGTCAGATACGAAGCCAGGAGAAACACCTCAATTTAGCCTTTTCAGAGTTAATTCAGAAACAATGCTAGAAGTAACAGTTCTCATACCTTCCTATGGCCTCTCAACCCAAAAGATGCCCAAGTGCTTTATTTTTGCTGCTATTTGGCGTGCTGGAGGAAGCCAGCAGCACGTAAAGCCTTTTCAGAACATGTCAGAGTGAAGTCAGACGTGAGAGTTTGATTTCACAGAGAGAATTTCAGGAGACAGAATATTCTTTCATGATTTGGAAGGTGTCAGGACAGTAGGACCCTGTATACCAACCACAACAAATTCTGCTGAGGCATTTCTTTGGTTGCAGATCACTTGTTCTCTCAAGTAAAAATGCACTGTTTGAGTCTGGTGCTGTGATTCATTGTAAATAAAATGAAGGAAAGAAAATAGAACCATTGGTAGTTTAGTCCTGTATTTTCAGATAGCTCAACAACGGAACGCTCTGTGAGTCTGAAGATCAGAAAGCATGGAAAGATGCGTGGTCATTTCCTTGTTTTCTACTGTCCTTCCTTCCCACACCTCCATCAAATAATCTTGCATCATATTTATATGTGGGATTCAAGTGCTTGGCCGTGACACAAGGTTATTCTTGAACATATAAGGGGATTTTGTACTGCTCATCTGGAGGGATTGGTGAAAGATACCCACCACGTTTGGGTATAGCAGCTCTTCCTGTAGGTTGGGTAGAGTCTCCTTGGTGTCGGTGACATCAGCATCACGGCCACATCATAGTGCAACGATGACCTGATTTATTTCTGGTATAGAAAAGCTGCTGGGTTAGATGAATGACATGTTTTATTAGTGGTTGTCAGTGGAGATTTCTTCACACCGCTCTCAGAACTGTTCCTGGAGCTGAGGCCATTAATGCTCTCACATTGTATAAGGAAGGGTTCTTTTATCCCCATGTCTTCAAGACAGAACCTGTTATTTTTCTTTGTATTTTTTCTTTTTCCTTTGATGACAAATGGGAAAGGACTGTTGGGAAATAGCTGCCGTGTATTTGCCTAGCTCTGCTTTGGGGTGGCAGATGAGCTTCAGGGGACTAGCTGAAGAAAATAAAATTGCATTTCCTAGCAGACAAAGTCCGAAGCCTTCAAAATCATGAATAATTTGCAAATCTCCCAACTCCTGTTGGTGTTTGTAGTAAATAAATTGCCCCGTCTATTTCTCAGCTTGGGAATGTGGGGTGCCTTTCTTCTTGACTTGCTTCCATTGTAGTTGCCAGCCCTCCCCAGAGTGACTGGGGAAGGTAACAGTTTCGGGAGAGGCTGACCAAAGTAAGCCAGATGTGCTTCCTGATTTCACTCCTGTCCCCAGGGTGCTGTTGGGATGCTTTTTGCTGGAGCTTCCATTTCTGATTGTATGTATGTTCTGTACGTGTCCATGACCCACCTGTGGAGTGTGAATGGCCACGCATGGTCATGCCTTACAGGAGCGTTTCTGTGCTGGTACTGGGCCATGTTGCACACATCCAAGTGCTCAAAAGACTGCTGCAAAGCAAGAACCTCGCTCAGTTAAAGTGTCTTCACGGAGTCTGGTTCAAATGGCACAGCTGGCCTCCTTTGCATGTTGCAGAGCTGAGCAAACGCTTTCAGCAACTTGGCTCAGCCCAGTTTTGTTCACTCAGTGTCTTGTAGCATTCATATCCCTCCCTTCTCCATCAGCTGGTGGCAGAGCATCGTCCCGCTAGGAACGGTGCTGCCACTTGGGACATGAGTTATTAGTATGCAAACTCCTATTTTGGGTCATGTTAACATGAAATAAAATGTGTAAAGGCTGAGCATTGCAGTACTACCTTCCTTTTTGTTGCATTTTTGTACCATATGTTTTGTGTTTGGGTCGCTGGGACAACACAAAGAATCATTTATGGGAAATGTTTCCAAGTATTACTTGATGTATTGCAACTGTCTGTGTTACACATACCTGGAGGAAATGCTGTTACGATGAATGTACATTTTTAACAAGCTGCTAACCATGTAACCTGGGGACTGGAAGCGATCCCCATTTTACATTCACTTGCATGTCTTCTAGTGTTGAAAAAGAAAATGGCTTTATGTTTGGAAGTTTTATTTTTTCATATGCAAAGTGTTTCAAGTTGGTTACCTCATCTAGTGCACTTGCCTCATAAGAATCCCCAGGGCTTCCTCCAATTCCAACAAGTTTCTCAGTTTAATTATGAGTGCAATTAATCGATCTGGCAACGTGAAACACAGTAATGGCAAATTTCCTCTGAACTTCAAGTCAAACAAGGAGGATTTCTCTGGGACTCCTGGCCCTTGGGCTTGGTCCTTCCTGAAAAAAGCCAGACCAGGTTCTTATTCAGCGCTGCTGACTTACGGTTGTTTTTATGACTAAGGGAGACGTTTAGCTCTCCGAATTTCCTTCTTCTTTCTTGCTGCTATTAAGTTGCCTTTATAATTAGGGACTAGAAAAATTTCCGGGCTGTCATTTCCTTCCACTTTGCTGGCCGTTTCCTGAGTCTCTTCTGAGCGATACAGATGAGGTGGCCCACGTGTCTGCTGGGGCAGGGAGCTCTGCACTGGAGGCACGGGTGGGTGCAAGCTGAGGAGCTAAGTGGCAGGTGTACGACCTTCTCAGAGCTATTGCTTCCATTCCCTATGCTAGGAAACCTGACACAAACCTAACAACATACGAAAGCACAAACAGGGAGGAGCAGAGCACTTACCAGCGTAGGACTGGACTGTCCTGTTCACTTTGTTAAAAGAAAAAAAAAAAATGGCTGTGGAGCATTTGATGGTAAGATGCTGGAATGAAGAACATCTCTCTGACGTTTATGGTGCTGATTCTTGGAAGACAGAGATCCTGCAAGCAAGCATGGCAGCTCTATGACCCCTGCTACTTTGACCTCATTTGTTGCTGGTTTGAAGAAAAAGCTGCTTCAGAAACTCAGATTCTAGTTTTTCCACTCATTGTCGTAAATCCTGCCAGATCTCCCAGTCCCAAACAAGTTTAGTCTGTGTTGGCAGAGGATAATGTCACTTCCAGGATATGCTATGTTCCTGATAGTATCCAAATCAAAGCTGTTACAGGGAAGGCTGGACTATAGCTGTTGCTGTGTGTGTGCCATCTGCATCTCTCAGGACTAAGGCCTCTTCCCATTCCCAATGGAATAATTGACATCACGTTGGGAACTTGATTTTTGCTTCTTGGACTTTTCAGCTCCCATGAAGAATCTCAGGGACCGGCATATCCTTCCTTTGCATTACCTTATGTCACCTGTTAGACTTCTGCTGCTGCTAAGCAGGAGAGATTCCAAACCATATTTAGCCATTGATGTTTGGTTAGATGAACGTGGGTTTCTGTTGAGAGGTGGCAAAATCCGTAGGTAACCTGTTGTGCTTCCCGGTTTGTTGGAGAACTTCGTCCACTGGGACTTGAGTTTGCTTGAAGCAGTGGATCTCAGGAAAGTCCCCTTTGTGCTGGTCTCCAGCGTTGGGAGGCACAGCCCAAAGGGCTTCCTCGAGCTGCCGGAAGGCCTCGCCGATTGCTCGGGACAGAAGGTGCGAAGAAGCTGTGGAAGCTCATCTCAGGGGGAGGGCAGCAGGGAGATGGAGGGGAAGCAGCTGCTGTAGCTTTAAAGGTGGTACAGAGTAGGGATCGATGGGAAGGATGTCATTGACTAAAGGGATCCAAAGCTTGTTTTCCCTGGGTCTTTTTATTCTTCCTGTATCTAATCCCTTTAGAGCCTAATGTCAACCCCTTTTTGTACTGCAATAACACTGTAATATATGCTTGCACTAATTCTTCTGGCACACCGAGCATGCAAGACCAATTTGAAGCTTTTTTCAGAAGAAAAACACTGTATTATTGTGTATATAGACCTCCCGAGAGAGAATTTGAATTCTGTCTCCTGTATAAAAGCATGCATTGATTACCTGTATGTAGACCATGCTGTAAATGCTGCAGAGTACTGTAAAATCCTACACTTGAAACCACGATGAACAGGCAATGACATCAAAAACAAACAAAACAGAAGCTGTGCAATGGATTTTGTGCCTTTTTTAAATCCATGTATGTTAATCCAGACAATCGGGAAAAAAAAGAGCTTGTATACTACCAAAACCTTATTAAAGAATCAAAGGCAGCACCTTGGTGATGGCTGGGTTTTTTGTTTGCTTTCTTGCTTTGTTTTTCTACTCCCTTTGCTTTCTGGTTCTGGGAAAGTGTCCCCTGCTCATCCTCGGGGACGTGGGAGCACAGGGCAGGGAGACAGAGGAGCTCTGGTAGGACAGGGAGAGCTTAATTATCATTTACTAATGTGATCACTGAAAACTTGTCGTGAAGTTGAATCTGGGAACCAAAACAAGGTCTCGAGCCCCAACTTGATGTAAGTTTTTAGAGCTCTGGCTTGGTGGTAACCAGCATCCTGACTGGCAAGACTTCAGCTTGTACGATTCAACATCTACAGACACAGCAAAACCAGTTTCTGATGTGGCTCTTGGCTTCGACACTGGACGTTTTCCCCCAGCTAGCAGTGCGCTGTGCAGGGTGCATTGTGCAGTGTGACTAAGCCTCGCCACTCTTGATCTTCTGATATCTTCCCACACGTCCTCCCCATTGGTACAGCAGAGCAGAGAGGTTCTGCTCCAACCTCTGGGGAACGGTCTTGGAGAAAGTGAGTGTGCCCTAGTACAATGTATTAACTCAACAGTGAAGGCAGTCTCAGACCGCTGCCTTGAGACTGTGTTCCTCGTTAGCGGCTTCAGGTTATGATAGTAGTGAAGGTAAGAAAATTCCTGTTGAGCTAATATTTGATCCAAGACTCATTGCAACAAGGCTTCTTTTACTTAGGTTTGTGAGCAACTTCTGTCTTTCATTTTTGGCGTATTTCTGCTCTTTGGATTTTCTCCACGGTGGGTTTGCAGTGGAAGATGACCACAGTCTCAGGCTGCTTTGGGGAAGGAGTTCTGCCGGTCTTGGGGTAGCGTGTGCAATAGATTAAACAGTCCAAGTCTCCCAAACGTAGGTAGAAGCCAAAGAATCACTGTTGCATCACTGTAGTATCCAGGCAGAGCAATAGAAAATACACAGAGAAAATGAAATGGCAGACAGGAAGATGGTCCACGTGCTAAATACCACAGGGAATTTGTGCAGGCAGAGGTGAAAGTGTGTGGAGGTTAGTGATGGATCTGCAGCATGACTCAACAATAGCAAAGGAAAACCAGAGCAGGAGAGAGAGAGCACTGTCATTTATATTACAGCAATGTCATGCTATCCAGCTCAGGATCATACCTTACTGCTTAGTGATGAAACAAATACATAGATGTATCGCACATATATATATATATGTGCCAAAAACGATCGTCTCAAAAAAGAACTTCTGCTGTCTGGCAAAAGAAAGGGCAGCTGAAGAACGAAGCATTGCATCCAACAGTATGCCAACTGCGTGCACATTGGGCATGCTGGTGTTCCTGCAGAGCTGCTGAGATGCTAGCTGTGAGTGAAGGAGGAGATGAATATCAAAAGCTCTTAGCATGACTTGAGATTTAAAATTGGAAGTAGTGTATGTGGTGTGTTATGGGGAAGAAGCGATAGGTGGAGGGGAACAGAGGGGTGGGATCAGCTGCAGGGATCCCTGTGCTGCCAGCCAAGGTGCTGGGCTGCACCAGTAGCATCAGGTCTCACTCCTGACCGTTCTGGCCAACAGAGGAGCTTGGTGGCAGGATGGGCTGCAGGGCTTCTCTGGCCTATGCAGGATGTTGCAGGTCTGGATTTAGTTCTCCTTGACCAGAAAGCAGATGAGATGTCAAAACCCCTGAGGGAGGACACTTGACGTTTTCCATATGCAAAGAGAAAATGGTGAACCCCGAACTGTACCATCCACCACAGCAGGGTGAAGTAGCGCAGCGGGTGACCTCTTGTTGGAGGCTGTTGGGACCAAACAACCAAAACACGATTGAACTCAGCAGTATTGAAGAACGAGTGCCATCTTCTTCTCTGGAGAACAACCTGCCATCACATGTGATTACTCAGAGCTCCCCACAGTTCTGTTTGAAGCGTCCCCGTTGCATGTGAGCATCAAGATCTGAGATCTTGCAGGCACAATTATTAGGACAATTGATCTGCAGAGAATAACATGCAGATTTTCAGCACAAACAGAAATTGTGGTCGCTGGTGTGAAAAGCTACGAGGGCTTTTTATTCCCTGGAAATGAAGATGCCTTTGCCCACGGCCAGCTGAATGTGCTAGCTGCTGACAGCTCTGCGTCCAGCATATTAAATGGACGCTTGTCCAGTCATGTAGCCTAAACATCCTCTCATTCTGTCAAATGCCACTTGAAAAAGCAGACGTTTGCAGCCTTCCTGTTTGTGGTTGTGACCTTCCAAAGGTAGCGTGATGAGTTATTGTCTGCCCGAGTTCGTGGAGAGCCTTTCATTTCCCAGCCCTCTCAACTGAAGGGTGACATAAGTATCTTCTAAAAAATCCATTCTGCGGAGTGTTGCTGCTGGGGTTTTCATGTACAACCAACTGTTAATTAGACTCAACTCTGAAAGGCATGTCCTATTTACTTTGCTATTTTTTCCTTGTTCAGTAGAATGTGTGTGTGTGTGTGTGAGCCGTTGCTTTTCTGTTCGCTTCCTTTTGGATCATTTCACAGCCTGCTTCTGCAGCCTTCTGGGCAGTCTTGCCCCCACAGACTGCAGCGTGAGAAACACTGCCTCCACCAACAGTCCTGCCCTCCTGTTGCTTTTAATGATTGGACACGCCAGAGTCTAATAAAGATGCTTTACATGTCAGCACTCACAACTTACTCGCTGATCATTTCAGTGAAAACACGCCCCTAGAAAAAGGAATTGGAAGTTACTGGAGATAAAATGGAAGCAGAAGAGAGGGGTGAATAGTACAGCAGGGGAGCACTGAAGAGCTACAGAGGTTGTTGCTGTGGGAAAAAGTTGGATGGTGCTCTGAAGGGATAAGGAAACAGATCTACCTCGGAGGGGGCCTTTAAGTTCGCTGTAGCCTGGGCATAAGAGAGAGTTGCTGAATGGTTCTAGTAAGGAAGGAGTGAATATATAGATATACAAGTACTGAAATAAGTGGGTAAGTACTGAAGAAGACTGCGAGACATGAAAGTATCCTGAAGAATTGGTTGCTAAGAGGGGCTCTTTCAAGTCCAGGTTAATGACTGCTAACAAAGAGGCTCCTTTGGCAAGTTTTTTTTTTTTATCTTGGTTGATGTGTGTCTTTGTGAATCTCTCCTTTCTAAAGCTGATGCTGATCTTGATGGTTGAGCGATCTCCACTCTGAAGTGTATTTCGGAATCATGATGGTCTGGATTTTTTCCACTGATGCTTCCCACTGCTGTTGATGCTGATGACATTTGTGGCAGTGCTATCCCTGCACACTAACCTTTTTCTTTTGTCCCGTTTGTCTTCTGGCAGGCATATACACTGAAGTCATTTGAAATGAATGGTCTGCCCAAGGCGGTGCCTTTAAGTTTGCCTTATCAAGACTTCAGAAGAGATGTGTCGGACTACTGGGAAAAGTCCAAAGTAGCCCAGCGGATAAAGAGAGTTGATTTCTCAAATGTTGTCTTGACTGCTCCTTGCAAACCCCTGGAACCTTATCTGGAGATGAATGGAAAAGAGGAAGAGGAAGAAGATGAGGAAGAAGACGAGGAGGACGAAGAAGATGAGGAGGATGCAGAGGAGGAAGGGGATGAGATTGACATGAACAGTGGCTCCAGCAGTGACCTGAGTCAAAAAAGCACAGAGCGCAGCCAGGAGTGCGCACCATCCACCCTCCTGGCTGATGACCAGAAGGGATCCAGGGGTCGAGCTTCTGTGGCTGATGGGGACTTGGAACTGGAGGAAGGCTCAAAAACACTAGTGCTGTTTTCACCGGGTGATCTGAAAAAGTCTCCGGTGGCCACAGACTTGGCTCCAGAAGTTGATCTGGGGACTCTTGCTGCACTGACACCTCAGAGCGAACGGCCACAGCCTATGGGTAGCCAGCTAGATGTGTCTGAGCCAGGGACCCTGTCCTCAGTCCTTAAATCCGAACCAAAGCCTCCCGTGGCAGTGGCTACAGCTTCCTCCCCATTTACCAAAGTTGAGCGCACATTTGTTCATATAGCTGAAAAGACCCACTTAAATGTCATGTCTTCCAGCGGGCAGCTGATGAGGCACGAGGAATACTGCCCTCCAGGGCAGTTTGAAGAGGTCATTATTGAGGAGGAGCTGGAAGACAACCTGGTGCTGGTAGAGAACGGAAGCATCCATTCGGGGCTAGAAGGGGCAGAGACAGAGAGCTGTGCACTTTCTGCTAATCACGTTGAAACCACCTCGGAAACAGTGGGGGAGCAGCTGGCCGTTCCCAATGGTGTAGCAAAGCCTCCTGAGGACAAAGCAGAGTCCTCTGACAAAGTGGCACTCTCGCTGGATTTGGAAGAGTCTGCCAAGGTGGTCACAAGGGAGCCTGATGTTGACAAGTCAGTGTCGGTAGCAGAACACCTTAAGCCAGCGGAGATCCTCCTTGACACTCCGCAGCAGGGCCCCAGGAGGCCTCTGGGCTCCAGGTACAGAAGCCGGATCCCCATTTTGCTCTCCGAGGAGGACACTGGCTCGGATCTTTCAACTTCGCTCTCAGCCAAAGAGAGGCTTTATAAGAGGGCAAAGCAACCTGACCTGGCTCGTCTCGTGATGGAGAAGAGGCAGAACTGCCTCCTCAGGCTGGCCTCGGGGGCCTCCTCCTCAGCGTCCTCCAGTGACGAGAGGCGGCGGGCCTCAGAAACCCTGTCAGCCACTGGTTCTGAGGAGGACACCCATGACTCTGATGATTCCATCCCAAGAAAGGCAGGGAGGGAGAAGGCTGCCCTCCTGGGGAGAGAAGAGAAGTTCATAAGCACAAAGAGCAGAATTCCACGGCCCATCACGCCGGTGAAAACAGTGCTAGAGACAATGAAGTCTGAGAGCTCCCCGGGCGTTGCGATGGCAGCGCTATCTCGCTCCCCACAGGATGCAGCTGTTGCCTACAGGTAAGCCCAAAACACTGAGCAATGCAAAAACTTGGGCCTGTTAAGGAATCACAGTGGGGGTTTTGCTCACCTCATGCTCCTTTACCCTACCCATGACTTGAATGTGTGGTCCATTCCTGTTTCTTACAGACACTTCAGCTCACTTGTGTATAAAATTCCAGCCTCCCTTGTGTTCTTTGGCTCAGTCTGGTTGAAGGGACAGTCCCTTCTTCACTTGCCCTGGTGTTGAGACCTTCTTCCCTTGATGAGCTCTTTCATTTGGTCTGCTGCTGCTGAAGTAGATCTTTCCAGTTTTGAGCCCTCAGTTCTGCAGCATGTCCACCATGCCCTTGACTCTGTAGGGACATCTGGCCCAGCTATTGCAGTTAGACCTGCAAGGGCTGAGATGTCACAGGTTGTGATTGCATCAGCAGAAAAGTTGGAGGGAGGGAGGTGTACACATACGGGCAGTGTCAATGACCTGGAAGAGTTTGGACCACTTCTATGGGGTCTATATTCCTCCCATGTCCCTGTGCCTTGCTCTTTCCAGAGGTACCTGTCTCTGTTGAATAAGCACAGAGATGTAGGTGGAGCTGGGCCTTCTGAATTTGCCCATGTTTGGCTTTTCTGCCTGGTCTTGGGACTGGAATTCCAACAGAGTGACTGCCACACATCCAGCAAATTCTGTTCTTTCAGACACTCAGGCTGAAAGGTGGCGATCCCTGTGGGTTGGTTTATTTTCCAGCAAAGTTATTTGGAGCCTGAGTGATGCAACCTGGCTCATGCCCTCACATTCAGACTGCGTTGCCTGCCTCAAAAGAGGTTGCTGCACCCACACTGCATGTAAAGAAGAGTCCCAAGAAGTGCTGTCTGCCAAACCATGCCTGAGTGTTGTCCGAGAGGGCACTGGTGGATCAGGGAACATGCTTACTGTTTAACAGCATTGTCAGTTATGGGATGGTGCTCAGGCCACTGCCCCAACTTGTTCAAAGCATAACTCCTGTCACCTTGGTGCTGGAGGTTCCTTGTAATTGCCCCAGCAACATTTATGCCAAAGCTACCAGGAGGCCAGAGGCCCTTGCAGAAATTCCTCTTCATCCTCCCTCTTCTCTTTCCCTGCAGGCTTCAGGCCCAGAGACCAGCTGGAAATGTCCCAAACGACAGCCGAACAACGCAGATACAAAGTCGGCTTCCTCCTTCACCAAGTTCCACTTCTCTTCCCCCACGGAGCAGTTCACGGAGGCCCAGCTGTGCATCCCCTCGGAGCCCTGTCCTTCCTTCCAAAACCCCCAGCGCTTCCCCTAGAAGCCAGTTGCTGCCTCGGAAGGAAAGTCCTTCTCCCTGCCGGCAGCATAAGCCAGGGACTGCCCTCCAGCGAGTTCCACCTTCCCCCCGACCTCAGCCTCAGGCTCAGGCCCCAGGGCCGACAGGAGACTCCCTCCCCTCTCCTGGCACGGCCAAAAAACGGCAAAGAGGAAAAACCCAGACTCAGAGTCCAGCAACCAAAGGAAAGCAGGTGTCCCTGGAAAGTAAGGCAGCTGCCAGATAATGATCTTCTGCCAACCCAACAGACTGGGTAACTTCTGCATATAGTATACACTTGAGATGCTGCAGCACAGCCTTCCATGCCGGAACCACGAGTGTATAGCAGTAGCTGTACTTCAATGCTTCACTCACTCTCACCCCACACCGTCGCGATCAGCTCCCACGGGCCTGAGAGCCTCTGAGCCACGGAGCCTTCTTCGAGGGAAACATCCAGCCCGCAGCTCACGCTTGCTAATGCACAGCACCAAGCAGCGACCCAGGCAGCCTACCTAGTGCCTGACCCTCCCCTCTCCCCAGGCATTCCCCTCTCTCTATTGGCAGAACCAGTCGCCAGTACTGACCCTGGCTTTGGAAAGAGGAGTGGAGGTGATGAGAGCAAGGCCTGCTGGGGAGGAAGGCTCCCGTCCTGCAGGCAGCCCCCTGCTCTCTCTTTGCTGGGAAGACATCAGTCTTGGCTGCCCATGCCCGAGTGTTGGCTCCCCTCCTGCCACCTGTGTTAGTGGGGGCTTGTCAGCAGCCCAGCCAAGGGTGGTGGACGTGTGTTGTGTGCTGAGAGAGGAGCAGGAGAGGGAGGAGAGGAGGGGCTTTGCTCTCCTTCCCAGAGGGGCATCTGCAGGCCGGAGCGGGGGACAGGCAGGTCTTGCTGGATGCTCCTGCCTGCTCCAGTGTGTCCCACGGGGCAGGCAGTCTGTTTCAGCTGCCTGTGGGGCAGGTATTGAGGTGGAAGTAGGGATGTACGGGCAGCTCGCTGGGAAATCTGGAGCATTTGCTAACTGATGGGGAAGGGAGCACGCTGCAGCCACTTCCGTCTCAAATACCAAACTGTGACCTGTGGAGACCACATCTTCCGACATGGGTGGTTCCTCTCCACCAAAGTGTGGTTGGTGCCACGGTTCTGTTGTCCACCAAACGCAGCTCCATCCTGAAGATGTGAATAGTCACTGGATGCCTTCAGCTTGGGTGCCCCCCGCACCTGAATTCCTTGTGCTTTATTGTCACGCTCTTGGTGTTTGTGAATGTTGGCACTGTGGTTGAAAGTTCCCCTCCACAGCAGGGTGGGAAATAATTATCCTGTAGTATACTCAAAAGCTGCTGCTTTGCAAGGAGAGGTTTGCTGGTACGCCGTGGGTATCTTGTACATTTCTAGTGGGGAGATCGGGTTTGTGTCCTTCTCGGTGCTCAGCTCTTCCACACATTGCATGAGAACAATGTGAACACAAAAGCAAGGGCTGTGCTCTTCAAATAATGCTATCAGAGCAGAAGCTTGGCTCTCCCTAAGAACCACGCACCAACTTTTTAGCCCCCCAACTGATTAGGAAGGTTTGAAAATCCAAGCCAGGAGGACGGCTGACTGTCTGAGCCTGATAAGATCTTGAAGTAGTCACAAAGTCTTCCCCACATCGCACAGGGGGAAAGACTCTAGACCCTCATCCTTGGGTCTTTGTGCCATCGTCATGCCTAAAAGAGGTTTTGCGTAAGGTGGAACAAAAATATGGCTTCTCTGCCCACCCATTCCTGCAGCTGCAACTAGCAGCTTCAGAAAATGTGTGCAGACAAGAAGGCTTGATGGAGAAATCTGTGTGGTAGTGACCTTGATTCATTTGAATGTATTTACAGTCACGTTCATGGCCATCAAATCCTGAGGTTCTGTTCCAAAACAGTTCTGCAGGAACGTGCATGGATCATGAGAGCTTTCTGGGAGAACAGGACACTCCTTGGACATCTGAACAGGGGAATGTCTAGAAAGAGGTGATGGGAGCTACCTCTTGAAATAACAGTTTCAGGGTTGACAGTGATAGGAGTTTATTTCATATAGCTCAAAATACTCGGTGTTTTCCTTTAAAGTTGTTCACCCTTGTAGAGTAAGAAGCAGAGCTCCTAGTCCAAAAACACATCCTGGCTCTCATCTTTGCAGAGAGGCCCTGGGAATTCCACACTCAGGTTGTGGTTTGAGGGGCTGAGATGACTGCCACTGACAGCAGCGGTCCCTCCAAGTTCCAGCTACCGTGTGGCACTGTCCCAGCCCTTACGCTGGGGCAGCTCTTTGCTTGGTGGAGTGTCTGGAAGTGCAGATCAGTGTGACAACATGTGCTCTGGTTTGCTGGTTTAATTTTCATCTGTTCATCAGTCACGTTCAGCATTTGATCACACAAATGCTTCTGCCAGAAGTGCAGGAAGGAGAAGACAGAGAGATCAACCATCTTTTCTGGGAGCGTGATGGCTTCACTTGAGTTTGAAGTGCTAGTCCAACTACAGCCTAAGTATGCCCCAAGTGTTTTTGAAACTAGAAAACAAGATTCTTTCTGGAAATATAAATGGTAATGGCACTCCTATTATTTTGTCAGGGGACCGTTCATTTTAGAGTGCTTAGATAACAAGATTTTGACAGTGAAGCCATTACCAGATGCTCCTTCCAGGTCTTAGATGCCTGTGCCAAAAAGACATTGAAAGAGCTCTACATGAGTGCTGCAGGGCTATTTGCAGGATTAGCAAACCTGCCTTGTCATGGGATGCCAATGAAGCAACATTATTGTATTTGTTCAAGAGAAAGTTGTCTGTGGCCCAGCTGTATCATGTCGGGAAGGAAGCTCCAGAGCTGTTCCCCGTCCCAGTGGCAAGGGATGCTGTGATGTTACAGGTGAAGTGCTTCACGTTGCCTCTTACAATCCTTTGTTGAAATTACATTTTACAGGAGACACAGTTCTAGGCTCTTCCAGTCAAGTGATTAATTTGCTCATTTGCTAAATCTGGTAGTGAGAAGAGACAGGTTTTGCTGGCCAAGCCGTGACAGTGCCAGGCATGCTTACGAGCCCCTTGTTAGCAGGCAGCACGCTGCAGGAGGTGTGGGCTTGCTGTTATGGATTACCCCCTGCAGGTTAGGGACCCATTCACTTCCCATCATCAGGCAGGTGTTCAGCCATCTCCAGGAAAGCAGGGCTCATCACACGTAATGGTTTCTTGGGAAGACAGATGCCATAACTCTGGATGTCTTCCCCCTTCCTGTTTATTTCTCCCCCAGTGTTATTGCTGAGCATGGTGCCATATGGTACGGGACATCCCTGGGGCCAGCCTGGGTCAGCTGTCCCGGTGCTGTCCCCTCCCTGCTCCTTGTGCCCTCCAGCCCCTCGCTGGCAGGGCAGTGTGAGAAGTGGAAAGTCCTTGGCTCTGTGCAGCACTGCTCAGCAACAACGGAAACGTCCGTGTTAGTCTCATCCTAAATCCAAAACACAGCACCGTACCAGCTGCTAGGGAGAAAATTAACTCTACCCCAGCCAAAACCAGGACGCTTGCTCCCTGTTCCACTCAGGAAAGCCTCTGCCATGCAGAAGCTGCTCTGGATCTCTTCACTACGATTTTCAAAGTTCTGCCCTTCAAAGATGAGCATGACCCCAGAGGACTGCAGAAGCTGCTTCTCCTCTGGAGAGAGGAATTTTCCAGTGGGCAGGAGGACCAGCAGTGGTGTTTCCTGTGAAAAGAGCCCTACAAAAGGGTCAGGGAACTATGGGTCCTCTCATCCTCTTCTCTGCCCCATGGGCCAGGAGGGCACCTGCCATAGTTGGGTCAAACCCCGCAGATCGTGTCTTGGGGGGAGCTAGGCCTGTTGCGTTAGGGAAGAGTTAGATGGCTGAGGGGCAGGGCAGGTGGCCCGGCCTCTGGCTGGCACTGCAGGACATGGCGGCCTGTCACATCCCAGAGAGGCAGGAGAGCCACGGCCCTGCTGTTCTCTGCCATGGTGCGTGGGCACTGTCGTCCTGAAGGACACACAGGGCCGCTCAACCGCTGTGTGAGGCAGCAAAGGGTCCAGCTGGCCAGAGCAGAGGGAACACCTAGGAAAAATAAATTTGTGTTTGAGGCTAGGAGAGGAGGAGCAGATTTCCAGCAGTTTTCCATGTTTGCGGGAATTGCTGGAAACAGCCTGAGGCCACGTTTGGTGCACTTGCTTCAGGGCCCGTCCTGACCATGGTTGTTTTCATGTGTGTTTTGAGGGGACTGTTTCTGTAGGCATGCCTGGCAGGAATGGTTAGGATTTCTGCCCAGAATTGGGCATTGTAGGGTCTTGCTCGTGTCTTTGGGACCACCTGGTGTCATGAGGTGCTGAGCCTCTTTGCTCTTCTGAGGCCTACAGAGGTCCTGCCCACTTCTTCTCTGCCAGCCGAGGAGGGCTCGCTGGTAGAACAGAGACCTTTACAAAGCGGGGTGCGCGAGGATGAGCCAAGGGGTGGGTCTGAAAGACAGCTCTCAGCACTCAGCCACTGTGGCAATGGGTTGTGTGAGCAGCGGGAGCAAACAGAGCGATGGTGGCAGCCAGGAGAGTGCCATGGGAGGGGTGGGCACGGAGGCACTGAGCTGGGTTTGGTTGGCAGCACGGACACTTTCCCAAAAGGCGTTTTGCTCACAGACATTTCTCGGGGTTTGTGAGAGGCAGGACACTTGGCTTCTCCTTTCTAAGTAGAGAGTATTATTATATATATATATATTTAAAATTATAACAATATAATATAAGTAGTGCCCGTTATATATAGTGGCTAAAGGTTGAAAGGATCCTGCGGCCTTCAGAGAAGTGCTGCGTGGCCCCGGTGTGCACAGGGCTGTCCCTGGGCCCTGGATGCGGGCGGAGGAGCAGGATGCCACCCCTAAAGCACCTGGGAGCTGTGGGTGGCTGGCAGCCCTCGTCCTTCCATCAGAGCTGTGGTGACCACTGCCACACACCTCTGCGTGCCGTGGGCCTGGGTCTGAAGACCAGGTGGTGGCCCTTGGCTGACACCAGTATGGTTTTGTGTGCTAACGGACTGCTTCGATCCAAAGGAAGTTTTATTGGGGCAAGAACATCCTTGGTGTTTCTCCTGTCCAACGCAGAGATATTTTCTCAGTGTAGATCTCCATAAGAAGATGGCTCAACATCTGCTCGCAGCCTGACCAGCTCCAGCAGTCGCTTGATAGCCCCTTAGCACTCTTCTTTCTTCCCTGTATAGTTTACTGCCCCATGGCATGATCCCACCACTATCCCATGTGCACAGACACTGATGCCCACCTGAGGCCTTGCTCCACACATCCGTAAACTGCAGTTAAATGAAGCTTGTGAACACAGTAAAAGTCCGTCCTGATCCCTCACTGGTAACCCCCCTCCTGTAGCACACCTCTGCAGTCACTCCCTGTTCCCCACAGGTCAGTCCCTTTCTGGCTGAGGCTTTGAAGCCCTCCTGGATGTCTGCAAAGCTCAAGGAACACATTGGCTCCCAACCTGCGCCGTGCAGGCTGCTGCTCTGGGATATAAGCATTGCCCCCTTTTATTTCTGGAGCTGCAAACATCTACAAAGCAGGTTTAAGGCACGCATCGATGCTCTCTGTGCTAAAAGGAGGAAGGGAGCTTCCACAACAAACCCACAGGTGGGTTCCTGGCAGGGACCGAGGTGCGAGCACATCCTCCCCTTAGCTCCTAAAGCAGAGCAGGCTGCAGAGCTGAGGTCCTGGCTTGCCTCACCTCAGCCTGGCTGCAGGGAGGTCTGATGGAGGCAGGGGCTCTCAGCCCAGCATCTGCAGGTGGCGTGAAGGGCTCTGCAGGACACGGGGTTAGGAGAGGAGTCCGCCTTCAAAACCAGCCCATGCCTGGAAACCAGCGCCAGGGACACTGCTGTCCTGTGGGACCCGGGCTGCTGCTTCTCCAGACAGGAATTGGAGCTGAAAATGCAGATAATTTTGTAAATCTCCTTTTAACACATTAGCATGGGACTCTACACTCAGACATCACAGCTGGCGCACCGACGTTGCTTTCCTTCGCCTCTGACGCAGTCCGACAGAGTCTTCTGGCCTGGAGACAGGACTCCTGCTCCTCGGTACTGACTGGGAACGCGGCTGGGTCCCAAGGCTGAATCTCTCTACATATCTCCTTTGCGTTCTTTAGGAAAGCAGCTCGAGAATGTTTACACACTGCAAACAGAATGTACGACTCCGACCAGGAACCACAATCCGGTTCAAGTGCATGGCGAATTTCTTGGCCATCAAATCTGGCATGCATCACAGAGGCCCTGTCTGTGTACAGATCCACCTGGCATTCATCATAACTTCAGATCACGTCTTAAAAAAATATATATAGATGATGATGCCATTTCTTGTTCATATCAGACACAGTTGTCATTAGATTTGTAATTAACAGGGGGATTCTTGATCATGCCATTAAAAGCCTGTCTACCTTTTCATTGGTGTCTTCTCCTGTTTATTGGTGTTGCTGTGGGAAGCAGAAATACCGCCCGAACTTTTGGCCAGGGGTCTTTGCTGCAGTTGCACCTGGGCTTCAGTTTGGCTGGGTGGCAGCTGTGTCCCCTGTTCCTTCTCTGACCCCTCCAGCACTTTGTGCATCCCAGGTTGCCACGAGACCTCCCAGCCAGGAATGTTTCTTCTTTCTACTTCGTCGTGGTTGCTTGGCTGTTCACACCCTGCAAGGTATTAAAAATAATCCAAATGTGGCTCAAACCACTGGCTAAGGGAGTGATGAGGAGGCATTAGTTCTCTTAATTAGCAGGAGGAGGAGGTGGGGAGGGCGTGGAATCCATCCTCCCTTTGTCCTGTGGGGGGAAAAAAAAAAAAAAAAAAAGCTCTTGGCAACCTTTGAGTGCAGGGTGCTCCTCATGTGCTGCCATCATGGCCTTACACACTGAGTGATGGTCAGGGGTTTCGGATGGTAAAAAAACACAGGTAAGGATGTAATTGGTACCAAGTAATGTGACTTGGCTTTGTTATGCAAATGGGAGTTGGCTTTGTCAGGCAAATACGGTAGCGCTTTTTTTTTTTTTTTTAAATAGTGCTTAGCTAATCTGACACAGCATCTGACCAAATATCCCCCAACACCCTCTTTCCTCATCAGTTCTTCACGTTGAGCTGCACATTGCCCAGGTGAGCACTCCCAGTCCCACCAGAGCTCCAGCACACAGCTAAACCAGGCTGGGATGAAGCAGCCCTCCATAACCCAGTTAAGGAGCAACGAGGAGCAACGTCTCCGACAGAACACCTGCAGCTCTTCTCAGCTTGAAGGAACTGTGAAAGCTTGGTGAGAGCACAGAAAAGAAAAAAGAAGCGCTCCCTTGGAAAGATGATCTTATGATGACAGGTTTTATTCTTTCTCCTATAGCCCAGAAAGCACAGCTGGCTTGAGTGCAAGAAT
This sequence comes from Penelope pileata, assembly GCA_013396635.1. NCBI lineage: Eukaryota > Metazoa > Chordata > Aves > Galliformes > Cracidae > Penelope > Penelope pileata. Next base: position 770,291 of record WBMW01003103.1, read on the forward strand.
CAAAATCCATAGAAAGAAACACTGGGGTCTACAAAGCTCCTTTGAGTCCATGTCAGGAGCAGGACAATGAAAATTAAAGCTGAGCAGAGTCAGGAAATTGAGGAACGCTTTGGAATCATATGGACCGGCTGCCAGCAGGAGGGTTCATCCCTCTCCACCAAGGGAAGGTCGTGCCTGGCCAGTCTGCGGAGTTTAATGAATGGCTCAGAAGATTGGGTGTGAAAAGAGATGATTTAGGAACTCAGGAAACCTGTGTATGGGGATTAACCCATGTAAAGACATGAACATGAACACATCTAAACCACAGCACAACCTGCCTGCAGGCATGGACAACTGTCTAAAAATAAAATCATGTTAGAATTTTAATGTAAAGCATAGATGTAAATTGAAAGCTGACACTGAGCATCCAGTTTGGGATGATGGCATCCAATAAGAGCTCTCCCAGAGCCTGAATCCTCAAACAAGGAATAGGCAAGAAAACCATCTGCAGACTAACACATGATAAGTGCCTTGTTGTAACACTTGTTCCCAGGCTTCTGACTGCTGTTGGAGCATGGAGTGAGATTGTCATTGACTCAAGAAATCAAAGCCTGGGTCAGGATGACTGCTCCTCTAGGGATGAAACTGCAAAATGCAGAGGATCCCTACTCAAACGTAGGGCAGAAAAATAAAACAGAAGTCTCTGTCACTCCAGGAAGGAGCATGGGGATGTTTAGATTTAGATAAGAAAGTTGGTGGAAGGGAGATAATTGGTGGAGCACTCATATCAGTGCAGGAAGGAGGAGCAGTTCCCACCTCCGGAGGTGCTGTGTGGTACAGGGTGCCCGCCTGGATGCTCTGCAGCTTTTCTTCACACCTTTGAGGGAAGCAGTAAGTCTGGGAATGCGTTACATGAATTACGTGAATTATGTGAATTTTTGGGGTAAAACCCTGCTATTTCACTTAAGTTGCAGCCTATTAGGGACTTGAGGGTGCTAGTGTCTTCACTGCCCTGCACAGCCTCACCTGCCCCCCACAGCTCCTATATGTTAGATGTGTCCCTGCCCCCAGCCTTTGGACCTGCCTTGGGGCCTTGTCTCCAGTGGCAGGGCAGAGTCACAGCGTCTGTGCACGCGGTGGTCATTAACACATCTGGTGACCCGTTACATGGACATGCTTGGGTTAGAGAAGTACAGCAGTCAACTGACACGTGTTGTTAGCAATTGCAGTGTGAAGAGGAGAGCTCCAGGGGCTGCAGAGCAGTGATCTGTAACCTCCTTTCTGATGGGGAGCCTAGACTTGCTTTGTAGTTTAAATATGCAACAGCATATCAATGAGAGTCCCTGTTCCTTGCTCTTAGAAGACCAGTGGTGAAGAAAAACAATTTGCCCTTCAGTTCAACTTGGGCTTAAACTGTAACTCTGGAGGGGCAGTGCCGTCGGGTGCCCCTGTTCCACTCCCTCCTGCTTGCCCCACACTCATCCCAGATGGGCACTGAAACGCTTCATAGTGAAGGCTGGGGCAGCACGTTAGTTAAACATGGATGGCCAAGAATGCTGCTGAGACGAGCAAAGATCTCCTAAGGTCACAGCATGGTATCCTTTGCCTTGAAAGCCTGGGCATTCAGCCACAGCCAGGGAGGCCCTAAGAAGAGCTGCTCCAGTCCTCCTCACCTCCCCATGCTGCTCTGCAGCCCTTTCTTCTCTAGCCCACTGCTGCCTTGGGGCTGGTGGTCACCGGCATCAGCATCCCCAAACGCTCGAGACCATAGGATTGCTGTAGAAGGGAGGACCTTGGGGAAACAAAAAAAAATTGCTTCGGGAGAGTGTTGCACTGGTCTCCAAACACATCAGAATGTGACCATCTGGAGTGTGTTATCCCCAGGGCTGCCCTGTGGGTCCACCCTATCCAGAACGCTGCAAGAGAAGCGTGCCCCCAGCTTGTAGCCAGATGAGGGTGTCAAGGGACCTGCAGGAAAATCTCCCGCAGGCTCCTGAAGAAAGAGTCAGAGTACAGCCCCCACTCCCACTGCTCCCAGTTTAAGCTGCCCTGATCTCTCATTTTTCCTACGTTTTCCCAGTTGTGGGGCAGAGACCTCTGTCTTCAAGTGCCAGTGATCCTCCAGCTGGGTCTCTGTTGGCCATGGAAGGGTTGGGCATCTCCTGGCAATCCTGGCAGGCCTGGAGTACCTGGAGCTGCTAGTTTTGTTCCTGGGTCATGAACTAGAGACTTTCTTTTGAACCATGTTCTTTGTGTGACCAAGGCTGCACCAGCTCTGCTGATTCATCTCCCCAATTTCTGCATCAAAGCTTTTGCCCAGCGGCCGTACAATACACAACTCACAGACGTCTTTGTCAACCTTGACCTTTGATGACAGCTGTCTCCAACTACCTTTCAGCTCCTCAGATGCATGGTTCATTCTTGTTCTGCAGTGGCTCTGACCAAATAAAGAGCCCATGATCTTGGTTGAGAGCATACACAGAGTGGAAATGCAAATTAAAGACCCATCTCTTCCCAGAACCCATTTCTGGTGGCGATGGAAGAACCATGGTGCGAGGCCCAAGTGGCGGCGGTACCTCTGGCCTTGTCGAGGGCCGTGGGTCCCTCACTCCTTAGGCTGTTGCACTGATCCCCAACCTATTGGTCTCCATTCAGAGACATCCCTGATCTCTCTTGAGTGCCCTCTCCTCTCCATACTCCTTGCTCCCAGGTCGTGACTTGAGATCTCCCTCCCAAAAACCACAGCAGGAAGAAAGGACTCTAAAAACCAAAAAAATGTGTCTTGTGTCAAGTGTCTTGTCCACTTGCAAGGGATGTGCTGTGTGCACACGGAATGATTTCTTTGGCTCTACCCCAAATTGATAGTTTCACTGTGACTTTGGAAACCTTTCAGTGAGGTCTCAAAGTCCAAGGAAGTGGCTGTATGAAAAGCCATGGGAAGTTGAGTTCCAAGGACAGAGACCGATTCTTAAGCTCATGTTGCTGCTCCTTGGTACATAGCTGCTCTGAATGAGCAAACGCTATCGAAAAGATGAAATTTGAAGATCTCTTACTGGAAATTGATGGCTTTGGCAGATTCCAGATTTTGATTTTGCTTATCCTCTGCCTCACAAGAATCAACCTTCCCATGCATTTCCTGCTGCACAACTTTCTCGCTGCTACCCCCTCTCATCACTGTGCAATTCCACATCAAGAGGCATTTGTGAACCTCACCACGGAGGAAATTCTGCTCATCAGCATTCCCCGGGAGCCCGATGGCACCTTCAGGTCCTGTGAGATGTTCTCACAGCCTCAGTATCACCTACTGCTCAATTCCTCTCTGCAGCCAGACAACAACTCCATCACCCAGGACTGCCGGTACGGATGGGTCTACGACCACTCACAGTTCACCTCCACCATCTCCACCCAGGTAACCCCTGCCCTGTGATCTAGCTGGAAACGAAATTAGCTCTGCGTTTTGGGGAGCAGACAGAGAGGTGTTCACTAGGTACACAGAATCAAAGGGGAATCTTTGCATTTTAGCCAGTGGAAATTACTTGTTTAGAGAAGAGGAGCTGGGGTGGGGAAGCTCCCTGAAGCTCAGAGATAGATACCAGCATTTCTCGTCATGATCACCTTGATTTCTCCAGGTGATTGAAAGACTGAGGGTGTGGGGAGGAGTGGCTCCTAAGGGGTTCTCTCTGCTTAACCCATGTGGCATTTGTACAAGATAACACCCTGTAAAGGTATCATCGGACCCCATGGCTCTCTTGATTTTCCAGACAATGTGTCACCTCTCTTCCCTTGTCTGCCTCTCCTCCCTGATCTCCTGCTCCCCGGCTTCTCCCCAAGATTTAGCAGCCTTTCTTACTTTTCCTCTCTTGTTCTCTTCCTGCCCCCTCTGTATAGCTGTGGTGTTTCACATTTCTAGAGCTAGCTGGGAAGATGACTTCTGCAAAGCTGCTCACAGTGCCCTTATCCCTCTGGAAGATGTTTCCCGGATTTAGGAGTCCATCAGCCCACTTGCCACCGGAGTCCCTTGCCATCAGCCAAGAAATGTGCTCTTGGAGGGCTCCTGCTGAGGTGCCGTGCTCTGGCCAGCCGTAACCTCCAGCCTGTCCAAGGTTCCTGCCCATCAAACATTAACCACCAGCCTTTTGAAATGCTTCGTTAGGGCTAACAGCGATACCTCTGGGTGTTAATGCTTTACCTGCGGGCTGTAGCTTTTCCTCCTTGAAAGACAGCCCAAAGCTCAGCAGGGAAGGGGACGATTTGGTCAGACAGAAGGGAAACGGTTGGTTTGGAAATGAGCAGCTGTCTCAGTGAAAGCAGGGCCCAGTCTTAACCTACAGCCTGTGCCTCCTCCCTGCTACCCTACCGCCTCTGGTTTTGGCAAACAAAGAGATGAAGGTCTGCACCTGACTTCCACACAGCTTCAGGGAGAAAGATGCAAAGCACCCTTGGAGAAAAAGGCAGGACAAGTGCAGCAGAGGTGCTCGGAGCCTTGTGACCCTGCACTCAAGGTGTGGTGGGCTCGGACTGTGTTCAAGGGGCCACGGGCTCTCTCTGGAGCCTTTTGCTTTTGCAGACAGGAAGGTTGTTCAAGGTCTGGCTGTCCTCATCAGAGAACTTCAAGGTTGGGTTGATGATTAAATTAAGTTTCATCGAGTTACACACGTATGGAAAACTTAACTCTGCAGCTTGGTCAGAGCACTTTGTAATGATTAGTGACATTTGCACCTCCAAGAAAGTAAAATGGTGCTCATTAACTCAATTAAGAAGAGTGCCTAGACCACTCTCTCCATAAGAAATCAGTGAGTTAGCATCAGGAGCAAGTCTGACCCCCCCCCTGCCTTCCTTCCCCCCTGCACAGATAACTTTCCAGAAATTGGTCAGGGCAACAGTAAATGCATATGGACATGACATTCCTTGATGAACATTGTGGCACATAGAATTGTTAGAACTGGAAGATCACCAAGTCCAACCATCAGCCTGACCTACCCAGTCCCATCACTACACCATGTCCCTCAGTGCCACATCCACATGTCTCTTGAACACCTCCCATTGGAATAGGCAGCCCATTCCAACGCCTGACCACCCTCTCTGTGATGAAATTCTTTCTCATACCCAGCGTAAACTGGCTCTGGTGCAACTTGGGAAGGGGTGTGAACGGAGACAGAGGCTGAACTGGGGGCACTAAGCGTCGCTTTGGCCTTGTGTTGCAGTGGGACCTCGTGTGTGAGCAGCGTGGACTAAACCAGGCGACTGCGACCTTCTTCTTCATCGGCGTCACGATGGGGGCCGTGGTGTTCGGATACCTTTCAGACAGGTTTGGCCCCTCTCAGGCTGTTCCTCCAGGGCTGTGGTTTCCTGACAAGAGCAATGAGAGGGGCAGAAAAACGAGGAAACGCAAATGTAAAGCGAGAATTCAGCCTTTCACGTGAAAATTGGATTAAAGTCATACTGAGGAGCAATGCAGTGTTTAAATGCTGAGCTATGGCTGCTGAGTGCTTCCTGGGGCAGCCAGGTAGGAGCCCAGAGAAGCAGCTCTGCCCATGGTGAGGAGTGAGATGCACTGCAGCAATGACAGCAGCACTGGGGTCAGAACTGCTGCAGGAACAGACAGAAAAACATCCACTGGCTGTGGGACCTATTTCAGGAAAGAGAACTGCTTAGAAAGGAGAAGTGTGGTTAAAACAAAGCTGAAACAAGCGGCTGAAAGAGTTAAATCCTTGCAAGCTGTCTGCACATTGGCTGAGGACACACAAGCTCAAAGCAAATGCATGCCACATCCAAAAAAAGACTCATGAAAGCAAACACTGTCTCTGTCACTACCGGAGAAGTAGGGTATGGGTTGCCAAAAGCAGGGAGGCATTCCTGGAGGAAGAGCTAAGAGAATGCCCCGATGAGGAAAATAGGAACAAATCTGCTCTTTCTGGTTAAATGTTAGAATGTGATAATGTAAATGTGAAAAAAAAAAGTCTGAGTAACCACCTAGAAAGGGCATCAATGGAGAAATTAAGTATTTTTGCAAATAGCAGAACCAGGAAACCTACTAGAGAAGATGCAGAGCAAGCATGTCATCAGGATGTGCTATTCTCTCTGCACTATTTAATATTTAATGTCTGAGTCTCCTGTGCAGGAAACTATTTGATTCCTTCCCCATTTCCTTCCCCTGGGAGCAAATGAGTGTTAGGACAAAGCAAAATCACTGCATAGCAGAGGGAAGCCAGCTGCACTATATGAAGCTCTCAGTTACTGTATCTTTTATTATCTGTATCAAATCAATTTTTAAACCATTCCCCAAGAAGGATCTCAGGGATTTGCAGCCAGGCAGGCTGGCATCCAGCAGTGCTGGGTGAATTGGTGGAAACCCATTCCACGTTATGGAACAGACAGCCCGTGCACGCTGAGACAGCTCCACGCTGGTGCTTTGGGTGTCCTCGTGTTTGGGGACGTGGTTTAGTGTGCATGGTGGTGATGGGTGGGCTGCTGGACTTGGTGATCTCAGAGGTCTTCTCCAACCTCTATGATTCTATGATGCTGCGTGACCAGGCTGGTAGAGACAAGTTCTGAGCATGGAGAACTGCAGAAGGGTCTGACGGAGCTCCGTGACTGGGCGGAAGCATTAGAAGACACAATTTCAGGGTAGATTAATATAAAATAAAGATACAATTCCAACTTCAGGTGTAAAACAGAAGCCTCTGAGCTGACCACAGTGGCTCAGGAGCAAGACGTGCGATCGAAAGCTACAAACATCTTCTCAGCAATGAGCAGGGACCAGGGAAGGAAATGTAAAATGAAGAATTATCAGGAAAGGAATAGAAAATTAAAGCAAACATCGCTGTGCTGAAACGTGTATATGTATGATGGCCCCACATCTCGAATACTGTGTAGAGTTCTGATTCCTCTTCACCCTCTTCTCCATCTATACCTACTATGACCTCCCCAAGGTTACAGTAGAAGGGGAATGACAAAAAAAGACTTAGTTAAGACCTGACTGCTGATGAGACAAACCAGGACCCTTCATCCTGCTAAAGTGGCAGATAAAGAGGGATTGGCAGCCAGCTGTGCCTTTGTGAGCATGGTTTCCTCATCTGCAAGGTGATGTGCCCTTGGCTTCATCCTCATCTCAGCCTCCTCCAGCTCTGCCTAAGGCGGAGGGACAGAAATGATTGTAGGGTTTTTTGGCTCAAAAAGTGGCCATTTCTTCCTGCCATTTGGCTTTCAGTGTATCATTTATCCACACAAAGACCCCCTCTCTTGTCCTGCAATGGCTCAGTTTCTGTAGGAACCTCTGGTGGGAGGATGACTGTGGATGTTTTGGGAAACCCAAGTATCCTGCATCAATCAGAACTTTCTCATCACACGTTTGACTTCTCCTCCAGTGAACTTCAGAGGTTTTGGGCATTCTCTTTACAAAAGCCGTGCTGATTCCTGCAGGATTTGCTTATCTGCGTGTCGATGAATTCCACTTCTTAACATTATTTTTATCCATTTAATCAGTATCAATACTAGATCTGTGAAACCTCAGATCCATGCCCCACAGCTCCCCCAAGAAACCACAAAAGCTGTCGTCCCCTCAGCAACCTTTCTTTCCACTCCCCTGTGCTAATTGTAAAGCCAGGACTGCACCTCCAGTGCTTCGGGGTGAAAACCACCTGGTCCTGGCATTTTGCTGCAGCTCACGTTCATTCTGATCTAGGCTTCTCCTGCATTTGAGAACACTTCAGCTGACAAATTTTACCCCAGCAAACCCTCTAAGCACCTTTCCTGTGAACATATCTATGCTAAAGGAAAAAAAAAAAAAGAAAAAAATCTGTTCTTGCCTGTTCTTTTCCAAATTCTCCTTTTGCACCTCGTCTTCGTACCTCATTGGCTGTGTGACACTCCAGCAGACTTCCAGAATGTGATATTCATGAAAATTGCTTTTTTTATTCATTTTTGTGCTTGCACAGTTTGCTTCTTTTATTGTATTTTCCACACACAATCGCTCAGAGGTTGGGCTTTTCCATCTCTCTCTCTTTGAGGACAATTTTAACTGCATTATTTCTAGCAGCCTGCAGTTCAGTCCTGCCAGCTTCTCTCTGGTTCCCCTAGCAGGTGGCATGCATTTGCTCAGTCTTGTAATGGCTCCACAAATAGCTGCCTTGTGCTCTGCAGGGAAATTTGTGTTTTTATATGCCTCTCACTCTATTTTTGAAACATATCTTAATTTCAAAAATGTATTTTCTTTCCTAAGCAGTTACCTTTTCGGAAGCTGGGTCCAGCTTTGGTGGATTTCTGGATGTTCGCTGCTTTGAACCCTGCTGCTGTTTCTGTCCCTATAGACCGAATGCCACCTGTTGACAAGTTTAATTACTAGGCTAGTTCCATCCAAAGTTTCCATCACACGCAGGGCTGATACTCACCAGAAGGCCCTCTCTGCTTTCGGATGGCTTCTTCATATTCGGGCATTGCCCTGGTTCCTCTTACAGAACAGCTCTCAGATTTGTCAGTTATCAAGGTCTTCACTGAAATCCCATCCTTATGCTCCGTTTTGATGTTTAGATTTCCACAGGTTGTGTAGAAACGCATACGTGCATTGCTCGTGTGTGAGTGAATGCACGAGCATTTGTGTGTGTTTGATTTCCTACATTTCCCCACACTCTCCATCCCCATAGGACTCTGCACCAGGGGTCAGATACAACTTCCAAAACCTTGAGGAGCAACGTCAGCATGGGTTTTCAAGCTGACATCACTGATTATCATGGTGGTGTTGAATGGGGAGCCCAACATATCGGGTGTTTTGGTCAGTGCTGCTCTTTCCATTGGAGACTCATGCCTGGTGCTCAGGTGCCAGACTGACCTGCTTCATGGGATCACACCACTGTGGCACTGGCGATATCCAGAGCAACTTCCTCCTCTCTGGGGTATCATGTGGTCTTTGCAGAGCAGACAATATTTCTATCGACCTCCTTGGGTCTCTGCTTTGCCCCATTTCAAACCCAGTTTCCAGCCTGTAACCTGGCCTGTGCTTTGACAGGTTTGGCAGGAAAATCATGCTCCTGCTGTCACTTGGGTGCTCGGTCATATTTGGGATGCTGAGCGCTGGCTCCGTCTCCTACAGCATGCTGGCCATCACGAGGACCCTCACCGGGGTGGCCCTGAGCGGCGTGTCCCTCATCATATTGCCTCTGGGTGAGTGTGGGGGGCTGTGGGTGTGCAGCAGCAGAATGGGATGTCGCTCACGGGGGGTCGTTCACAGGCTGCAGCAGGAATTTCCAGAATTTTTGCAGATACACCCAAAAACAAGCTAAAAAGGCTTCAGGAGTGGGCGAGTCCACACAAGACGTTACACACCCCAAGGCCTGCTATGGCTCATTCTTGTTATAAAGGTTGATGCCTACAAGACAAAGTAGAGATTGGGAAGGACGTTGCTGGTTGCTGGCTGCTGTGGCATGATGTGAAGATCTTTAGAGGAAAATGGACTGGTAGTTCTCACACAGAAACAAGGGGATCACAGTTTGTTCTGGATTTCAGTGCGTTAGTATCTGCTCCACGTTAAGGCCAATTCAGCTTAATTTATATATATTAACACTAATATTATATTTCTTTAATCTAGGAGAATACATAGGCAGAGAAATTGGAAACTGTGCAGGCAAGATACAACTGGAGAGTTAGACTAAAAATGAGTTTGATGAAGAAGACCACTTGGATGCTATTGAACGGGATAAAGACAGATCACCTGGGATGTTTTTAGCACCACTTTTAATATAGGTCCAGAATTTCTTCTTTTAAGGCTTTACTTCAGTTGTGGAGGAACATTTAAAATGTGGCAAATATCAGCCAAGCAGCGGAACTCTCCTGGAGGAAAAGAGCGGGGATGTTGCCTCACTTTGCCCTTCTCACAGAGTCCCGCTGACCCTTTCCTGGAGAAGTCCCGTGTGTCCCCGCTGAACGCTGCTCCCCTCTTACAGGGATGGAGTGGGTGGACATAGAGCACCGCACCTTCGCTGGGATCCTGACCAGCATCTTCTGGAGCATCGGGAACATGCTGCTGGCCTTGACGGCCTACCTGGTGAGGGACTGGCAGTGGCTCTTGGTCGCCGTGACGGGGCCTTGTCTTCTGAGCATCGTCTGCCTGTGGTGAGTGCAGTGTGGCCTGCTGCTGGGGTGGGAGCAGGCCGCCATTTCCCTCCCCTGCCTCGTGCTGACAGCGACTATTGCAGCGCTCATCCTGGAAGGGGTTTGGCAGAACCTTCAAAAATGGCGGCCCAGCCCTCCTCTGCCTCAGGGTGGGTGTTTAGTTGTTTAGTCACGGTTCTGGACTCACCCCGCAAAAATCCCAGATGTACCCTTTCAGCAGTGATGAGTGGCTTCTGGGAGAGATATTTTCTGATATTTTCTGATATAGTTTCTGATATTTTGCTGATCAACATCGAGACAACTAAATTACGTTCTGCTGACTTTCTGGCTTGAGGGTTTTTTTTGCTCTTATTCGAGGACAGCCAGATGTGAAAAGTCAAATCCTGGGAAATGTTGAAATTCATAGAGACATTTGGACCCACCCTTTGAGTAATAGCTGTATTTTTTTTTTCCTCTTATGTTAATGCCTTTTATGGAGATGAGTTCTCCAAAAAATTATACTGCAATCTGATCAAAATTCAAGCACCCCAGAGGTCAATGATTTTTGGATCATTAAAAGTCCCTGAATTATAGCATCAAAATGTAATTTAACACATTCTGTAGGTATTATTGACGCAATACCAGCACTCAGTTGAGGCAGTAGAGAGCCAAAAGACATAACATGCTCCGGAGATGATGGTAAGGAGTGCAAAATGTCATCTTTAATTCTCCATATTTGCCAAAGTATTATCAGGTGACGGGAAGGAGTTGAAAACTTTCCAGAAGTCCATTTCTGCAAATGTTTGTGCTCTGCACATCCTTTTCAGCTACGGGCTGAATAGATTGAATAGTTCATTGTAGGGAACTGGTCTCAGACCCCTCAGTGGGAGACCTCAATAAGCAAATCTCTCCGAGTTGCTAATTAGCTCCGCAGCATCAAGGCATCCCTTGTCACTCAGTGACGTGCACGGCTGCTTCACTGGGGGCCACGGCCACAATGGTTTAGACCCCAGTCGATTATCTTTTGCAGAAGGCTTTGACTGTTGTGAACAACAAATAATTGTAGCAATTGACAACAAGGAATTTTAGCAATTAAATTAAGTATGAAGCGTAATCTGAGTGGGCCCACTAAATCCTTTCTACGTAGTCATTTTTAACATCCTGAAATATCAAAGTTTAAAGAGTCTCAAACATCACGAATACAAATCTGAATAAATACGTCTGAATATATCTAAACTTAATGTCTAAATACAAACTTTCTGGGGCCAATTTTAATTGTTAAATTGTTTATTTTAATGGTTTAATTGTCAAACTTCAACCAGCTCAGAAAATTCAAGTTCTGATCAAAGATCACCTGGCAAAAATTTTGGCTAGACATGCTTCAATTAACAGACTATTTCTTTAATGGTAGAACAGCGTATATGTGTGAAGAGGATGTCCTACTAGTCTTAATCTGCCCATGGCAGGGAGGTGGGAGCTAGATGATCTTTAAGGCCTCTTCCAACCTAAGCTGTTCTGTGATTCTGTGAGTAATCCCATGCACCACAGTAGTTATTTTCAGTGGAGGTTGAAGTCTCATAGAGAAGACACCCTCTCTTTGGCCAGGGCCATGTATGTGGGGTGGAAAACACAGGGTGCCAACAGGAATGCTGTCTTCTCTCCTTGCACCAGGTGGGTCCCAGAGTCTGCCCGGTGGCTCATAGCCAACGGCAAAGTGAAACAAGCTCACAAGCATCTGCTTAAATGTGCGAGAATGAATGGAAAGAAAGACTTCACTATCTCACTGGAGGTGAGAAACTGAAGATCTGGCCACATTCTTCCTCTCATATTTTCTCTTTCTTTCTATTTTACTTCTATGTTACACCCGAAGCGATGCTCAGCCTGCAGTGTGATCCATGGGTCACTATGGTCCACAAGATGCCTTAGTCCGTTTTGCTCTAGAAAGCACTTACATCCACTGCTAAAGAGAAAACATGTACTCAGCTCATGGAAGGCCAGAGACCACCTTCAGCAGGTGGGGTGTCATTCCATTCATTACTGTCATGACAAGAAACCTCACTGCACTGGTCACTGGACTAAATAGGCAGTGAGAGAGAAGAACAGCCTGGAAAAATAAGAAGCTGGCACTGGCCAACGCTTACTTTGCTAGTATAGTGACCTGTCATCCTGCTGCAACTCTTCGTGATATGTGGGGTATGTAGGTAAGAGAGAAAAAGGGACCATGGATGAAAAAGAGGTCTAAACTCATAGAGAATCTATTAAATGCTGTAGGTAGACACACTTCCGATAACATACACCAGGCAAATTGTTCTGCAACAGGAACGTATGGAAAACCCAGCGTGGCGATGGAGTTGGGAAAGGCAACAGATCCCAACCTGTCTAGGGTGTCGTGTCTGGATCCTCAATGTACAGCAGCTGAGATGTTTCCTTCTTCCCACCTCTCCCAGGCCCTCAGAAGAATGACGACAGAGAAAAAACCAGGAGAGAGTTTCTCCTACATCAGCTTGTTCAGGACACCTGTCCTGCGGAAGATCTCTCTGTGTGCTGGGATAGTTTGGTAAGAAGCGTCACTTTGCAAGAGGGATTTGTCCTGCACTTGCCCAGCTGGTTTTCCCTTACTCCCATCTCCACAAACTCCTTGCAGGTTTGGTGTTGCCTTCTCCTACTATGGCATGAGCATGAACCTAACTGGCTTTGGGCTCAACATGTATTTCTCCCAGTTTGTCTTTGGCGTCATTGAGATTCCAGCCAAGATTGTCATGTACGTGCTGGTGAATCGAATTGGACGACGGCAGAGCCAGGCATGGACACTCATCCTGACTGGACTATGCATAGGAGCCAACATCCTCATTCCCAAACGTGAGACACTCATCTGAATATGCAGCACTTACTGAAGGGGAGGTTTTCATTCCGTGCTGTGCTAGTAAAGGAGAACCACAGATCTTGTCCACTCTGTATAGAGACATCCTCCACCCACGAGGGTAATGGTGGGACAAGGCTGCTGATGTGGGCCAGCCCTAGTACCTGGAGGCAACAGATGTTCTCCATAGCAACTGTCCAGCAATGTTGAGGGGAAGTGCCCATCCTTATTACAGATACTGCCCAACAGGAAATGTTGGGACCCAGCCTTCCATCAGTTCAGCTTCCACTCAGGATAGCAGTCACCAAACTTTCAGACTGACTCAGACCTTGGATGCCACAGCTCCAGGGCTCTGAAGCTTCTTGTTTAATCTCTAGCAGCCTTCTTGCCCTTGCAGTCACAAGCTCCTTCACAGCTGCTGTTCTTTGACCACCATCATCAATGTCTTTTCTTTCCTCCCAGCTTTCACTTCTGTACGCTCTGTGATAGCCGTCATGGGCAAAGGTTTCTCAGAAGCTGCGTTCACCACTGTCTTCTTGTACACCTCTGAGCTCTACCCCACCGTCCTGAGGTAAGAGAGGCCACTGCCTGAGAGCACGGCCAGGTCCTTGGTGAGATGTCACCACAGCCAGGTCCTCGGTGGGATGTCACCTTCTGGTCTTGGGCAGTGACGCAGCAGGAGGTGCTGTTGGCTAGACTGTGGGACTGATCTCTCGCCTCCAGAAGCAGCAGGTTCTGAGGATTACTTCTACTCACGAGAAAGGAGCAGAAAGCTGTTTTTTACTGGCCTGGGTTATGCGGATAGGGAAATGTATTAAAAGGTGAGAAGTATTCTGTGGGGCACACCCTGCCACACAAGTCTGACAGCCTTCTGGACACCTGATACTAAAGCAGGGATTAAGCTGGCTTTTGGGAGGAAAAAAAAAATGTTTATTTGAAATATCCAGGTAGTGATGACATAAAATCACAGGCAAGTCCTGGAATCCTGGTCTTATGTATGACATCATTCATCCCCTGGAAATTAGTAAAGGGAAGAGGTCCCAGGGCCTATTTTTGGCCACCTCTCCAGGCTCTCCCAAGTTGCTCACAGGATTCTCCAGTGCTTGGCACCTGCCCAGAAGTACCTGGAAGAGGAGGGACTTGGGTTTACTCTCAGCAGATAGGAGGACTTCCTGCTGGGATGTGTAGAAAATGCATTCACGGCTTTAGACATTTAAAGTGGAAACATCTTTAGAGCAGATATTTGGGAAGTACTGTCATCATAGGAAGACAGAAAGGGGAAAAAAATAGAAAAAGCCTGGTAGAGGAACAACCTAGGAGTGAAAAATCCCTCAGCACTTACAGAAAAACAGGAAGAAGGGGAAGAGGGACTCCATTTTTTTGCAAGGTCTGATGTGCAAGAAGTACCCACCTCTTTCACGTGGTGGTCTTTCACGTGTGTGCCTTTCCAGGCAGAACGGGATGGGATACACCTCCTTCATGGCCCGCCTCGGTGGGGCTCTGGCCCCGCTCGTGTTCCTGCTGGATGACGTGTGGAGGTCCCTGCCCGAGGTGACGTACTGCGGCGTGGCAGTGTGCTCCGGCTCTGTGGCCTTCCTGCTCCCGGAGACACTCAACGTGCGCCTGCCTGAGGGCATCGAGGACATCGAAAAGACACAGTGAGTCAGCTCCACCCTGCCCTGCATCTGGACTCTGCTGAGAGAGGCAGGGAGAGCTCCCGTTCTGCTGCTTTGATTCCCCTTCCATGGGCAGCAGCAGATCAAGGGACGGCCCAGCAGGGATAGGACTGCTGGGCTTGCTGTCCACTAGCCCAAATGTGCCTCCTTTTCTTTCAGGACAAAAGGGCCACTACAAACCAGTGCTCCTGAGGGCATGCAGCTGCAGTCCCTTCTGAAGTGAGGGTCTCCATGGGACAGCCACAGACACTGTGACGGACTGCAAAACTGAGCCATGCTCTGGCCGATGGAAGAGCCTTCACCCTCCTCCTGGCCTTCCTCTGCAGGGAAGCGGGGCTGAGACATATGAGGATCACAAAACCATGGAGGGAGCCAACCCCACTCTCTGGCCAGGAGCAGGAGTGCTCAGGTCTAACAGAGTCTGGAAATAAAAGGACTCTGTGCTTAGCTCTCCCAGCCCCGTTGGACCAGCAGCACCTCCCAGATCGCCACGCAGCCTTCCAGAAACTACAGCCCATTGGGGATGGGTTGGTGGTTGGACGTGATGACCTTAGAGGTCTTTTCTAACCTCAGTGATTCTGTGATTCTGTACATCACACTTTAGAGCAACCAACAGGAGTGCTCAGTGCCGATGTCACTTCTACAAACCACAAGAAATGCAATAGAGCAATAAAAACCACTGAGGGCGAGCTGTGCAGAAACAAATCATCCGAAATAAATGTGGCTGGATGGTGGGCAAACCATAAACCATGCGGATATTCCTTGAACATGGAAGTGGTCTGGAGATTTCCCACAGTGAGGCTCGAAGGGTGAAAAAACACGCAGAAATTTCACTGAGAGTGGGATAGCTGTAAACATTTGCCCCAAATACACAAAGATGATTTGTGAGGTGTTTTTTTTTTCTTTTTGCAGTTTATTTAAAGCTAGTGCGTGTTTGCTAAGTATCCTTTAAGCTATGTATATACACATAAGATAGATATATATACACACAGGTAGTCACAGGAACTTTGGAACGCAATATGCAGTCATTCAGTATTGGGCTTGGTTCTGCTTACGGGTCTGACACCTCAAGCTTAAATCTTGGGAATGCTTTTGCAACTTGCACTTCTGCGAGTCACAGAGACGAGGCATCAGCTACCCACGGATCCGGAACCCTGACAAAGAGCAACTCTCAAAGCTGGGCAGAGGGAACGGCCGCAGCCCCTGAGCCGCAGAGACCGGGTGTTTCCAGGTGAGCCACGCACAGGGTACCACGAAGATGGCTCTGGAAACAGGAGCAGCCCATCAAATTCCAGGTCCAAGAGCGCCTCCTGGTAGAAATATGGTGCGTAGCAAAATTTTGTTGGCCGCATTTTTTGCTTTCGGCGAACAAAAGGCAATAATCCTTCAGAAGTGCCGCACGCAGAGCACTCATTGGGGACCTTTTTGGGGCGTCCCCCTGGGTACAGCCAACAAGCTGAGGGGCTTTCAGCATGAGGGAGCGTGCGATTTTGACAAAACAACGTTTTTATCGATGGGGTTTGAGTTATCTTTGGGAAGATGCTCTTGGTTTGCTGGACACGTTGGCACAGGTTGCCCAGGGAGTGGTGGAGCCGCTGTCCCTGGAGGCGTTCAGGCACCACGGGGATGTGGCACTGAGGGACGTGGCACCGAGGGACGTGGCTCAGTGGCATGGTGGGGATGGGCTGGCAGTTGGATGTGATGACCTTAGAGGTCTTTCCCAGCCTCAGTGACTCTGTGACTCTGCACATCATGCTTTAGAGCAGCCAACACGAGCACACAGTGCCGGTGTCCCTTCCCCTACAGCGCCCGCCCGGAGAAGCGTTCACCCAGCCCAGGGCCGTCTCCTCACAGACAGCCCTGCTGGCAGCTGTGGGTTCCCCAGGCCCAGGACTGGAGCACTGCTATGGCTGCAGAGCACAGCTGAGGAGGGCTGGAGCAACGGACGCAAAGAAAAACACATTTTATTAAACTTTGCCCTTCCTCTCCCATGCCCCCAGGCCTCCCCGGCCCCTTCCTCAGCAGGAGCGGGGGGTCCGCCCCCCGCCCTCGGCGTTGCCAGGAGACGGGCGCGCATTGCGTCACTGCCCTGACGTCACCCTGAAGCGCTCCACTTCCGGGTCGGGCCGGGAGAGGCGGGCGGGGGCGGGCCAGGCCCGGCCCCCCCACGCCCG
>WBMW01003103.1:793896-803962 GCA_013396635.1 Penelope pileata
TATATGTAATTGGATTGCAATATATACAATATATATAATACATATATTGTATATATTGTATATAATACAATATATAATATTGTATAATGTGTATTATACTACATTTGTATTAATCAAAATATAAACGAGCCTATTTATGATAGTAATTATTTAATTGTAATTATTAATACTTGACTAATTAATTAATTGCCTTGGACGTTCAGGCACAGCCCCTGACTCAGGAGTGTTCTCAGGGAAGCTTGGTTGTCCATCAGTAATAGGAAAAGCAAAGATTTAGGATGTCCTGACTTAAAATTGAAAGGTTTTCCTCTCTGGCTGGGAGCTTTGGTGTCTTCTTTGAGAACAGAGACTGTGGCCCCTGGTAAGCTGCTTTTCTGTCTGGCTGGGTCGCTGACTGGGTGCACAGTGAAGCTGGCCTCCCCCTCGTTCACCATCTGTCCAGCACAGAACTGATTTGCCCACTGCAGGGCCTTTACTGGCTTAAAGAGATGTTGTTTGCCTCCCTTCCCCCAGTGCACGCCCCTGTGATTGTACCAATGTGCCTGCCTAGCTCTGCTGTGAGCCGGAGACTAAAAAGCTTCCCCCTACCCCTCACCCCCCAGAAAAAAAAAAGAGAAGTATACTGTGATGAAAGCACTTGGTGAAGGGTGCTAAGAAAGTTGGGGGTTGGTGGGGCTGGGAAACCAGTGACTCGCAGGTGTGCTCGAAACCAGTGTTCTGCTGGTGGCCCCTTGAAAAGCATTTCCTTCTTTTCACTGTTTCCTCCAAAAAAAATCAGCATAAAATCAAGACTGGATCACTGGGTTTAGTCTGAAAAATTAGTTAAATGCCTAAAGACATAAACACATAGGCCATAGTGCCAGGGAGGTGTTAGATGATTTCACCTGAGCTGCTTTATCCCTCATGGCACTGTGCCATCCCTCTGTCAAATCCCTTTGTCACATGTTCTCCCTTCACTGCTCTGCAGCAGGGTTTCCATTTCTAGCCTGTTGCAGGGAATGAGCAGTGACAGCTTCAGCCAAAACGTGGCAGTATTTAAAAGATGCATCTAACTTCCTTAATGAAGAGTTTCCATAGCAGGGGAAAGTACTGGCTACATGGATGAGCATTTTGAAACGGTTCTTTTCCCAATTCAGCAGTGTTTTCAGCAGGGAGTTAAATGGACTCAGCGAGCAGGGGAGCACTGTTTGCACGTGCATGCATGTGTGACTGCCTCTGGCAGGCAGAAAAGCCAGGCAGGGGAAGAAAGTCTGAGTCTAGCATAGGAACAAACCTCCCTCCCCCAAGAAACAAAATAAACAAAAACCTCACAAACCGCCAAAACCCCGCTCTCCAGACTACTGAAAAACAAAGAAAAGCAAAATAGAATTCAAAAAGTGCTAAACATCTCCCCAGCAGCTGGAAAAAACATGCCAGCAAATGAAACAAAATCCCCCAAACAAAGTAGCTGCCTCACTTCTTGCCAAGGTCCCTGCCTGCTGTGCATCCACTTGCATCCAAATAGCCATCCCCCTGCAGATGAGCCCCGTGCCATCTCTGGAAGCCCTGGTTCCCATCTCTGTTAGCTCCAGCTGCAGGGAAACCAAATGTGCTGTGCCATGGGAAAAGGAATCTACCTCTGCCAGTTAACAGCCTGATGTTAAGTAAATATAACATCACTTGGGCACCGATGAGCCCTGGGGTTGTGGGTTCTTGTATATCACTTGATTTCTCGTGGAAATGAGCCATGGTCCACTTGGGTCTGGATGGACCTCCAGCAAAGATCCTCACCTAATTTTTAATTTGCCTTTCTGTGCCAGGGGAAGGGATCCTGATTTCCTCAGAGGCTGCAGAGCTCCTGGACTTTATTGATGAGCAGGGGCAAGTGCACGTGATTCAGAAATACCTGGAGAAGCCTCTTCTTTTGGAGCCAGGGCATCGCAAGTTCGACATCAGGTAACATTTTCCTTTTTTGGCTTCTGTAATATTGGTTTTTGCTGTTTCTTGTTAAGCCACTGAGATGCGAGTTTGTTCTCTTGTCCCCTAGGAGCTGGGTTCTTGTGGATCATCAATATAATATCTACCTCTACAGAGAGGGTGTCCTGAGGACCTCTTCCGAACCGTATAACAGTGCTAACTTCCAGGACAAAACCTGCCACCTGACCAATCACTGCATTCAGAAGGAATATTCCAAAAACTACGGGCGGTACGAGGAAGGGAATGAAATGTTCTTTGAGGAGTTCAACCAGTATCTGATGGATGCCCTGAACACAACGCTTGAGAACAGCATCTTACTGCAAATCAAACACATAATAAGGTAACCAGCTGCCTGTTGTGTGGGGTATGTAACCCTTGAGTGACAGAGAATGGGTATAGACAGCTGGGGAAGCAGACAGATGGACAAGGGAAAAGTTCTGTTTGCATGGATTAGGTGTTGTGGCCCAGAGATAAAGCCAGAAGCACCCCAGTGTCATTGCTTAATAAAAAAAGCAGATAAGGGGCTCTGTAGGTGCTCTTCTTGAAGGCAGTGCGTCAGCCTGAGTGCATTGTGCTGCCTGTGGTTTGAGAGTGGAGTGAGATGGCTTGGTGAGGGAAGAGGGCAGATCAAAAGATAGGTCTGGGAGGGGTTGAGGTGAAAAAAGGCATGAAGAGGTAAGAGTTAAAACAAAGCAGGACCCAAGCCTGCAGGATCTCACTGTTCCCCCACTGTCAGCAAGCAGCAGCACACCTCATTGCAGGGCGCTGTGTCTTATTCATTCCAAGCAGAGCTAGCCAGCACTATCAGCTGCTTCCTGGGCACTGAGGAAATTGCCTGGAGAGATCATGGTGCTGCAGAGAAACCAGGTCTTGAAAAAGCAGTACCTCATGGCAGTTTCCTTTGTAAATACCCCATTGCTGTTACTTACACCAAAGAGACATGACACAATCTTTGAGGGTCTCAGAGGCAGGTGAGCTCTGAGTGTCAGCTCCCTGGTGACCTGGTGGCTCTGCTTTCTGACCCAGAATCCCAAGGCAACAGGGGACCCCTTCACTTAACTGCACTGTGCGCTCGCCCTCAGAAGCTGCAGCACAGCCAGTGTGTCTGCAGAGCTTTTAACCTTGTGTTTCTGCTTTTCCCATCACAGAAGCTGCCTTATGTGTATAGAGCCTGCAATCAGCACAAAGCATCTTCACTACCAGAGCTTCCAGCTCTTCGGCTTTGACTTTATGGTTGATGAGGAGCTGAAGGTCTGGCTCATAGAAGTCAATGGGGCTCCAGCTTGTGCCCAGTGAGTAGTCAGTTTCTGTAGTACGTTTGTGATGCCACCATTCACACAGCTCACATAAAACATGGCTGTGTCCCAGCTCCTAGCAAAAAAATGTGGAAGAAAGTGAATGGTAGAGGCCTTTGCTGTCCTGTATGCAAACCCAGCAGAAGAGAGCAGGCTGTCCTACGTTATCTGCATTATTATATCTATTACATTATTTATATGTATACGTATTATATATGCTATATATAACATGATAATAATTATATATATGTTATCTTATGTCCATTCAGCTGTATTAGATGCAGATTAGGTCAGGTCGTCAGTAATGCTAGAGAAAAATTACAGGTCAGCACCCTTTTCAGAGCTGGGCCTTGGGGAGCTTTTGTTGTTCAGAGCATCCTGTTCATCATGTGCACCATGGCATGACTTGGCCTTGCACCTCCTTTTTGCTGGGTGGGTAGAATTTGGTTTTTGCTGGGTGGGTTTGGGTTTCAACAATGCTCTGGTTGCTTTGTGCCTAAACAAGCACTTAGAAGCCATGAAAGCAGATGAGTTAGGTTTTGGCTATTTGTGGCTCTTCTTTTTCAGGGCTATTCTAATTTATGGCACCAATACCACACAATTTACTTTTAAGAGACAAAAATTAGGTGCCAAAATCAGTAACATACCCAAAAGCTGAAAAAGCATCTTACTGTCATGTAGTCCCAGCTTACAGAGTGACACTGTTAATCCAAGTAAAGACAGCTTCGGCACTCAGTGTCCCATACGCCAGCCTGTTCAGTGACAATACCCATGTGTTTCCTTCAGCAGAAAATGGAGCTGTTGCTAACTCATTTCTCAAATGCATTGTCTCTCTTCTGCCTAATCCTGCTTTCATGAGCCTTGCTGTGGTGAAACCCTTCCAGCTCTTCCAGGGAGCAGTCCTGTGAAATCTCTGTGCCTGGCTCCCAAGTTCCTGTGCATAGTTGCACCTCACTGCAGCATTTCATCAGAACATCAGAGAAATCCCTCTGGGGTGCACCCCTACTTGCACAGGGTCTGGTGTGGTGATCACGACTCCCTAAGCTGGGAGACTGGTAGAGCAGGTGCTCAGCTGCTGTCTGCCCCCGTGCATCTTGTGGTGAGCCAGGTGTGGGTCCTGAGGGTGTGGAGACACTGCTGAGCAACTGCAGTGTCAGTTCTTCTGACAGTAACCTTAGATAATGGGTTTTGTGGCCCCGTGCAGCAGAGAGCGATGTTGGGAATGGAAGCATCGTTGAAAAAGAAGACAGCAGTCCCTGGGGCTACCGGTAACAGCAAGAGGAGCTTGCAGCTCCCTTTGGGGAAATGCACGCCTGCATAAGAAGAGGTTGGGGGCCTGCTGGTTAGCTCTGCTTGGCATCTTACTCTGTCTGTCTCTCGTCTCTTAGGAAGCTGTATGCAGAACTCTGCCAAGGAATTGTGGATGTAGCCATCTCTAGCGTTTTCCCCCTCGCTGACACTGGGCAGAAGATGAGCCAGCCATCGTCGATCTTTATCAAGCTGTGATGATTGCAGGAGTGCATCTGCTGTGCACAGGGAGAGACTGCACCCACTGGGTCAGCACTGTTTGATGGCTTATCTCAGTATCATGCCAAAAAGGGATAGGGACAGGCTTCCTTTTTTTTTTCCTTTTCTGGAAAATCATGGAGAAAAACAACGCACCAGGCATCCACGTAGAGGTGCGATGAGTCGGAGCTGCTGAGCCAACTCTGCCTGCGTTCACCAAAACCTACTTCAGACAAGCTCATGTGACTTTGATACCTGAAACAAATCTCTCTGGGAGTATAGCTAAATAACCTTAAGATGAAACCCCAACAGGGATACTATAATACTGTATTAGCTCCTCCTTTTCTACTGAGTGAAGAGTACAGAGATCTTCTTCTGGGACGTCGTGGTTGGAAAGTTCTCCTCCTCCCGCTGTGTGTCTTCTTTCCTCACCTACTGCATCATTAGTGCCTTAGCTCAGCTCCAAATAGGTGACTCCTTTCCTTTGTTCCTGCTCTATCCTGTAGGAAGGAACAAGCTCTCTTGCATCACAGGATGCATAAAACCAGGAACACTGAGAATTCAGTTTCCTTGGCTATTTCCGAAGCTGGCTGGCTGAACACCCAGGCAATGACTGGCAAGGATGCTGTTGGACAGGGTGCTGAACTGCAGGTGGGGAGTTAACCCAAGCACAGAAGGCAGTTCATTGGTTTATAGTTATCCCTTTTCCTGATGAGATTTGAATCAGTTTTCATCCGAGTCTGATGCAGTTGGATTCTGTTTAGAACAGGCAGAGAGACTTCCCCTTGGGGCTCACCTGCAGGCTGTAGGGTTTCTGGCATCACTTCTGTGCTAGGCATGTTTCAAACTGCTGAAACCCAATCTCCTCAGCTTCTTCTGAGACACTGGTGTGAGTTTAGGCTCTTCTCTCAGCTTTCACCTTAATGCCTTTGAGGCTTGACTCGGAAACCTTTCAACCCAAAATATTTTTTATCCTTTTTGATCCAGCCCATTTGATTCTCCTCCATTTGACAAATACTGCAATTTTCTACCCTGAACACAGTCCACAGCTCAGTCCCAGCTAGGGGGAAGACAGGTGAGACATCGTAGACCAGGAGAGAGGTCCTTTGTGTATCGGTTTGCCACACAGCTGGGACAGGCTGATGTTTTTGTGGGGAAGTTAAATTCCTTGAGGTCCCTGAATTTCAGAGCTAACACCTGCTCTGAGTATAACCTAAAAATCCCTGGTCTACCACCCATCCTGTGAAGTGGATCCGAATTTTCAGCACAAGCCCAGCACATCCCTCCTAAGCCACTGCTCTCTGCAGAGCACAGCAGCTGGCTTTGTGAGTGGCGTCTGGCCTGTGCTGTACCCCAGATTTTTACACAAAGAGTCAAAATTCATCAGATCTCACTGTTGAAGAGGCTGTAGCAGTGCCTGTGAAGAACTGAGGGCTCGCAGGGTGCCTGCTAAATGTACGCTGCTGGCACTGGGTTTGGGGTTTCTTCCCATGTTGCACACGATGCGTGGATGTACGTTAGCTCTGAGGTTCCGTGTTTGTAAAACACGGCTCAGGGCAGATTGCAAACAAGTGCCTGCGCCAGCAGCACAGAACTGCTTCCCAGTGAGGAAGGAAAGACGATGGGTTGCCTGATGGAGGTCCCCACACGCTGTGTAGGAAACCATGGAAACCTGCAGCTCGGGGGGTCTGAATGGATTGCAGCAGGAGAGCAGACTGCTGCCGAGGTCAGGGCTGCGTTCTGCTGCCTCTGGCAGGGAGAGATGGTTGGCACAGGAACGAACTGCTTCCTGTCACCCAAAACAAACAAGGGGATCACAGGGGTTACACGCTTCTTGTGTGTCATGGGACGTGGATCGAGCAGTGGGATTGCTGCCTCTGGCAAGATCCTGGCGTTGCGGCATAGTTGTCTCTGCTCGTGACTGAGAGTTCCAAGGTTTTCCTGCCAGCCTGAAGCTCTGTAAGCAGACGATCCTGCCACCTTCCCAGAGGCAGAAGTGAAGGGTGCAGGCCTCCTTGCAGTCAGCTGTTCTGGTTGTGCTGTAATGGGACAGCCACTCATTGCAAAACACCGGGAACCCACGGCTGGCACCGCTTCACGCCAGGATGCTCAACTCCAGGAGGCAGGAGAGTGCTCAGCCAAACCCAGCAGAAGCGCTGCAGAGAGGGAGCAGCCCAGGAGGCCACACAAACACCCCTGACGTTGTGAAGGCTCCGAGTGCCGCGTGGATCAGCGTCTGCACGGCGCGTGGCAGGCACGAGGTGGGCCGGTGGGTGGCTTTGTTGCTGAGCAGGACTCCAAGTGCCAGCTCTGGTCTCTGGCTTTGGACCTCGCCTGCATGCTGGAGAGGCACCGTGAACTCTTCAGCTCGTGAGTCAGGAGGCAGTGGGGAAGTTGTGAGTCGTAAGATGGGAGAGAGGGGTGTGGAAGGAGGAGTAGTTGGGTTCCTTTTTTTTTTAACCTGATGGTAGCATAAAGGTGACAAAAGTTGAGTGCAGAGCAGGCACAGTGGTAGCACTCCATGGAGAAAAAGTGGGCTGCAGGGGTTAACGTGCAGAGCTGCCAGTTCACCACGTCTCCATTGGCATTCTCATGTTAGCTTAAAATGAGCTTAAGCTAATGTGGACTTAAAACCACACCTTTTTCCCCAGCAAAGACAGGCTCTGAGCAGTCTTCCGGAGGTGACAGGAGCCACTGGGCACTCAGCGTGGAGCAGAGCTGCTCAGTGTGTGAAGCGAGAAAAGAACTTCTTCCCTGTCACGAAGAAAACCACTCCAGCCTCGGGGTGCTAGAGCTGTCTTTCTTTTCTTCTCAGTCGGGAAATGCAGAAATGAGATGGTTCCCTTCCTCAGTGTTCAGGTCAGTGCTGATGTAGCAGCGTAAGGCCAGGAAAGCAGCCTGGGTGCAGGAAGATGTGGCAGCCTTCAAAGGAGCAGCTGGCAGCCAGGAGAAGAACCAACTCAGGAACCTCTGTCCAACTCCAAGGCCTTTTCTTCCCGTTTTCCCCTCGGGTTGTGTTTTGGTCTGTTACCAAGTGGCTGTGTCCACTGCTCTGTTAACAGCAGGACTCGGTGAAGCCATGGCCACGGGCAACACAGCTGTCGATAACTTTTCCTTTCAGCTGGGTTTCGGGGAGATAGTGCTTCAGGGACTCTTTGACCATCAGTACATCTGCTGAATTCTTCAAAATAAGCAACAGCTTCTGGAGGAAGGCAGTGGTGGAGGATGTGTGTGTGGCTGAGGCCTGAGCATTGCAGCTGTGGGTGCACCTTGCAAGTGATGCGCGCCAAACCCTCGTGAGATTTTCGTTTCTTTTTTAGAAAAATGCAAAAATAAATGTTTTCTAGCTCATTTCAGCTAGGAGGTCAGTGTAGGAGAAGGTGTTACTCTCTTTCCTGAGCTTTTGCAAAGGATGCTGCTGGTATCGAGGAGGTATCTCCCGTGTTGCAGGATGGCTCTAGGCTTAGATTTATCCCTCTGTGTCAGCCACCCAGGTGCTCCAGCTTCTTCCCAGCAGGGTCTGGTCCAGCTGGGCTCTGGGTTTCAGGGAACCATACAGCAGCTGCTGTGCTCCTACCGAAGGCCAGGAAAGTCACCGGAGAAGCCTACGAAGGACTCAAAAGCTGTTTCACCCGGCTTCTGCACCCCGTGGCCATCCGTGCCCCTCAGGACTGCTTGCATGTCCCCTGTCCCAGCATTTTGTGTTCTCCACACGCAGCTCTCCCCCGAGGGAGCCGTGCCGTCTGTCGCTCGATGGCCATGTCTCAGTGGCAGTGCCAGCTCCCGCAGGCTGCACAGTGCCGTGGCTCCAGGGGTGCGCGGGATGCTCCTGCCCTGGCCTCCACGTCAGCATGCGCGTGTGCGGCCGGCGGGGCTCCCAGCTCGTGCTCCTCCAGCAGCGGTGTTCCCAGCTGTCCTCAAGCATCATTAAAACGAGCAAATCTCCCTGGCTGCGGCGTTTCCTTGGGACAGGTCCCCTGCCTGGCCCCACAGCAGTGGTTTGTCACAAAGTGCGTGATAAAAGGGCCGCGTGCTGGACACCCGGGGGTGATTTGGAGGTGATTTGGGGTGACTTGGGGCCCCGATATCTGCGGGCCTGCTCCTTGCTGATAAGCGCCTCGGGCTTATCTGTGCTGTGTGGCATCAACACGGGGCTGCGGGGGGAGTCCGTGCTTCCCCTGCTCCACCACAGGGCCATGGGTTGGCAGGGGACAGGGGCACTGAGGGACACAGCCCAGGGGGATGTGGGCACTGAGTGACACCGTTTGGTGACCCAGATGGGACACGGCAGCTGAGGATTTGCGGACTGGTAGAACAGACAGACCTCCAGCACGCACCAGGGAGCTTCTCTGGGGAGCTCCACCGAACCACAGTCTCTGAGAAACCCAGCACAACGTCCCCTGGGAACAAGGTAAGGCGTTATTTAATGTTTAAAGGTCAAAGGTGGTTAAAGGTCTGTGCCTGTAGGTCGCATAAGGCAGCTTGTGCCAGGCAGACCGGTCTGGATGGCGGGGATAAGGGCCTGCACGCTGCTACGGGGACGCCCACAATACAATGGGTTGGGGTCCCACTGAAAAGGGGCTCAAGTCCCCGACGTCTTGTTCAGTTGTTTTGTTCTATCGTGGTCTGGAGCGGGTTAAAGCCCCATGGTTTGGAATGAGGTTAAGGGCTTTGGGCAGCTGTCCAAAAATGGGCAATCAGCCTTCCTCAGGGGAGGAAGGGGTCACGGGGAGATCCCCTCCGGGGGGCTTGCTGAAGCTCTGGGAGGAGGGAGGAGGGGATCCATAGACCAACCAACAGCTGGTGGAACACTGTGATCTCAGCTGGCCATGGTATGTTTTAGAAGGCCAGGAAAAGCGGCCTGAGAATGGCACAAGAAGTTACAATGCGATCTTGCAATGGTTGTTTAATGGTGTTTTGGAGAAGGGAAGGAAAACAGGATGAAGCACCGCGTGTTGAGTTGTTTGGGTTAAGAAATGGTACGGAGACGTGAAAGGATTGTGGGCTCGTGCCAACAGCCTACACAGTGGTGGTCTTAGAAATCCAGGGTGCAGAATCCCCTTTGGAAAAGGCTCAGTCTGCGCTTTGCAGAGGAAAGGGGAAGAATGCTATGTCCAAAAAGATGATGAAAGGGATGAGGCGCAACTAGCACGTGTTTTTCCCTGGTCCTGCCCTCCCTGCACACCCCCACCTTTCCTCCACTCTCCACGCCACGGGTGGCCCAGGAGGGAGGAGCAAAGGGAGAGCCTCTGCTCTCACAGAACCACTGGGGTCGGAAAAGCCCTCTCAGGTCACCCCCCGGCCCCACC
>WBMW01003103.1:803995-820798 GCA_013396635.1 Penelope pileata
GCCATACCACCGCTTCCGGGCCCGGCGCCCCGCCCCCGTCACCACGGCAACCGCGCCGCCGTCAATCCCAGGGAGTGCGTAGAAAGCCCGGCCAATCACCGCCCAGATCAGCCGGCCAATCACCGCCCGACCCACCCGCTAGTCCCCGCCCACCGCCGTAAGGGCCGCGCTGGGGGGGTGCCGCGGGAGTGGCACTGCCTCCCCTGGCGGTTGTTGGGGCTCTTCTCCGCCCCACGGCCCGTTTTGTGCCCCCCCGTACCCCTCACGGACTCCGGGTTCCTTTTCCCTCCCCCTCCGCTCCCCACAGGCCCCAGGCCGGGCCTCTCCTCCTGAGCCGTTCCGGGGTGCCCTCGCGGGGGGGTGAAAGGGCTGCACCCAGCCCTCAGTGCTGCGCCAGGAGCAGGGCGGTGAGGAGGGCATCGAGCAGCACGACCTTCAGCAGCACCACCCGCACGGCCACCAGCACGGCCACGGCGGCACAGGCCCGCGGCCCTGCAACAGAGGGGACGTGAGCGTGGCACCCCCAGCCCTGGGGGCTGAGTGCTTCCTGCCTCCCTCCAGCCCACCCCAGTGGGGCTCCCTGCCCCGGCACTCACCCATCGTGGCACTGGGACACAGCTCTGCGTCCTCCTCGCTGCCTGTGGGACAGGGAGTGGCTGGGGGGTGGCAGCCAGGAGCACAGCAGGGTGCCACAATCCCCTCCCTGCACCCCGCGCCCGCTGTCCCCCACCAGGCCGGGTGCCTACCGATGGGGCTGGAGCTGTGGGTCGGCGCCGTGCTGTTGGGCCCCACGTGGCACGCCAGCAGCCCCAGCTCTGAGGGGCCTTCGGGGAGGATGGAGACGGTGCAGATGGTGCCGCCGTCCTCCTGGGAGGCCCCGTAGGTGAAGGACTGCAGGGCGCTGCCGTTCCCACTGGAGATCCAGAC
Organism: Penelope pileata; assembly: GCA_013396635.1. NCBI lineage: Eukaryota > Metazoa > Chordata > Aves > Galliformes > Cracidae > Penelope > Penelope pileata. Next base: position 804,923 of record WBMW01003103.1, read on the forward strand.
GGCGTGGCCGGAGGCGGTCGGCAGCTCGCTGACCACGCAGACCACCAGCCGCCGCCGCTGCCCCGCCACCACCATGGTGAGCGGTGGGGCCAGCGTGGGCAGGGGGCCGGGAGCCCCGCAGGCTGCAAGGAGGGGGGTTAGGGCCTCATGCTGGGCTCGGTGGCCACCAGCGCCCACAGGCCACAGCGTGGTGGCCACACAGCCTCGGCCCACCCGCCAGCTACTCACGGGGCAGCAGCAGAGCCAGCAGCACCCAGGGCACCTCCATGGCAGCAGCAGCACAGCAGGCGTTCAGCCCCCAACTGTCACCGCCACCTGCTCCCCGCCGCTCTGAGCAGCACCTGGGGGAGGCGGGCACGGGGCAGGCGCAGCCTCGGGCACGGGTGCCATCGTCTCCCTGGTGCTGTAGTGCTGCTGGCCTCCCCCTGCAGCAGCAGTGGTAGCGCCCTTCCTCCCCTCCCGCCCGCAGCAGTGGTACGGCCGCTGGGAGCGCCATGATGGAGCCGGGCAGCGCCATGCCGGAGCAGATGGGGGACGCAGCCCCAGCTGCCCCCTCCACATTTGCCGAGCTGCTGCAGCTGGTGCAGAGCGGCCAGGCCCCGCCGGGCGTGCGGCACCCCAACGCCGTGCCAACACGGGACAGCCCCACGGCCTCCCACCTCCCACGGCCACCCAAGCCCTGGGAGAGCCGTCCCGGCCAGCCCTGAGTGCCTCCAGCAGCCAGGAGGCCTCACTGCTCCCTGCACGCCCTTCGCTCCCTCCTGCAATACAACACAGCTGGCCCCAGCCACAGCTTTGAATGCTTTTTTTTTTTTTAAGAAACATATAAAGAACTCTTAACAGGAAATATAAAAATCTCTCACCTTCAGCGCACGCAGCTGGCCAGACCGAGTGCAAGCAGCCCTGAGCACGCATGGGTCTCGTCCCCAAGGAGACACAGCCACCAGTGGGACGTGGGGACACGGCTGGCGCTGCTGCCAGGACCTGGGTGCTGCCAACTGAGAAGTGCCACAGCCAAGGTAGGAGCCAGGCTGGAAAGCCATTTGCTTTCTTCTTTCGGCCAAAGGAAAAAAAAAATTAAAACGAAAAATAAAAAAAAAAATTACAAAACAGCGCAATGCACTGTCACTCCCAGCATTCACTTCATGCTGTTTTGTGACCTCTTCATCTTTGCAGCTGCAGCTGGTGCTCAGAGAACAAAAAACCCCCACGACTTTCAGCCCGGTGGGAACAGTGATCCTGCTTGATTTCCGCACGTCGCAGTCGCTACCGATCCCTTACGGCGTGCAAACAAACGCCAGCGGGGCCGCGTTTCTTCACGACGCAGCTCTGCCCCATCTCAACACAAACACAAAATGAACCTTGGAACCGTGTGAAGAACCTGAGAACTCAACGCTTGAAACCTGCAGGGGGGCAAAGACGGGACTAAGCGTGCTCCCTCCCTCCCAGCTGCAGGGTCACTGCTCCAGCGTGAGCCTTAGCTTGATGTTCATGGCTGCCAGCTCTGCCAAGAAGTAACGGAAGACCTGGGGCACGGGGATAACCTGGATGGTGTCCATCCTGCCGCAGAGCAGGCACGAGTATCTCCTGTTGCTTGCCACGGAGGAAGGTGGTGGCCGCTGGAGCAGAGGGGATAACATGCTGCCGCAGCTCGTGCAGACATAGGCTTCGGAGCCATCGGAGCAGCTGAACAGGCGGTCGTGCAGCAGGAAGGAGGTGCCATGAGCCAGCAAGGCGTCACGTTCCATCTCACCAAAGCGAATCCCACCTTCTATGTTCCTCCCCTTGACGGGCTGGTTGGTGACGGAGTCCCGGGGGCCCGTTGTCCTCACCTGGAACTTGTCGGAGACCATGTGGCGCAGGCGCTGGTAGTACACAACTCCCACGAAGATGTCTGCCTCCAGCTCCAGGCCGCTGATCCCGCTGTACATCTTTTCCGTCCCGAAGAAGTTGTAACCTGCGCTCAGCAAAGTCTCGCCGAAGTATTTCAAGGCGGAGTTCTTCTCCGTGAAGGTGAAGGGAGTGGCGTCGTAGTAGGTGCCGTGCAGTGCCGCCGACTTCCCCGCCATGCTCTCGATCAACATCCCGATGGTCATACGGGAGGGGAACCCGTGGGGGTTGAAGAGGATGTCTGGAACCATCCCATTCTCCGTGAACGGCATGTCTTCAACGGGCCAGAGCTGGCTCAGGATGCCCTTCTGCCCATGGCGGCTGGCAAATTTGTCTCCGACGGTTGGATTTCGGGGAACTCTCACGGTGATGCAAGCCTTCTTGAATTTCCCAGTGCCGCGGTCGTTACTGCACAGCTTGATGTTATCTACAATGCCGACCTCCTTGTTCCTGTGGAGGTGGAAAAACATTCACAGCAGAGGTATCAGACGTGCTCGTGACTTTTAGTTTGGGAAGGGAAACGAAGGAAAGAAACCAAACCGCTTTTTAAGTCTAATAAAGTGCTGGGGTTCACCACAATTCGTGAAGAATATCATTCAGGGAAACCAGACTGCATAACAATTAGAGCGTGGCAGCAATACAAAGGCATCATGCAAGTGCCATCTGCTTGTTGTTTGTGCTGGCAGCACAGCTGCAACTTCCCTGTGATCAGGTAACATGTCACCCATGATATAAAGTAAAAAATCATTTAAACCTGGTTCATCGATACCAAAAAAACCCAAAACTGCTTCATAAACCAAGCTTGTTCAAAGTTTTGCGTTGAAGCCTCTGTTCTCCACCCCTTCCTAGCCATGCTCACGATCTAGCAGTGTATGCAGCATGCTTATGACAACAAGGAGAGCTGCCCCTTTAGGGTGCAAGGTCTTTGGGGAAACTGGGGGCAGGAGCCAACGCCGAGAGCAGGGAACCTCTCCGTAGGAACCCAAACGATTACCTCATTTGGAACCAGAAGGAACAAACGCTGTAGCATACAGAGGTAAGATGGCTCTCTGGGTAAGGAGCCTGAACTAACGCCAGGCTAGCATGAAAGATCTGGGGAATGAGGGTGGAGAGCCAAAGCGGGATCTGCAAGTGCAAGGACGGCAAGGCAGAGCTGACAGCAAGTTCAGGCAACCCTCCCTGCCAGGGGCTGAATCTCCTTGCAGCTTAGCTCTGCTCTACAACCAGCCATCTCCCCAGTGCAGTTTCAGTGCATTCATTCTACACTGATAGTGGCTTTCCCAATAATGCTAGTTACTCTGTTAGCCAAGTGCGTCACAAACTACTCTGCCTTCTCAACATGAATCAACAGCATTATCCTCCCTCTATAAATGCTGCAGACACAGGTAGGGGATGAAGATGTATTGACAACTGTGAGTGCAGTGACAGGCAAATCTTTGGGGATCAAATTTTTTTTTTTTTAGCAGAACACATCATCCTATTCAATTGACAAAATGCTGCAGAAAATGACAGTGAGGAATAGAGGAACAGTGCTGGGGAGACAGCAAAACATTCCTGCAAGTTCTCTTTTCACCAGTCTCAGATTTATCTCCTGGGGTAAGTCACGTTCTGTAGCTCTTCAGCATACACTGGCTTAGAGAAAAGCCACAAAACACACATGGGAGTCACCTATACCACGAATTTCATGCTCCATCAATGCATGGACACTTAAACTGCTATGTGAGGAAAGAAGGGAATACCTAGAGGAGGACATACTGCAGCTCACCAGGGTCCCCTGCTATCAGACTTCTCACAGTTGTAGGTTTGGAGGCAGGAGGAACAAGCTGAACTTACTGGTAGTAGACAGTGAAGGCCTCCCCTGTGTTGAGGTTCATGTAGCTGTAGAACGGGTCCCCGGGCTGGAGGATGGAGCCAACAAAAGGCAGTCCATCAGCATCCAACTTCTCTGCAACATTTGGGTCACCAGGCCTGACACCAAATACTAAATTATCACCTCCCCTGCTGGCTTTAAGGGAAAGGTCAACGCTCTCCATCTTGATAACGCTTCCGTAAGCAAACCCTCTCTCCCAGGAAGATTTGTTCACAATCTAAGAGGAAGAAAAAAGGCTATTAAAGACTTGCTGGTAACTTCCAGGAAAGCATTTCTGTTCTGATCTGATTGCTCACCTTTTTAACATCACATTCCTAAACAAAACCTCCTGGTCGATCACCACTCCAACAGACCCAAGTCTCCTCCAATCCCATTTTTTAACCAGTCTGGAAGCCCACTGCCTTGCACAAGGGAGCTCTGCTCTCACTCCCTGCAGAAGAGGCTTAACAGCTGAACTCCTGGATCAACCCTAACGGAGTTGTGACCAGCAAAAGCAGAAAATGGGCTCTTCTCAGCTGCATACCACCCTTCCTTCATAGTTGCCCATGCCAATTTCCTTTGCAGGACAGGGTAATTCCTTCTTTTTGTGGCTTACCATTGCATCTTCCATGTCATAGCCACTGTAGGAGATGACAGCCACAACCGAATTGGTACCAACTGGGTAGCTGTCCATATCATAATAGTCATACATGCGGGGCCTCACCAGAGGGCTCTGGGGAGTGTGGAGGAGGTAGAGCTTGTTGTCTGAGCGGTCCTTGTAGTTATACACTGGAAACCCCATGGTTTGCTTTCCTATCAAGAAAGGAAGTTGGATTTACTCAGGATCGATTCGAAGTTAATCAACGTTTCAAACTCCAGGAATCGTATTAAGAACAAGGCTGGAAATACTGAGGAGTTAGAGGAATTATCAATCCTAAAAAAAACCCTCAGAATTTAATAACTGCCCTAAGTCCAGCTAAAAAAGTTTGTATGAACCATGCACAATAATTCAATTCTCTTCGTAGCATTACATACGGAATATTTGTAATTGTGTCCTTTCTGCAATTTCAAAGTCTCCAATAACGTGGGCTTTTTTTCCCTCCAAAGTTTCCCATAGTGAGGTGTATGTTATACACTTCCAGGCCAAAAAGCATTTGCTACTGACAGTACAAATACGTTGGCAGGAAAAACAAGTTTCAAACAGTCACATCGATACTCTCAGAAAAGTAGGAAAAAGCAGTAGGGTTTTCAGGGCACCTTTCTGATACCACTGTCACAAACGTGATGTGCTGTGGAGCTCATGAGAGCCGTGCTCTCACAGCCCCTACCTCTTAGCCTGCCATTTTTATTTGTTTTAAACAAGCTTTGTGCAAATCACTTGCATGTCAGCTAATTGAAACCCCATGTACACACCAAGTGAGATTTGCCTGCAGACAACCAAATTAATCAATTCAAATCATCGACAGAGGAAAAACCTGTTGCCACAGTGCCGTTTGAATACCCTGCAACAAATGCCTAGCAACTGCTCTCTCAGAAGCTGCACTCACAGTGACAGCACAGTTGCTGAAAGCAGGTGGCAAAGAAATCCCCCACCACTGCAGATCATCCACCACAGCTGCTAGTCAGAAGCAGCTCAACCTCTGTCAGCTGGGGGATGAGAGGACTGCTGGCAGCGCAGTTGCCAGATACAGACACCACCAAACAGCTGGTGCAGTGCCCCACAATCGTCTGTATGATCAAAAAACTCAAACTAAAAAGAGAAAAACAAAAAAAAAATCCCACAAACAACTTACTTAAGGCAGGCAGTGTAAGAGCTACAATTTAGAACTGCCCATTGGAAGGCTGCGAGGATGATAAACTTCTTCAGCAGCCATTTCTTTCATGGCAACCAACTTAAAAGTTGAAACAACTGCTGGGAAGAGCTGCTGTTTGGCAGTGTGGGGATGCACATGCACCTCTCCCTCGCCTGGGGACTTGCAGCTGTAGGCACTACAGTACTTACCCATCTGGCACTGGTACATGTTTCGCGGACTTTGGTTGTGGTCGGAGAAGGGGATGAGGTTGGCCACCACGCTCAGAATGCTGTGAGGGAAGAGCTCCTGGTGAGTGGTTACTCCAGGCACAATGTCTGACTCCATGGTGGCCACGTTCATGAAGATCTGCAAGAATCAAATCAGACAGGTTGGGCAGAAAGCTAAACAAAGCTGCCTCTGGTGACTTTTCATTTTGGTTTTAGCTGTGGTTGCTGTCTGCACCTTAGTGCAGGCAAGAAAAACACCAGACAGCTGTTGAACTACCTACCACGATCACAGCCAACTGCAAGGAAAGCAAGTCTGAAAACACGAAACTGCGATAACGCGTCCTCCTTCCTCTCTCCCGTTTTAATTGTTCCAAGCTATCAAGCTCCCGGGCAAGCCACTACTTGGCTGCCCAGGGGCAATTTGAAGAACATGACAAAAAATGATGACAGGATACAAGACAGCAATCCTTCAGCAAAGGAAACCTTCACTATGTTAATACTTTTTTAATACTTTAGTATTTCAAAAAGACCCCTACAGTCCACCTGTAAGAAATGCAGCAGAAATTGATTACCCCGAAGTGAGAAAACCCTTCTGCCATCTATTCTAGCTCTTCAGAACAGGTTTCCATTCTCAGCTTCTTTGAGAAATGCTTTGCCAAATACTGGTTTTGATGCAGGATACCACTGTAATAGTCAGCACTTTGTAACAGAACCATGCAAAAACCTACCTGCTCCAGAGTACCAATCCATTCCTTCCTTCCAAATAGCAGGTTTCGGACAGGCCGCACCATCCGACAAGGCGTAGTAAAGATGAACAACCCGGGATACAGACTGGGTTTTCCTGTCATTGGGATAAGGACCACTTCTGCCCGTGCAGGAAATCTCTTCTCTTGTGTTATCTGTTTGCACAAAGAAATGCTAACTTAGAAACACAAACCAATGCTGTTTTGGTTAGGCTGCATCCTACAGGTTAGGTTAATGCCCACAATGAAAATACCAACCACAGATGTAGCTGCTAATATCAAATGAAGAACAAATTTATAAGACAATTCGAGAAAAATCTCCACCGAGAAAGTACAGAATACTTGTCTCTCACTTAAAAAAAAAAGTTCTCGTAGCAATGACAACTTCATAAACTGAGAGACCAAACTTAGAATATAAATAAAACTGAAAAGCCCACACTCCAAAACTAACATGCAGACAAAGATAAATTATTAGGTCAGATTTAACAAACACACAGAAGTTAGGCATCTTTAGAATGCCTAAAATCTCGGGTTTTATTTCGGACCCCTGCGTGTTGAGGACGCTAAGTCAGATTTTAAAGAAGACAACCTTGAAACGCCGGAGGGCTTCTGCAACCTGGGGAGCCAGGTCACACTCGACCCAGCCCACCACAGCACCATCCAGCACCACCCTGTAGCACTCAGCGTACGGCCGGCTCGGCGTCGCGTCAACGGGGACGACACCTGCAAGGAGGAGGGGTGGCAGGGGGAACAGCCAGAACAGCACACAAAGGACACGTTAGTTCTGCAGGAAGCCTCAATCCACACCAAAAAGCTCGATGAGACGTCAGAAAATGTAGAACATCTGGAGAGGGCAAAGCTGTAGGTTGCTTGATGGAAAATATAAAACGGGGACAACTGAGAATGCCATTCCCCACCCACCCCCCTACACTAATCCGAATGAAACAAGATTCCCGTCGCTGTGCTAATCACTAGAGGAGCTGCACTTTAATTCGAGTCGTTAGGAAGTCAGGGGTTTGTCCAACTCCTCAGAGCTTGTGCTGTGCAAGTGAAAATCCTCACTTTAAAGTACACAGCTAAGACACATTTACGTTGAACTTCACGTTCTCCAGAAGGTTGAAATGCCTGGATAAGCAACATGCCCCTTGCCATTAAGCAGAAGCAGAGTTGGAATGGGTTTACCTTGATTTACAATAACAGGATCTGGAGAACATTTCCCAGATATGGGTTTGTAGGGCAGACAGGTAAGGAGGAGGACTGCTTCACTACATGTAAAGCCAGTAAAACGTACCTAGGGCACATAACAGAGGTGGAAGGTCTGTCACGGGCACCATTTCTGTCACTATTTCACACACAGCTGTCATGTGGTTCATCAGACCACAGGGTTCTCCATCGGGGGTGTCCACTGGGCACAGGAACCCCCAGGACTCTGGCAGCAGCTTCCGTACGGTCGTAGTTCTCATCTGGGCAAACGCCGACCCTCTGTGTATGCAGCGGAAGTGCGACAGGTAGCGAACAAAATTCAGCTTGTCCCCCACCACACACAGACCGCTGTCCTGCAGCATGCCCAGGCCTGAGGAACAAAAGGGAGATTTAGGTCAGGATGCCACCCAGATTTGACAAACTATAATGTTACGCAGCTGCTTCCTGTTTTGCCCTAACAAGACCTAACAATGCTCACACAGGATCCCAACAACAGAAGGCACACGTGCATTTAAGCAACTCAGGGAACTGTAGGGGGCCTCAAGGCTATAAATTGCAAGGTATGGCTTCAAATCCAGCTTCTACAAGAAAACTGAAATTACGTGCAGTGAAGCAACCTGGGCATTTGTGGCTGGTCTATCTCACTGACATTCTGCGGCCTTCTCATCTCATTTCATTTTCTAGTGGGCATTCAGTTACTGCATCAGCACACTCCACACTTCAGGAGAGCACCAGATATGTGTGAAATGTACTTTCAAGTAAAGCAGCTTCTCTCTGTTCAAGCTCAGATCTCTAATGGGACAGTCCTGGCAAACAAACCCTCCTCTGTCTTAAGGCTGAATCTCTTAAGAAAAAATAATCTTTGGGAAAACAAATCAAAATAGGGTTGCTGTCATATTTACCTAATGTCTTTGTTAATTCAGTTACAGTGTACAATGCCTGCATACGAGTTGCTTTCAGTTAAAAGCTTGGTTTTACATTGCTTCCCATCCTATGTAGCAGGTCAAAAAAGGGCTTCTTAAGCCTTCAGACTTACCAGTCTTAGACCGCAGGTTCCCAGTTGCAAGCAGATACTCAAATGGCTTGGTAACATCTGCTGTCAGACTGAATGCCTTCATCAAGCTGTCTGCGTTGATGTTGATATCTGCCTTTTCTGTTCTCTTCTCCAAAACGAATCTAACAGACTGCAACCAGTTCTCAAGCCGCTCCTACGGTTTCAATTGAGAGACTTGGATTTAAAATCAGAACATAGAGACTCAAATTTGAGCGTCTCACCAGTTTACATATACTACAGAAATCCAGTCTGTTTAGAACCTCTGCATTTACAGGATGGGGTTCACTCCTCTACTTATCCGACAAGGCCAGGCAGGAAAGAAATCTTTCCTAGTTCCTGGTGTCAGTTCAACACAGCACTACAATGCTTCACAGAATTCACTTCTCATTTTATTTCTAAAGTCACCAAAACCACTCAAGTAGTAGAGAAGCTTTAGAATGGCTTCAACAAAACAATGCTAAAGAAAATTTTGGTTAAAACAGCAAAGAAAGATTAAGACTTATCTAGTAACTCAGGGAAGAATCTTTACTTGGGGTCGCCAACTACTCCACAATGACTTTCATGGGCTAATGTAGCTTCTGAGCATTACTACTGCTCTTCTGAAACGCCAGAAATAAACTGAATCCATATTGAATTGGAATAGATTAGGAAGCTGTGTTTTCACATCACCAGTAATAAATTAACTGGGTCTATCAGAAGCACGCTACCAACTTCCTGATCTGTAGAGGAATCCAAAGATGGGGGAGAGATGACAACAACACAAACCACCAATTTTGCAAAAAGGGGAGGGGGCAGTTATTTACTTGCACTTTTGCTGTATGACAGAGCAGCAGCACCACAAAGAGGCAGACCTTTACCACTGCTGTATAAACTGATGTAACAGAAGCATGCTGTTCCAAAACCCTTCTGGGTTGGTGTCCCTCCCTCCCCGGACTCCAACCCTGAACTATCATTTGCTTTTGAAAGCTGTGAAGCTTTTCATTCCAGGTTTTGCACAGGCTTTTCTTCAGCATATTCAGTACCTCCTACTGAGATAGCCAAGCTTTCCTCAGTACAGTGGATTCAGCCTGCTCTCAAGCCTTTGTAGTATATCCAGCCTTCCTGCTCTTCTTCCATCTCCAGGGCCACTGCGGGGCCTGGACTGCATGACCACACAGATGGAAAAAACCTCTTATAACCTTACCTTTAAAAACATAAGGAAAAGCTGTCCTGGGGTAAGCACTTCTTGATTCATCAGACTGTCTGGATTATCCTCCATGCACTCCCCTTTGGCAAAAGCACAGAGCTTCCGGGTCATCATACAAAGCAGGTAGAATTTTTCAGTCCTGTCTGTTAAGTGTATGCAGATACACTTGCTGGAGGGAGAGAAAGAAGGACAACTAACACCATCTCTTCATGCCAGCTGTAACTCACGCTCTTGCTAAATAATCTCAAAATGTTGTGGGGTTTTTTTAGCTAAAAAGATATACCTAGCTGATTAGAAACCTTCACAGCTTCACCATAAGGACAGCACCCAAAGGCAGGTTCTGGCCAAGGAAAAGCTACAATACGAGGTATGTATACATCCCAATTAATGCTTCCCACTGTTCCTCCTCTTCTATCTCCACAGCTCATACAACGTGTACAGAAGGTATCAGAGAGGGAAACACCACAACCAAAAACCACTAGAGTATTTAGAACGAAGAGAATCACAGCACAACTTTCCTGAAATTATCCACTCATGTTTCTCAGTATGAAGCATTATTCTTCCTGCACTTCTAAGTGCCCCTCTGAGGGGCCTGAAAACTGCCTTCATGTTTCCAGCAACCTGATGACCCCCTATTTACAAGCACGAGGACTCAGGCATCCCAAATGATCATTTTCAAGCGCTAAAAAGCCTGTCAAAGAACTAAAACCTACTTTCCCTGAAAAAGACATTTTGTTGTACACTTGTCACACCATCTCAAACCTTTCTCTTCCATTACTTCCCACTTATTCCATTGAAGAAGTGAGATTTAAAAAAATCAAATTCCTATCATTTAAAAGATAAAGGTAATCCTCATAATAGTTGCTAATGACTGCGCAAAACAGCAGAGAAAATGCCACAAGTTACATTAATGCTGTTCAGCAAGTTGAACCTTGAGCAATCCACATACGTAGTCATAACCTTCTCTTCTTTAACTCAAATAGTTTCTCATAATATCCCAAAGTCCCATCAAGAACTGGCCTCTGGCTGTTGTTTTGTGTGTATGAAAACTGCAGTAATGACAGTGCGAAATTATATGGCAGAGTGTTCTGAAAGTTGCTTGTAATTCCAATGCAATCACACAATCACGCACTCCTAAAGGCACACATACATACTTGAAAATGAAATCTGCAGCCTGTTCATTGCTGTACCACTCAGGAAGGTTGAGTTTTACTCTGAAGCTCCTTCCAAGGTACTCGAGGACGTTTTGCTGTGTGTAACAGCCCGCATCCGCTACGGCTCTCAGCATCTCAGTAACGCAGTTCACGTAAAAGGTGTCATTTCTCTTGTCTTTGACCAGCTCTTCAAATATCTGGTAGTCTGTGAAATTAACTAATGCCTGAAAGACAGATGAGGATCAGATCAGAAAAACAGTCACGACGATGTCCACCACGCAAGAAAAAAACCGTGGGATTAACAGTACATTTAGATCACCATTTTCTCAAGCTGCTGCTTATCCCCACAGACACTGAGGGACAACTCAGCCTTGTGATGTAGGCTATTACAATGCACTTCAGTTCAGCACTTCATATTCTGCATACTTAAATCCAACATTCATAGCTCTTGGTGTTATAATGACTTCCTAGTTCAAGGCAGGGTTAAGCACACATGTTGCCCACTTGTAACTTCTGTATTTTCTGACAAAACCTCCCTCATCTTTAAGCAAACTTTGTCCATCGTATTTAAGACGCCTTCAAAAAGCTTATGAAAAAGCTTTTGCCTGCTATCCAAAGAACAGTTTAAATGCACCCAGTGTGCTCAAACGGACACTACTGTTTCTGTCTTCCAACCCTTAAATGCTTCCAGTTCCAAACAGAAACAGCATTTTATTTTTCCCTTCAAAAAAATGGCACCAGTTCACTTGTTTACTTTTATATGAGAACTGGACTTTAATGATTAATGCTATTATAGCAGAGACTGACCAAACTGTTCCTTATGAGGTCATTCAGTTTTAAAAAGATTCCTGAAATCTTCCACATTAAGTGGCAAGCCTTACAACCTCCATGAACTATTAATTCAGAGCATTCATTAGCAGGAAGCCATAAAACCCTCTGCATGCACTTCCTCTGCTGCAGCTGTGCACTGTATCACACTTGCAGGTTTGGTTTGGTCTGCAGTTCTTCAGCCAACATAGGAAGTATGGCTGAAAACACTTTATATGGAATCAGCTGCTTCTCATTACTCACAAAAATAGAAATGCTTAGTGAAACTTCTGCCTTTATCCAACACAGAAAGCACGTGCATTACTGATTTACCTTCAGAGCAAATCCCAAGGGAAGGAAGAACAACTCTTTCTGAAAAATGAAATTCACCATCACGCAACCATTTTCCAGGTAGTGGAGGTTCATATTTATTGCAGTGTGCTCATCCTTAACACAGTGCATCACTATCCCTGCAAAAAATTAACAGAAGCAAAGGGCAACGTGAGCTGTGCAGAAAGAACTGACTGCATTTCCGTGACACGTCTGAGCAAGTGTGAGATGATTCATGAGATGAACTTTTGTACTTCATGGCTGAGAACACGAGGCAGGCAGGTCTGAACACTGACTGACCAGCTTCCCATAAATACAAGAAGCTCAATTCAGTTTTTCATGCACAAACGTCTCTGGACAGCCACTATGCTTGCTGAGAGGCTCAGAAGATGCCTAAAGCTTTGAGAAATGGAAAGTCCCAAAGCTTAATTTGTCTTTGAACATAGGTCTGAGACACAGCAGCAGGCAGTACTCTTCCTACATGCACTGAGAATCAACTTTTCACATCCCTGTGGTGGGGCAGTACCTCTGGGGCAGTGTTTCCTGGTCCTGCTCCGTGCTGTCCACTGCAGGACAAACTGGAACACAACCACTGGGAACTGTTTAAACTGGCACTGCCTCAAAACTAATTCATGAGGAACTGCAGTGCGTTCTGAAGCACCATGGTTCAGCCAGCTCAGCAGCTGGTAACACCTGAGTGCAAAACCTAACTCTTCTGCTTTAATTCAAACTCATTTACCTGCATACACATGCGAAGTTACGGAACAGCCAAGCATCCAGTTAATCTGTTTCACATAAATTACATCTCTCATCTTGAAGTATGGAAAAACAAATTCACTGGAACAACTTCACTAGTTTACACTGACTCCTGCAGCACACAGAGCTACAGATACTCCTTTCATGGGACAACAGCTCCATGCACTGCATGGCCTAGAATGCAATCTCCTCGCTCAGCACAGGCTGCTCAGAACCCCCTGCAAGGCAAGCACTTGCCTCACACCTGCATCATGATGCTGTTATCAACCCTTTTGCTTTCTATGCAGTAAAATTTACCTGAAAATATAAACATCACACAACAACAACAATCTGCTACAGCTGTTTGTTTCTGTTGGTCCACCAGTGGTTTTTGAGGGGATGCTGCAGGGAGCTCCTCAGCTTACCGTACTCTGTGAAACCAGGGCCTCTGTTCTTCCACTTGGGTCTGGTCATTGCAAGAGGGAAATTTCTCCTGGGCATAATCAGCATTCTAATAACTTTTTCTAAGCCATTAATTATGAAGTAGCCTCCCATTTCCTGCCAGAAAGAAAAGAACGCTTTTAATGTTCTCAAAAATACATAATGTCTCATCTTAAGTAAAAGAAGAAAATGTTTGTACTATACAGTAAAAACAAACATGTAATATTTCAGCTGTGAATCCCAGCAAAACATGTACTCCAGTACTGCATTTGGAAATGATGCACTCTTTGCCAGTGGACTTTTCAGTCTAAATCTAGCGTACACAGTGCAAGGAAAGGGATGCATGTTTCAATATTTAAAGGAAGGAAAAAAAAAACAAAAAAAACAAAGCTATGTGGCCAACTGAACAGCTCTGAAGAGCTGACATGAACTTTTTAAAATAAATACAAAAGGACCTGCAGTGCAGAAAACCTCTTTTAGGTCACAAATAAGCTTAACACCCAGAAATTGGTAGCTCCCCAAGCTGTATGCCATTACAGGAAAAGTGTTCCAGTAGTAAGGAATACTGTGAGTGAGCAATAAAATCCCCTTGTAGATTTTCTTCCAGAGTTTGCTCACTCTTTTAGGAGCACCAAATAAATATCTCTGTATTTAACTACCCTAGGTGACGTGCTACTGGGGAGATGAGAGAACAGCTGCAGAACACAACCAAAAATAATAATAAAAAAACACCTCTTGCAATGCCTGTTCTCCAAATCTGCCTCCACAGAGGCCAATGGGCTGCAAGCCACAACTGCTGGTTAGCAGCTGTGAAGTCCCATCTGGAAGTGCAGGTATTGGCACCAAACAGATCCCTCTCCTCAAAGAGGGCTGAGACTTACCAATTTTTCCAAGACGCTGTATGGAACCACCAGAAACAGCCTATGTTCAGAAAACATAACTTAAAATATAAGTGCTCAAGTCCTGCCCAGAAAAGCTGGGCTAATGCACTGCAAATGTTCCTGATCCACAAAATCCCCGTTACCTCTTCCTCCTCGTGGTGCTGGATGAGCTCTTGGGGAGAAAGATTATAGAGGTTGCACAATTTGGACTTCACCATGATTGGAATATAGCCCACGGGCTGCTTAATAGTCCCCTGCAGAACGCCATTCACTGCCCAGCTGATGTCAACCTGAAAGGATACAACACAGCGAGTAAATCAAGCTGCCCTCTTTCTTTCCTGCTAGACTAACTGCACATTCAACACAACCACCGATCTGTTTAACCAACTTCTATCACTGTAAAACGGTAATCACCACAACAAAAAGCGTAATTAGTAGATATGTGGGTAATACATTCTGCAAGTAGCCAACACGTGTCTACAATTCAAGACTCACGATTTTCTTCTAAGCTAAGCTGCTAGCAAGGTGTACAGCTACACAAAATTTACTTTGCCTTTCAGACCCTTCAACAAAGCAACCAAAATAAAAAAGGCAGCAACAGGATATGAAAGGAGGCCTCAGAAGTCAACACACGGTTAAGAGAAAAAGAAAACAAAGTGCTTAATGAAAGGACATCCAGACTACGAGCCTTTGTCACGAGCTGTCCCCTTAACATGTTCATAAGAGATCTGAAAAGCAAGAAGGAAAACAGTTCATGTACAACAGCAAGGTTTGCAGCAGGACCCCTCGACAACAAGGTGTAAGACGCACAGCATAGTATCCTAATTTTACAGGCAGAACGATAAGCTTTAAAAGAGCTACTGCCATTCAGGAAAGAAATGTTGGACCAGCAATGATGCCAAGACCAGGGAGTATTAGGAAATGGAACAGAAACGTCCACTGTCCCCCCCCAAAACCATGACGCTGCCTTACACCAAAGCCTGTACACGATTCTGGCCTCCAGCTCGAACGATGCAGTGGTATCAGCTGGCTTCTGTGCAACACGCTGCTTAGCAGGCCACGGCACTTACCTTGGGGAACTGAGACCTTGACAAATAGTTTGACAGTGCTACATGCAGCTGGAGCAGCGTGGTGAAAGCACGGGCTGCTGACACATTGCTTCCTACCGAAGCTGCAAGCCAGCATTCCCTGCACAGGATGCGGGGCAGCCCTTACGGGAAGCAGCAGTGGGTATGCAGGGGGTAAGCAGGGATGCTGCTTCTCTAGGGGAACTCCAGAGCAAAAAACGAGCGAATGCACAACGAAAGGCATTTGTGGAGCTGCACTCCGGCAGCAGAGCAGCCCCGCTCACCGTCAGCTTCCCCCGGTAGGTGCCGCGCAACCCCCTGCACTCCGCCGGGAACACCTTCACCTCATGGCACAGGGTCCCCTTGGGCACCATGGGCGGCGAGATGGCCGCCCCGACCACGGTGAGCGCCACGCGGGTGTCCTTCAGCGCCATCTCCAGCGGGGCGATGTCCTGCAAGAGACGGCCGCCCCAGCGTCAGGGGAGGCCCGGAGCGCCGGGCCCGAGGCCTCCCCCA
>WBMW01003103.1:828636-845268 GCA_013396635.1 Penelope pileata
GCCCCGCTGACGGCCCTGTCCCCAGGGTGGACTCCATCATGCTGCTGGAGGAGGGCTTCCAGGTGACCAGCGTGGACGCCAGCGACAAGATGCTCAAGTACGCGCTGAAGGAGCGCTGGGAGCGGCGCAAGGAGGAACCCTTCGACCGATGGGGTGCGGGCCCGGGGGTTGGGGGGGCACAGGGGGGCCGGGGAGGGGCGGGGGTCCCAGCCCTCACTGCTCCCCACGCTGCAGTCATCGAGGAGGCCAACTGGCTGACGCTGGAGAAGGACCTGGAGAAGCCCGGGGATGGCTTCGATGCTGTCATCTGCCTGGGGAACTCTTTCGCACACCTGCCCGACTTCAAAGGTGAGGAGGGGCTGGAGGGATTGGGGGGGGGGCGGCTGTGCATGGGGTCTGCTGGGAGGCTGAGAACGTGCCCCAGCTCATGGCACGAGTGGGGTGCCCAGGGTGGCCTCACTGCATGGCAGTGTGGTGGAGAACGGGGCACGGTGGGGTCACTGTGTCCCGGTGGTGGTGGTGGAGGGGGGGTCTGCGTGGCTGTGTCCCCCTGTGCCCAGGCACACCCAGGCATGTGCCACCAGTGGGGCTGTGGGTTCCCCGTGCTGCCCCCACAACACCAAGAACGTGCCAGAGCCCACAGCAGGGGTGGGGCTGTGGGTTCCCCATGGGAGGGGCTGGCGGCAGCCGTGCAGGGGGGTCCCGCAGGTATAGGGGCACGTGGGGACTGCACCGTTCTCCCCAGGGGACCAGAGTGACCACAAGCTGGCCCTGAGGAACATCGCCAGCATGGTGCGGCCCGGCGGCGTCCTGGTCATCGACCACCGCAACTACGACCACATCCTGGCCACGGGCTGTGCCCCCCCCGGCAAGAACATCTACTACAAGGTGTGGCTGCCGGCCTGGCCCCCTGCCCCAGCCCCGTGTCCCTGCGGGGCCGGGCCGCAGCAGCACCCCAACGGCCTCCTGCTGTCCCCAGAGCGACCTGACCAAGGACATCACCACGTCGGTGCTGCTGGTGAACAACAAGGCCCACATGGTGACCCTGGACTACACCGTGCAGGTGCCCCCGGCGGAAGCGGGAGCCTCCCCAGAGCTGAGGTGAGGGGGCTGCGGGGGGCTCCAGGCTGGGGCTGGGCCCTTGGTGACCCCTCAGCCTCACGGCCATTACTCCCCACAGCAAATTCCGGCTCTCGTACTACCCGCACCGCCTGGAGGCCTTCACGGCGCTGCTGAAAGGAGCCTTCCAGGGGAAGTGCCAGCACAGCGTCCTGGGCGACTTCCAGCCCTACACGCCGGGGCAGGCCCACGTCCCCTGCTACTTCATCCACGTCGTCAAGAAGACAGCCTGAGGGGGCCGCGGCGATGGGACTGTGGCAGCGGAGCGGCTCTGGGGACGAGCAGGGGCCTGGGGACACAGCGGCAGCCCCCTCCTGTTAATTAAGAGCATCTGTGAGAGCTACCGGAGCCGTGGTCCGTGTGTCCATGTGTGGGGTGAGCCCCTGAGCTGTGGGGAGTGGGGAACGCCGGGGAGGCCGCTGCTGCGGTCCCCGTGGTGACAGGGCCAGGGTGGTGGCTTAGATGGGGCAGCTCCTGCCTCCTGCAGCCAGGGGCTGGGGTACTTCCAAGGCTGGAGCCCCCACTCTTCGCCGTGACAAGCTTTTCCCACTACCTGGTGGGAATTTCCCTTGCTGCCACTTGTCCCCATTGCGTCTCCTGTCACTGAGCTCCTCCAGGAAGAACGAGGCTCCCTCTGCAGGCAGCAGCACAATCCCCCTTCCTGCCAGCAGAGCAAGGCCCACCGCCTCAGCCTCTCCCAGCAGGGCTCTGCCCCACTGGCACCCTTAGCTGGACGGACGCCCCAGCCATGTTCCTGCACTCCCTGCCCCTGCAGGACGCTGGTTTCTCTGCAACACCCCCCACAGCAAAGCCCTGAGGCCAGGCATTGACCACCCAGTGCCAAAAGCTGGAACAGAAACCTGGATTTATTTAGAGACCATGTCAAGGCCAGGCCCACGGCAGCAGCACTGCCCTCTGTCCCCCTGCACTCCAGCCAGCATCCAGCACCGGGTTGTCCAGCCCAATTCCTGCTGCCCAGCTGGGTGCAGCTTTAGCCCCGCTCCCCCATCAGTGCTCTGTCACCCACAGGGACACCCCCAAACTGCCCACAGCCATGAGACCTGGGTACCCCAGTGTGCTCCCAGCAGCTGGGTGCTGCTCCCCCACATCTGAGGGGCTGCTGCAGAGCCCCCTGCCCCGCTCAGCCAAACAGAACAGTGCCTGCACGGGGCTTCGGCTCACCGAACTGCATGGCCACTTTTTCTGCCAAGCTTGAAAAAAGGGGCAGCAGGAGAGATGGGAAGGCAGCAGGTGGGTGTTTCTGCCCCAGTTCTCTCCCACCCGTCAGCAGATTGTCCACTTTGCTCCTCCAGTCCCAGCTCTGCTGTGCACAATTAGCAGGCAGCAAACTTCTGCTGGATGAGCTTGTACCTCAGCAGCTCCTGCTCGGAGACCGACGGCTGCAACCTGGCAGCAGCCTGCAGGAAGTCCTCCATGGTCAGGATGAGGGCAGAGCTCTCTGTATCCAGCCCTGAATGAGAGAGAGAGAATGGGAAAAGGCTGAGAGCAAAGCCCTGGGGCAGGCAGCGCTCCCACTTTGGGTGGGAAGGGGCTGGGCTCCTACCTTCTTCGATCCATTCCACCTTGCGCTTGACGGCGCACATCATGGCGTCCGAGCACAGCGAGTAGATGTCTGCTCCTGACAGCTGAGCTGGGCATTCTTCTAGGATGCTGGTGAGGTTCACAGAAGGATCCAGTTTAAACCTGCCAAGAAATAAAACCGCAGGTGGTAAGAGCCACAGGAAAAAAAAAAAAAATAGTCTGGGAGAGACACAGCAGCCAGAGTGGCTGGGCAGGAGGGATCACAGGCCACAGAGTCACACCCCGTGTTTAGCAACTTCTGGACTATGCTCTTCGTGCTTCAGAGAAATCAAAGGGCTTCGTTTGGTTGGTTGATTTTGTGTTTGGTTGTTGTGTTTGGTTTTTTGTTTTTTTTTTTCTTAAACCAGTCATTTCTCTTTGAAATGACCCCACGGCAAGGTCCTCTCTCCTGCTAAGTGGGATCAAAGGCAGCTTGGGGTTCTCACTCAGGGAAATTAAGTGCTCTACACACCTGCAAACAGCCTGCAGCAAGGGCTGAATAAGAACATGTAATTACAGACAGCGCTAACCACTGGAACACCAAACCATCCCAGGACAGCCACGCTGCAGACAGCCAGCCTCCTGCAGCACGGCGCTGGCGGGCACGGCTGCCATGAAGCACGTGCTCACAGCCAGCCCACGCTCTCACCTCTCCTTCCAGCCTGGCCTCGAAAGAAGCAGCCATCACAGCTATCTCTTGGACAAAGGCCCTGCAGAGGCAGATTCGCAGCTGTTCTACTGCGAAATGGTGACACCACCCAACCAGCATCTTCTCTGTGAAGGCACACGGGCTGAGCAACACCTCTCAACAGCACAGGAGACAGCGAGGTGGGCAGAGCTGCCTTTGCCCCTGGTTCTGGGAACAGCAGATTGCGAGGGGAACTCTTGCAGAAAGCAGATGGGAACTTCCTGCTGTGTTGGCGCACTGCAGTCTCATCTCTCAGGCGTGGTGACTGGAGAACCCCACCGAGCCCTCCACCTGAAGAGCCAGCTGAGCTGTTCGTCCTGCAGGGAGCTCAGCCCCACTGCTGCTTCTGGATGCAGCCTGTCCTCTTACCCCACCTCCCAGCAGCCTGTTGGTGACACAGGTGAGGGTCACTCACTTCCTGGTGATGGCACTCAGCACCTGCAGCTGTGACTCCCGGTCTTCATTTATGCCCACGTAGACCAGCTTGTCAAATCTGTCAGCAGAGAAGAGAGACAGTCAGGAACGGGCCACGAAAAGCCTGCCAGTGGTGGGAACTGAAAGGGAGCCCTGGGGCAGCTCCTTTGGATGTCAAGTCCGCAGAGAACGGAAAGCTTTTTGGAGGTGAGGGCTGCAATGATATGCTGGAGGTCAGGGCTGCTCTTTGGAGAGAAATGGTGTGATGGGAACCCCCTGGGGTCCTACAAGAGCAGGTACAAAGCCCTGCCCCAGGACAGGCTGGGAAACAGCATCCAGAAAAGGCCCTGGCAGGGACGCAGTCCAGCTCACCACTGGCCAAGGTGCTCCAGAGACCTGCCCTGGAGCGAGGCAGGGGGATGTGACGCACCTGCCCGGTCGGAGCAGAGCTGGGTCCAGGAGGTCAGGCCTGTTGGTAGCTCCAATGACAAATACCTCTCTGCTGGAATGGAGGCCATCAAGCTCAGCCAGGAGCTGCGAGACAACCCTGCAGGGAGGGAGACAGGACACTCACAGCTAGGCCCTGGCAAGTCACCACCGTCACTCCCAGCCACCAAACGAAAGGAGGAACAAGCGAGGCCACTTGAGGTCTGTGCCTTGGACTTCAGTTCATGCTTCTCTTCCCTGGAGCAGCCCAGACACAGTCACCCTGACTACTCTGGTCACAACCAGCGACCGTGTGGGCTCGTTGCAAAGTCAGCACAAACCCAGGTACCAACGCAGTCCTGCATACTTGTGCATACTGTACACCCTTCCAGGATGGCTGCGTGTGCTTGTAACTTGCTGTCGGACACTGGCAACACAGACCAAACATAGGCAGGCACACACGGCTCTGGATCAGGTTCCGCCACACAGATGTGCTGGCTAATCCCAACTGTCCCTGCTATGTGGTGCTGCCCGGTTCAGCTGCAAGGCTGCCCTGTCACTCAGTGCTGGGGACACCCCAGCAGACCCTGATGCTGCCAAACACTCCTCAAGGCAGCGAATGGTGCACAGTGCAGATCCAATTCTGCAACTACAGGACTTGAGATGGTTCTGGCAGCGCAGTGCTTCTGTGCTGCACAGACCTCCTGCCATGGGGGTATCCTCCTCTGGGTTCTGGGATCACCGGGAACGACCAACAGGCTCCCAGCTCCTTCCTGAGCCAATGGTTTGTGTGCATGAAGACGGATGCTAGGGGCACATGGTGCCACTGGAAAGCACTGCAGAACCCTCAGGGATGGAAGGAGAGATTGGATAGGGACTATAAGCTCAGCAGAAAACCTCTAGGGAAAATTACCCTGTTTCTGGGTAATTTCTGTACATGCTTTGCTTCTAACAGAGGCAGCTGAAAGGTTTCCCACCGCAGGGAAACAGCAGCTAATAGGAGAGCAAAGCAGGGGTGGGAAGGATGACCTTGGAGAGGCCAAAGGGAGCAGCTGGCAGCCACAGAAGCAGGTAGAGGAGGCACAATTTTAACCAATGTTTGCAAAGTTTTGGGCAATCAGGAGTCTGCTGCAATGCAAACAGCAGTGCTAACAGGCTGAGAGAGGCAACAGGCCACGCAGAGGTATAGGGAGCAGAGAGGGGAAAGGGAGATAAAGAGCTGGGATGAACTCTGCCTCATCAGCCCATCCCAAGGGCAGGCTATGCTCACTCACCTGTCCATGACACCCCCCGAATCTCCACTCCGCCCACGATTTGGAGCCAGGGAATCCAGTTCATCAAAGAAGATAATGCAGGGAGCAGCTGCCCTGGCTCTGGCAAACACTGGGAGGAGACAGAGAGCACACAAGGTGAGGAAGACTGGGATAAGCCATCAACAGTAACAGGACCCTCAACGTCACCAGCAGAGAGGTGGAAATCAGCTGCCTGCTGCTTCATCACAACCCTCTGCTCCTGCCTGAGGGGCCCCAAGGCTCAGCTGTGTCTCTGAGGGGCTGCAGCCCCGTCAGGAACACCAGGGACAGACTGGAAGGAGCAGAGCGTGCAAGAGGGGAAGCTGCAGGGAGGCAGGGAACAGACTGGGTGCAGCAGACACTGGATTGATGCCCTTGCTGGCAGCTGTGGATGGGAGCTTGGAGAAAGCCACTGAAGCGCTCCCTCCTTCTCTCCAGCACCTCAGAAAGGACCCTCTGGCCACAGACAGGACTGGGATGCTTCTGCTCACCATGACGCACGTTCTCCTCGCTTTGCCCAACGTACATGTTGATGAGCTCCGGCCCTTTCACGCTGTGGGGGGGGGAGAGAAGAGAACTGGTTAGAGAGTGCAAATCCACTGTGAGGAGAAAGTCCTATTGCAAGGCCCCCACTCTTCACCTAAGGAATGTCATGGTGCACGTGGTTGCCACAGCTTTTGCTAACAAGGTCTTCCCCGTGCCAGGAGGCCCGTACAGCAGCAGGCCAGAGCGGCACAGTCCCAGTGACAGCAGCTCTGGGTGCTCCAGGGGCAACTGGATGGTGTCCAGGATCTCCTTCTTCACCTCATGGAGCCCACCGACGTCCTGCCAGGACACAGAGGGGATCTGCACGAGAGTGAGAGTCCCTGTCAGCACTTCTTCCTGAGCTTACCTGTCCAGCTCCAGAGCCCTCTTGTGAGTGTTGCAATAGCCACACATCTCCCCCAGGGAACCTGAGCTCACAGCCTGCTGCCACGGCACCTCCCATCACCTGTCAGCAAGACAAAAAGCAGTGGTGATATCTGCCTGCAGCCTGGAGGGGAGAGCCTTGCTGCAGACACAGCCCAAGGGACGTGCTTGGGAAGGTTGTAAAAAGGAAACGTGGGCTCAGCAGCTGGGAGCTACCTGCGTTCAGGGCACCTTGTCCCCCAGGGTGGTGGCACTGAGCAAGGGCTTCACACCACAGTGACAAAAGCTGAGCTACTAAACCTCTGTCACGTGAAGGCAGAGTGAAATACAAACAGCCTCGTGCAGAAAATGAGATGCTTTCGGAGGGGGAAATGCAGAAACAAAACGTGTGGATGCTTATAAGAAGCAAAGAGGGATGGGGTTGACTGCAAGCACACAGGGACCGTTGCAAAGAGAGGAAAGAGAGGGGTGAGACACCACTTTAACTATTTTATGCTGAGTAAAACAATCTTGGAGGGAAATGCTGCTCTGCCCAAAGTTCTAGGAATAGCAGGAATGCCACAGCGTGGGTGGCAGATCCCCAGAGTCACAGCAGCTCTCCTGGGGACATGCAGAGAAAGCAGAGCCCCAGAACACTTCCCCCCAGCTGCTGGCTGGCCGGGGAACAGGTGTCAGCACAAACAGGGGGGTTAAAAATAGCCAAAGGGAAATTCTTTCCCCCTCAGCCTTTCCTTCTTTCGCTACTTGAGATGACGTTGTCATGCTCCAGCTGTCCAGCAACTCCACTGGAAAATCAGGTCAGACAAGATAAGGGTTTCTAGAAAAAAAAAAATCTTTTCAAGCAAAAGGTCACGGGCCCTCTTTCTCCCCTGCAGATGAACAGAACAGTTGTCTTCTCCCTCACATTCTTGCTTATGCTGCCTCCCTAGAAAAAGCTCAACAGATACCAGGACAAGAGCTGGAAAACTGCAGCAAGGTTGTTTTCACAGGAGAACATTGTAACTCTAGGACATGCTGCAGATGCTGCTAGCAGCTGAAGTTTGAAAATAGTTTTGTCTTGGAGGCTCAAGCTGACGTCCTCTTCACTGCAAACAAATGTGCAACTAACCAGTAAAAGTAAGCATGGAATTGAAATGATGTATGTGGAGAGTATCAAGGTCTGCTAATGGGCTTTTTGAACCACAGCCAACCACTGAGAAATTGTTGAGGGACTGTAAAATGCAAACAAAGTCAGCTCCCATTCACGTAGCTCACTGCTGAGCATGCTCTGTGGTTATTATTTGTCTTCCAGTGAACTCAGCAAACACACCTCAAAGCAGAGCTCATTTAATTCGTTCATTTACTGGGTACTGAGCAGTCCTGGAGTAGCTTGCAGATGATGACACCAGCCAGGTGACACCCTGCCTGGGCAGGGCACCAAAGGGGCAGCTGGGGAAGGTGCCTGAATAACTGCTACACAGCCTGGCATCCTGACAGCACGACTAGATGAAACAATCTCCAAGCAGAGCTGCAGGAGCTTCCCTGACCAAATTCAAAGCCAACAGGGTCAAATACACAGCTGGACTCCTTTCCATGGCTGGGGGAGTATGTGGAATGAGACAGCAGGAAGCAACGTGCTGGGGCATGGCCTGGGTCTGGTTAGGCCTGTGAGAGCTACCTGGAGCCACAGAGCTTTAGAGAAGCAATCCCCCCCCCCAGCACCCTACCTTTGGGGCTCCCACTGCCTGCGAATGGGCGTCGTGCAGCTGGTCCAGCGCGATGCTGAAATCCTCCTCGAGCACTGGGAAGCCAGCGGTGCAAAAATCTCTCTCTGCTTCCTCGCTCAGTCCACCTGGAAAGCTGGCAAGGAAAGAGAAGGGAAGGGCTCAGGCCCTGCCCCACTCCCAGCGCCGCCAGGCTTGCTGCCTCCCCACCCTCCCTGCCTCCTGCCAAATTGCCTGCGCTACCTCAAGGCCTGGATGCGGGTACAAGCAGCCCGGCTGCTGTGGGACAGCAAGGCACAGAAATCTCCCAGCACAAAACCCTGTGAATGCGGAAACAAACAAAGTTCAGTCCCTGAAGCCAGCTCCAGCCAGGCTGTAAGAGGTGTACGGGGAAAGATTCCTTGCAGAGCTGTTCTCTGAGTTTCTGTGCTCTGGTTAAGTCTCTCGTTTGTTTTTGTGCTGTTTGCTGGTTTTTTATTTCGTTTTTAAATTGTCTTCTAGCAGAGCTAACACCTCTGCAAAAATTGAGAGTCCTTAGGCACTAGAAATCTGCTGTCAGAGCTGCTGTCTGAGGACCAGGGTTACCCACTGACCTGGCTGTGGGAACTGCCCCTTTTCTCCACGGCCAGACACGGGGGCTGGCCCAGCACTCCCACCCTGCCCATCCCAAAGCTGCCCCTCTCCACATGCCACCATGGTTTCACTCACTGCGGTCCTGCGGGCCAGCTTGGCCAGGCTCACTTCTTTGCCCAAAGGAAGACTGGCAGTCAGCATGCTCAGCATCGACCTCCTCTGCTCTTCTGAGAGGGCCTCAATTTTCACTTCGTGAAGGAAAGCAGTCTGCACATCTGCAGGAACGTCCTGGGGCTTGCAGGTTGTGCTGATCACCAGGACAGGGGGGCTGTTGAGGAAGGGGGACAGCACACAGCTGCAGCTCTGCAGAAACCTCCCTCTCCCCATTGCTATCACCCACATCAAATCACTCTCCGATGGCAAACCTTTCCTCTGAGCAATGAGCTCTCCCCTACAGCCACTCTCCTCCAGCTTACCCCTGAACTGCTCGGTGAGCTCTGCCTCCGTGCCAGTGCCCTTCAAGCAACATCTCATTTCTCCACTGGATGTCTCCCACCCTGCTCCCTTGCCATCTGCCTCACGATTCTCTTGGGCTCAAGCTCTGCGACCCCTGGCATGCCCCAGGCAAACATGCCAGCTTTGCTCATCCGAACAAAGGCCAAAACCAGCTCAGTTTCAGGCAATAAGGCCTCCTGATTCCCCCAGCCACTGAGCTGGAGGAGCTCACTGGATTAAACAAACCAAGCCTAGGAGAGCCACCACTGGATTCAAACCAAAATGGAACACGCTAGCAGTGAAAGCCTTGATGCAACAGTGACTGCTGCCCTAGGAACAGCAGAAGCAACGAATCCCCCTGGGTGCCCAGAGCACAAAGTCCTTACCGCAGCGCTGGGTCTCTGTCCAGAAGCAGCTGTCTCAGTGTAGCAATGACCCTGGCGTCCTCTCCCAGCCTGTCCCGGTCTCTGCCAAGCACCTCTATGTCTTTCAGCAGAAGCACACAGGGACGATACTGCTGGGCCTGGGCAAAGGCCATCTGTATTTTCTCCTCTGTGGCTGCGCTGGTGTCGCCGCACAAACTGACGCAATCAATCTGCAAGACAGGCCAACAACCCGCGGTCTGCAGGGGCTGGGGACTGAGGGCAATGCTCCCTCCTGCAAAATTTTCCATCAGCAATTCACAGCTGAAAGGGGATCTAAGTGGATGATTCCCAGAAGCACAACATTGACACATTAGGATTATCCGCTGTGGAAATACAGCAGTTTTCTGCTTCTCTGCAGGAGGAGAGGGGAGCAGGAGGGTCTTGTCTGAAAGAGCTGTGGCCAAGGGGCTAGAAAAGTCAATAAAGTACAAATATGTCCCTTCCCTAGGCTGGAAGGGACGGGAGAGCTGTCGAAGAGGCCAGGACAGGGAAAGCAAGGTGCCTCAGGGGAACAGTACAAAGAGCAGAGGGAAGGCTCAGGAAACTGTTCAATGCAGTGCCACACAGACTCAAAGTGCAAGAGGAAGGTAGAAGGCAAGAGGGGAAAAAAAAATGAAGGAATGGGTGGCTAGAAGCCCAGATATTGTTTACAAGGCAAACACTGGGTAAGTCATCCAAAAAGAAGAGGTGGCTGGAGAGCCTTGAATGGTGGCTTGAACACTGCTGGAAACGTGCTGCTGCCTCCTGGTGCTGAGAGGTCACCCAGAGAAAGGCAAACCATCTCTGGGAGTGCCAACAGCCCCATCCCCAAGAAGTGAAGTGAGAGCCAAACACCTCTCTGTGATTCCCTGGGCCTCATCCTCAGGAAGGGCAGCTGAGAGCAGGGAGGACAGCACAGACTCAAGGACTGCCAAACAAAGGGATGAGGACTGGGAAAGAGAGCAGAGGAAATCCTCTGCTCTGTGCACTACAGAAAAAACATGGGAGTTAGGATTGTGGCAGGGACAGCTGAATGGTAGCAGTATCTGCACACAAGAAAGAGAGAAAGGAGAAAAATCTGCTGATGACCAAGTCGTGGAGATTACAGTGTGGAGGAATTACTGTGTCCTGGTAGGACAGCAAGCAGAACAGACAGGATGGGCAATGAGCTCTCTCTGTAGGACAGAGGAAGGGAACAGAAGGTGCAATGGCCACGTAAGCACTGCAGTAAGTGAGAAATGACGGTGTAAGACTGGAACAGAAGAATGAGATGGATAGCAAGAACCCCTGGGTTCAATAGCGTTAATCTCTAAAAGAAGCCCACAAAGCCAAAACCAGAGCTATAACCAGATGCATATCATGCTAGAACCTGCAGCCACCCACCAGGATGTGGCAGTGCCACAGTGCTCCCAAACACATCCTAGACATGCACCTGGAGGTCCAGCAAAGAGCCTGCAATCTTGGACTGGATCCCAAGAACTACAGCACATCTGCAGAACAGGAAGAGCTCAGCACCACTGAGGTGCACGTCCAGATGATGGGCTGCCTGAAAAAACCCTGCTTTTGCAAGGATAGAAAAGGAAGTGCACTGGCCTTTCTGGCTCCTACACACACTCAGAAGCTGGAGGGTTTTAGCAGTGGACTCCTGATAAAGGCTCCCTTGCTGGGAACAAGTGAGTGCTTGGCAATTACCAAGCCTATAGCTGCCTCCCCACCAACCCACTGTTACAGTTTTACAGTTCAGAGAGTCATGTCACATTAAACAGGACCCAACTTCTAAGCAAAAGAAAAAAAAATATTCAAAATTCTAAGATTGTTTTCTGTGAGTTTTATCTAACAAGACCCACAAAAAAAAAAATAGACCTATCCACCTTCAAGCTCTCTTCTACTCCAGCTTTATTCTTCTTCCGAGTCATTTTAGAGTTTAGGAAACTCCCTTAGAAAAGTCAGCCTGCAACGTCCAGAGCCCTTGTGTAAATGTAAATCTATGGATTCAAGGAGAATAAAGAATTCACAAGATACATTCAGACTCTCAAGAGCAAGCAAAACAGCTGTGCAAAAGGAGAACAGCATTTTCTTCCCAGCCAGTGAAGATTGTCTTGGTGCCCAGCACCTCCAGTGTTGGACAGACATGGGCTCGGCCTCATTTTGGCCACAAAGCTTCCCCAGTTCAACCACAGCTGTGAGAACACAAGAGGAGCTGTTCTGGTTCAGACCACGAGACCATTTAGCCTGCTGTCTCCAAGCACAACCCCAAGTGGCTGCTTCAGAAAGAATAAGATCCCCTCAGTGCTCTCCTGGGCGCCTGCCGTTCTCAAGGAGTATTCCCATCCAAATCTGGTTTCATGGTAACGGTAACATGCAGTAGATTTCTCCTCCAAATACTCTTACCTACACAGAGAACCATCTCCTTCAGCCTCAGGCCTTGTCCTAGCACAGACAGAAAAGTCAAACACTTTCCACTCCCTGCTGACCACTCAAGACCTTGTCAACCTCTATCAAACTCTCCTCAAGTTCTCTACGTTTCAAGAGTCCATGCAGCAGTTCACTACACGGAGACTGTTCTAGACCCCTCAGCTTCCTCAGGAGCCCTCCTCTGGATTTTTCCAGCTCAGCTTGATGTTTTTGATATGAGGAAACTCCAACTGTGGATGATGTTTGAGTCGTGGCAATGGATCTCCACAGCAGCAGCACCTGCTCTCCAGTTTCCTTCCTAACGCATGATCTGATTTTTGACCTATGCGGAGAACAAAGCCAAAGTTTTCACGGAGCCATTGACAAAAACCAAAATTCTTGAACCTGACTGGTGAAAATCAGCTTGAAATCTGTTGTTCTTCATGTTAAACTACCTACAGGGATTTCCTCTCCTCAAGTGCAAGGACAGTCTGTCCCACTTTCTCCTGCCTTTAATAACTTGGTTATGAACAAAGCGTCACACCACAGCTCACCTTCCTTCCCAGACCATTTCTGCATACGCTGAACAGCAGTTCCCAGCCCAGCTACCTGCAGAGCTCCACTGCTGACTGTGAAGTCTCACCAGCTCCCCCCATCCTGTCCCAAACCTTTAACCCGCACTATATCCACGCCAGGACCTTCCCTCTCACCTCACTGCCAGTTTCCCAAAGAGCCTTTTCAAAATCCAAGCAGACTGTACCAGTAAAGCTACCTCCACCACACGCTTTAAGAAACTTTCTGAAGGTTTACAGGACAGGAATTCACTTTGCAGGAACTGTGTGGACTCTTTACCAGCACCTCACAATCATCCCAGTCTTTGCCAGCTCCATCCTTCACTTTTAACCTGTTAAGAGTTTCGTGTCCTTGGAAGGATGCCTGTTGTTTCCAGAGACATCTATCCCTGTTGTTCTGTCTTCAATTCACTTTTCTCAAGCCCATTCCTATGTGATCTATGCAGTGGCCTTATGTTACAGTGCAGCATCCCTCATGCACCTCCATAGCAGATGTAAGGACTTCCTTATCTTGCAGAATTCTCCTTCTAAACAAACCTCACTTGGATGATCCCCCTCCCAAAGACAAGCACAGCTATGGAAGATTTGGGGGCTTTTTTGCTCTTAGGGAGGGAGGATGATGAACAGGAGCAGTTACAGGGCAGCTCTTCTCAAGGCAGTGACATTTTGAAGCAGATCCAGGACACATGTTGATATCAAACCAACAGCCACATTTCTTCTGGAGCCCTCCTACCCAGCTGGGGAAGATCCCAATGATCTCTCTGCCTCATTTTCCAGCATGCATCCTGCCCAGCCTGTGCAGGGACACCTGAAAGCTCTCAGTGCCACTGCAGTTCCTGCCCGCATCACCTCTCCAACTTCTCCCAGTATCTTCAGCTACTGTCACCCTTTGGGATGCAGCACCAACTCAATACCCTACCCAACAATATGAAATCTGCTAAAACACAACTGTGTAATGTTGCAGCTGTAAAGAAAGACAGACTGACCAAAATAATAGCTATTAAAGAAAGGTACAAAGGCAACCTCTGCGCCAGGAGACCTCTAAATCACTGATACCTGAGCACTGGTACACACCAGGGGAAACAGCTCTTCACGTTTGGTCTGGTTTTATATTTTCTTCCTAATAATCTGTTTCTGGCCATTCTCAGGCCAGTGGGATAGGTGGACCTTTGGGGTCATCCAAATGGTTGCTCGGAGGTTATGTCCACCACAAGTCCTAATCTGTGGCAGAGTGAGCTGCTAAACTCAGCAAACTTAGTCTCCTTCTGTCTGCATGTGTGCGTGGGGGCAGCTTCTGAGTGGGCTCGTGTCCCAGTTGTAGGCTTTTTGGTACTTTTAACTTAAAGAACATTTCTGGAATTCTTCCTAAGTGGTAAACCCACCGATCAACCGCTTGCGGGAGGAATTACCTTGAAGAGGTGGAGGTTGAGGCAGCTGCACACAGCTTTGACAGCCACCAGTTTTCCACTGCCACTTGGTCCTGAGAGGAGGACGCTGCCCGCCCCGCTCAGCGCTGCTGCCCTGTAACACAGAGGCAGTTCTCCAAGTGATCGGGGAGCGGGGTCCTGGCTCTCCTCAGGCTTGCTGGAAGGAATTTTAACTCACTGACTGTTCAGGTGAGGCCGAAGAGCATCACAGAGCTCCTTCACAACATCAGAAAGTCCAGCAGGAGACAAACTGCTCCAGAACTCGTGGCTGTTATAGGCTGGGGCAGACGGGACAGCGCTGTTTGTTGAACCCACCTGTGAGGAAAAGAGCACTCTGTGGAACACCAGCTGAAAAAAGACAGACACCAAGTGACAGCCTGCCCTGAAATGCCATTTTTCAAGAGCAGGAGGCACAAGGCACCTTTGTCCATAGGGCAACCTTGGGCTCAGATCTTCTCTGTACACCCTCCCCACTCCCCTCTGACCTCTTACCAGATACAGAGAGGTGTGCTGGGTGTCCGCCAGGTAACCCTCACACTGCTCGCCTTCCACCGTGCCTGAAATCTTCCTCACCTTGAAGTAAAGCTCTGGCCACCTACAGGAAAAACAAGAAGTCCGAATTGTTGACTCAAGATCTTGAAGGCAAGAACATCCTCTTGGGACACAACCAAAAGGCACGGGCAAGCAGGGAGACTTGCTCTCTCTCAGAGTGCCTTGCTAGGCAGACTAGCAGGACTGTCAGCAGCTACAGCTGCTGCTGGTGGCTCCAGTCCACTAGCACTGCTGTCCTAACCTTCTCATCTTGCCTAGCAGCTCAGGACACTCCCTCTTCTACCACTGGTTCCTTCTTTACAACCACACAGAGATTCACCATCAGCATATAAAGCCTTACAGTGCAGAGTTCCCTAGGCTGCCAACTAGAACACACCCAAATACCACAACAACCTGGAAACCCTGCAGGAAAAACACTCCTGGCTACACCAATATCCCACTAGACATATTGTTAAGGGATCTGCAGAGGTTTCCTCCATGATTTTCTCCACCCTCTGAATATTTGTCACACTTGCAAGCCAAAACACTTCCAAGCCCTTTAGGCCCCATGCAATCTGCTGTCATCTCTGGCTTGCCATATGGCTGACGTATAAGTGCATAAATGGAAGACTCGTGCCTCCTATGGTTCTGCCTCCCTGGAAAAAAAAACACCTAGAAACTACTCATAGCATGATAAAACTCTTAAATTTTAACATACATCATGGAGCTGAACAGCATTACAACACTGGCACATCCTGCATGAGCCATTCCATCTTCCCTTCTGTATGTGGCACTGGCTGACCTCAGGACACCTTTCCTCCTCTCTGCTCTTTTCCCCTGTCGGTCTCTGTCTCTCTTCTCTTCCTTCCATGAGGACCTGAGTGAGCTGGGGGAAGCTGCACTCATAGCTGTGACCCTCCCCAACCCAACAAAAACTTTTCACCTTTATTTAGAGGCAGATAAACACAGAACAGCACAGAACCACTTGTTTCAAGAGTGGAGAAGAACCTTTCCTCCTTCAGCTTCCACGTCACGGAGCCACGGTTCATTGCCACCTACCGAATGAATTTGTCTGCGTTTCCATCTAAAAACTCAGCACAGCCAAACGTTGGCACACACAGGACGTCGCCCTCCTGGACCAGCCTACAAAAAATAACAAAATAGAACTGAGTTTTGCCAGTGAAAAATGATAAATTCTTCTTGCACGTCCCCCTCATACTCAGGTGCTTTTACAGAAAAGAACAGTTAGCACCAATTCAGTCCTTTCTTGTGTTCTGGAACTGGAAAGAGCCACTGAAAGACTTAACACGCACAGGATGAGGGTAGGTACAACCTGCTAAGGGGGACTGAAGGGAACAACATGGAGTCACCATCCCTGGAGGCATTCAAGAAACGTCCAGACGTGGCACTAAGGGACGTGGTTTAGTGGCCAATCTTGGTGGTAGGTGGACGGCTGGACTAGAAGATCTTGGAGGTCTTCTCCAACCTTACTGACCCCGAGTTGGAAGGGACCCACGGGGACGACGGAGCCCAGCCCCTGGCTCTGCCCAGCACCATTCACGACACCAAGGGACATTCCAACAGCGCTGAGCAGACGCCATGGCTCACCGGGGCGCTGCGAAGTGCCGGCGCAGCGCCTGGTCGTGCACCCCGCGGGCGCTGTAGGCCGGCGAGCAGATCACCTCCACGCACAGCTCCCGGGCGAAGGGCGGCGTGGGCAGCAGGGAGCGGCTGCCCGTCCCCTCGGCGGCCCCGGCCTCCCCGTCGTACCTCTGCAGGGACAAAGCGCACCGTGAGCCGCCCGCTCTGCCCACGCCCGCCGCCCCGTGCCCGCTCCCCGGGGCTCACCCGCAGGCAGATGCGGTCTCCGCCACCGGGCTCGCAGCCCATGTTGAAGGCGAGGGCAGGCGCGAGCATGGCAGTGCCATCGGGGGGCCGGCGGCGGGCGGCCCGCGGGTAGTCCCAGCTGGGCGGGCGGGCCAGCAGCGCAGCCAGGTGCTGGCGGGCTGCACCCTCGGCGCTCACCCGCACCCACTCTCCCTGGAAGAGCCCCAGGGCCAGCAGCCCGCGCCGGCTCACCCACACCTCGGCCCCGCCACTCCCC
>WBMW01003103.1:854610-926743 GCA_013396635.1 Penelope pileata
CCCACCGGCTCCGTGTCACCCGGCTCGTACCGGGGTGAAGGGATGGGGACTCGCCTGGTTTGGCAACGGGGGGAATCTGGAGGGCAGAGCAAGCTCAGCCAGAAGGAAAAGGGCTTTTCTTCCAGCTAAGCAATGGCCAAATAGTCTCTGTTTTGGGGTGGTGGGTTAGGGTTAGGGTTAGGATTGGCAGCATGCCCAGGTTGAGTGGATGTGGCAGCCACGCTCGGCCATGCCCTCCTGCTGCCGAGCCAGAGCACAGCACGCAGAGCCCACGGCACACACAGCCCTCATCTGGCACCAGAGGGGTCCCCTCCCACGTCCCCCCACCCNGCAGCTGATCTCCTAATTAATTCGTGGCCAAACAAATGACCATCCAGGTGCTACACCTACAGCCATGGCCAGAGGTGTGATGGGCGGGCGGTTGGCAAGGGGAGCTGAGGATGCTCTGCCTTGGTGGTACCCAGCGGTTGTTTCCATGGGAGCAGCGTCCTACAAATCATGGGTAGAACCAGGCTGGGCTGGGCTGGGTGCTCCTTCACGGCTCATTAGAGCTAATTGAGGTGACCTGTGGGTGCTTGTGTCCCCCAGGCACACGGGGGAGCTGGGAAGATCCGGCTGCACGAAGCCCCAAACTGGGCGATGGACTGTCCACGCCAATTAGCCCCACAAAGGAGCTATTCTTGCTCGGCACTATGCTTGCCCGATTACTTTATCTTATTGTTTTTCGATCATTCCTCCAAAATGTGCTAATTAAACAGAAATCATCAAGTCAATTAGAGAAACACTCATTAAAGCAGAAAAGAAAAGAAAATATAAGCCGAAGAGAAACGGCTGCGAGGCTCCCAGGCACACACAATAGCTGCCACATTCATTATATCAGCATCTCCCAAAAGAGGGGTGTACATTGTCCCGCTCCGGTATGGGCCTTGGAAATGAAACTTCCCATGCAATGGAGTCAGATTTCTTTTTGTTTTAATGGAAAATAAAAGAGCATTTCACCGCCTTCTCGGGTTTCTTTTACATTGGAGGGAGAGGAGAGTTTTTTGGTCCCATGAAGGTCTCGGTTGAAGGACACTGAATCTTGCTGGAAGAGTTTTACTGATCTTAGTGACTTTTGAACCAAACCTCGATTCTGAACATCCTGCTGGTCTGGAGTTTCTTCATTCAGCTGGTTGGTCTTCAGTTGGAGAACGGCACAAAGTCAGATGAGGTTAAAGCCCAGAAGGTTCTTTCAAAACATCTCCACCAACATCCATGGTTCCAGCAGTTCCATGTCGACATGGAGGCTCCAGGGACCTCGCTGCACGTTGGTTTGGCCAATGCCAGCAACGTAGGAAAGCAACATGCAGAGTGATAGGGCTTGCCTACCCCGGTGAAAAGCCACAGTTAGGGCTTGGAAAAGCTGGGTTGGCTTGGAAGGCACTGGTCCATGGGGTGGAGGAGTGATGGAGAAGTGCCTGGGGCTGGCTGCAGGAGGACCTGGTGAGAAACGGCCGCTCACTGGTGGCTTGAAGGTTGCTTCTTGCCCTTCTCCAGCTCCTGGCCTCCTTTGTCCCTTGGCCACCTCAATCCGCCCTGCCACCAAGCCACCCCTCTCTTCCTCTAAGTGCCATCCAGGCATGGTGAAATCCAGTAAAACACACGGAACGGTGATTCCACTGCCTCTGATGCCTCCGTTGGGGGCAGGGGGAGGCAGATTTCCCTTTATTCTGCCCCCAAAATGGTGGACAGCCCAGCTCTGATCTGGGTGAAGGTGTCACCCCCTCCTTTGTGTTTCCAAACCAGTTCAGCCATGCCTAATCGTAGGCGTTGCGCTATGAGACCTGACAGAGTTCCTTCTCCTTTAATTAATCTCCAAGTTTGCTATCTGAGTGCGGTGCCATATGGTATTGATTTTTCGGCTCTGTATGACAGCACTTGCCATGAAAGCAGCTAACCTAATTAAAGACGGGGACACCGCGCACGCAGGCAGCTACTCTCACTCTTCCCTTCAACGCTGCTTTCTGGAGCCGCTCCCTTGAGCCAAGCAGGTGCCAAAATGCGGGACCTGGCCAGGCTCTGGCCATCGCTGCTTGACGTCCCATTGCTCAGAGGCAGATTCAAAGGTTGAGGGGCATCACGCAAGCAATGTGGCCCTTTGCCCAAACAACCCTGTCCCCAACCCATGGGAGTAAGAGAAATAACATCAAATACAACCCCATGCATGGACCCTGCTTCTCGTACAAGTAGAGGCTTATGAGCTTAGAGTCATAGAGTCATTAAGGTTGGAAAAGACTTCTAAGATCACCAAGATCATCGACCCATCGCCACTATGCCAGTAAACCATGTCCCTCAGGGCCATATCTCCAGGTTTCTTGAACACCTCCAGGGATGGTGACTCCACCACTTTCCTGGATGCCAATGCATCACCAGCTCTTGGGCTGGCAGATCCCAGTTGTAAAACATTCACCAGGCAAAGCACCGCCATTATTTTTCGTGTGGTCCATTTTTCCTCTAATAAAGGACGCGGAGGACGAAGGACTTCCCAGCTTTCCCACCAGCTTCTGCTCTTTGCTTTGATGTGGTTTCTGCAACATAATCAAGGTGGGCCTTGGTGCCGAAAGGGACCATATTGCTCAAAATGAACAGATTGAATGTTGCTGACAACAAACAGGCACCTAATCACCTCCAAGAGGGACTTGCATGATGGATATTGTCGCACTCCGGGAAAAAGGAGGAGGAAAAGGAGAGAAAGAAACAAGCATCTCCCTCGTGGGGTCATCGCAAGTCTCTGAGGCTTTCCTCGATTTTGAAGGTGAAAAATGCTGCCTTTTCTTCCAATCTGAGGATGGCAGCGAGTGCTCATTTCCTTTTGCTTGGTGCTTGCCTGCCATCAGGTTTCTCCAGCATCCCCTGCTCCCCTTCCTCGGCTGTTCCTGCAGCATTCAGCCAGCCAAAGGTGAAGGAGCTGCGGTGGCTGCAGGAACCCTGGGAGATGCCCTTTGCTCTGCAGGGGTCCTTCGAGGGGGAAGAAAAGCTGAGCTAATAACAATTTTCCACATGGGTAAATGCATTGATCTGGGACAAACAATACTCGGCTGCGCCTCTGCCCGAGGTGCAGAGGAGGAGGAAGGATGGGAGAAGCACAAGATGCTGGAGACAGAAGCTGGGGGCTGTGGTGCCTCTCCCAGGGCAATTCCTCTGGGCTGTGCTTGGAGCCACCCCTCCCACCTCCACCGTTCTGCAAACAGCTGGGTGACCACACATGAACACCGCTGCTGGGACAGGGGTGATGGGATGCCCCCAGAGCACCATACATCCTATGGACATCACACATCTGAGAAGGAAGATCTGGGGGTGTGTTATTAGTGTCTCATCACCAAGTGGACAAAGTGGTTTAGGAGAGCACAGCACAAGGCACGCATCCTGCCCAAAGAGCTTAACTTTAAGCTTTAATCAGAAGAATTAGGGCTTTACTTTGGCTCTAATTTAATCAGAAAGAATAGCGGAGGTGGTCGTGCCATTTCGTGGGCAGGGTGCTGTCTGCTTGGGGTGTTCCTCCTTCTCTGCCTTCCCCCATCGGCACTGCTGGGTGGCCAAGGTCTGAGCTGGTCCTGGTGGCCCCAGCTTGGCTCTGAGCACCCCAGGCAGGGCAGCTGGGCGAGCTGTTGGGCTGGCTTTGCCCTCCTGTTGGATGCTTTGCTCCTGGTGGGCTCCCATAAGGCTGTCAAGGCCCCACCTACTTGGAAACATGCAGTGAACGTGATGGAAGCATGCCATACGTCTGATGGAGGCTCCATACGGTCTGCCATAGCTCTGCTTGCCCAGTGCTCTCCTTTGGGCTGTTTCATTGCCATCTCCCTGGCAGCCATTCGTTGCCCAGCTCCCATACCTGTGCCGTGCTGCAGGCAGGGCAGGAACAGTGAGCGTCGGACACGGAGGTTTGTTCCCTTCATTCCAAGATCATGCCACAGGGGTTTGGGGCACCTTGGTAGGACGAGGAGATTGCAACAAGACCCACGTGCAGGGATAGGATCGAAGCGGCTGGGATCGTACCGAGCAAAATCTAATCAGGCCTCCGTAGGAAACAGAGGGTGAAAGAAAAGCCTCAGCCATATTTTTAAATAATACCAAAAAGCTGTAAGTATTTGGTCGGCCTGCTTGTTCTTACTGCCTGGGATCAGCCTGATTATTCAGGGATTCATTTTTATTTCTGAGTTTTATTTTTTTTCTCATTTAACAGCTGCACATTAATAAAAACTCCATTTATTGGAGGATTTGGCTGGGATTGCTATAATAAAATAGAAGGATTTGTGCTGGGCACTAAAAGAACTCTCTGCAAAAAGTAGTGTTTTTCCAGTGATTAGGAGCGCCGGAACATATTGTTTTGCCATGCAGCCCCGTCACTGCCGGGGACGGTGACAGATGTCTCGTGTTAATGTTGAATGATTAAATGCCATTTCTGAAGCCACTCCCTAGCCGCGGAGCACGGCGCTGCTTCGCCCACACAATCTGCCTTCAATCTGTTCCCCTCGCCGAGAGCATCCCGCCTTTGTGCTCCTTGGGAAACCCCCATCCCAACCCAACGCGTCCATCGCGCTTTGGTGGGCTCTCCTACACCTAGCTCCATCCACGTACCCAGCAGCTCCACTAGCCACCTGGCACTTCCCAGTGTCCCCAGGTATCGGTGTTCATTCCCTTATCCTGCTGAACCTCGACAGGCTGCTCTGCCCCAACCCAAGTGGGTGACCTGCTGCGGAGAAAAGGCCAGCAGTGAGCGGCAAATGCTGGCTCGCTGCTTCCCACCCAAAATCTCACGATGCTCCTCTTCTCGAAGCCACCTCCAGCAAACACACTGGGAGATACCCAGTGAGGCACGCGCAGATCCTCAGTCAGAACATCTGCCTCCTCCACAACTACGTTATCTTCACAGAACCGTGATCTGTTTGGCATCTGGTGCCATGACCTACTCCAGTGGTAAGCAGCACGCACTGTGCTCCGGACCCCTGCACACGACATCTGAGGACAATTCGTGTTGCTTCCCAAAATAGAGCTGGAGCGGCGGGGGCAGCGGGGAGCAGGCTGGTGAGGATCTGGCAGCACACGTGCATTCGCGCATGCCACTGCCGGTCCCATCAGCCCAGGGCAGTCTGCACCCATCCATGCCACCTACCACCAGCACCCATTGACCCAACAGGCCGGCTCTGCGTGCTCTGAATTCACAGGCATGGTCCCACCATGCCCCAGGACCAGGCACCGCCCAAGACGTCCACCCTGGCCCATGGTGACATGGCCGACACCGAGCAGCAAGGGGACAAACGGAGGAATTTCCTCCTCCTCTCCTTTAGCACAGCACGAAACCTGCCCTCGCCCTGTTAATCCAGCAGCCGACAGGTCAAGTAAAAGCAGGTTGCCCCCTCGCTTTCACTTCTCCCCCAACTTAATCCGAGTGCTAAATTACAAGTTGATAATGGGTTCCCATTAATTATTGATTTTTCAGATAATACTTGTTAAAGTGGAATTAACGCTATTGTTTCTGAACAAATACTGCCCAAATACTGTGTTTAGCGGTCTTGTAATCAGCTTTACCCACTTCTCCTCTAATCTGATTGAAACAGATTTCCTACCAAATCTTTTTTATCATTTTGTTGATATTAAAAGGTCACATATTTGTGCCTGCCCAAAAGTTTAATTTAAGTTGCTGCCATTGATTATCATTACGTGTTCAAGCATGAATGGCAGAATGCTGATGGAGGAAACTTTAATTCAGGGTGGAAATGAAGAAGAAAGAAAACCAAAGACATCCACTTCCCATGGCATCCAGTGAGTGATGCTGGGCATTGTACATTTTAGCTTATTTTCCCAAGCCCTATATTATGGTTCTGTTCATCATAATGCCTTTTGACCCGCTGCATTTACTCCATCATAATTATCCTTTAATACTCTTATAAATGAACTTTTAGCTTATCTTCCGTTAATTCTCAGAACAAGCAAAGCACTAACGTAACAAACAAAGCCATCTAAATAAAGTGGTTAACCCTTCCTGTGGCTTTCACTGATTATTCGAAGGTGGTCCATGCCTTTGGGGCCTAATTACGCCTCCTCTCAGGGGGTGCCGAGCCTGTGGTGGAATTTCAGCCCCTCTTCAAGCCAACCCACACTGAACAACTCCAAGGAAAGAAAAACCAGAGAATTAAAACCAAAGCAAAACTACTTGGCAAGAGCATGGCAGATCAGCCCAGGCTTTCTGCAGCACTGGGCAGCCACCCAAGCTGGACGGCACGCTGGGCCTCAGGTGAGCTGGGCAGGGAGGGAAGGTGAAGTGAGTTGTCTCGGGCCCTTGAGAGACTTTGGTACAACTTCCAGTCTGGTCACAAGCCCTTATCGAGGACCTGGGTGACAGCAGGTGGAGGGGACAGCCCTGCCAGGCTTGTCTTGTTCACCTGCACCTCGGAGCTGAGGCCATCTTCCTCACACAGCCATCCAACAGCTTACAGATGTCACAGTCCTAAACGCTATGCAACCTTCTGCCTTGCTTCTCCACCACAGCCACATTCAAGCCATGGAGGGAGATGGGGACACACCAACTCGTTTTGTGTACAGTGTTCCAGAGTTTGGCATATAATCACATCTCAGCTATGAGCTCTAAGGATCCTATAAATGCAAGTATTCCAGCAATGGGATATCCCAGGAGTGCAAAAATCAGGGTTTGCAGCTGTAGATGGGTGCAGGCTGCACTCAAGGCACCATCTGCCAGCAGAGTCCTCCTTGCCCTTCCTAACCCAGGAGGGACAGAAGCCTCTGACACTCTTTCTGCCTTGGACACCGGCCACCAACCCTGTGTGTCAGACTCTTGCAAACCCTTCCGCAGATGGCAGAGCCACAGCCTGTCTCTGCTGTGACCTGATTTCCCCGATCCACCTTGCGACCGAGTGCGAGGGAGCTGGCACTGGTGGATGCCTGGGGACAGACACCCAGTGCCCCACTGCCCAGAGAGCTCTGCTGCCCACAGAGCTCTGTACAGTGCAGATGGGGACAAGATCAGCAATCTCAGCTCCTCTCACCATGATCAATCCATGCTTGGTGCAGTTACTAGCACGACAGATACTACAGAGGCCCCCTTTCCTGCAGGGCATGCTAAACCCAGGCACACGAGGGGCAGAGAAATGGAGCATTATTTTCCCTGAATAAGCTGAGACATAGAGGTTAAGGACCAGCTCTCACACAGGCTTTAGGCTCAGTCTCAGACTTTATATGTCTACATGCAGCCCTGCAAATCTTAAACGCTAGTGCTGGATGTGCTAGAGGAGATCCTGGAGCAGAGAACTTGGGATCTCTCTGCTCCTGAAGGCGTGGAGCTGTCAGGTGAGGGTCAGTGGGGGTTATAAAAACATTCTACGCCAGAGGGCCCTGGGCACAGCCCCACACTGCCAGAGCTCAGGGAGCGTTGAAACATCGCTCTCAGCTGTAGGGTTTGGATTTTGGATGCTGCTGTGTAGAGCCAGGAGTCAGACTCTGATCCTTGTGGGTCCCTTCCAACCTGGGATATTCTATGATTCCCTTTTGACGCTGGGCTGCACGGCTACATCCATGCCCATGGCCAGCCCTAGTGGCCACACATTTTCCTCAGACACATGGCAATGAGGTTCCATGGGCAGAGCAAGGAACAGATGCTTTCACCCCGGGGTGATTGTCCCAGAACAGCTCCCTGCCCTCTCCTGTGGGCTGGCAGCCACCACCCAGAGGTCTGCATCCAGCAGGGACTCAGCTCCTTCAGGATTTTCTTCTCCACACATAGCCCACATCTGTCTGCTCCAAAGGGGAGCTGCTTTCATTTGTCATCAGCCTAGAGTGTATCCCACCTGCAGAGAAGCAGCAGCTAGAGGACCACTCGTTCTTATGAGTTAATGGTTCTTAAGACCCTCTTTTACTGACTGGGTAAACTCTGCCACTTGTCAGAGAACATCAAACAGATTTTCATGGAAATTTGGTGATATTCAGTGAAAAGATATTAGTGTGCATAATGAGAAGATACCTAATTCTCCCAAAGAAGGTTTTATGCCCGTTAAGTGCATTGACAATAACCTGGAAGGGTTGGATTATAGCTAGTAATGCCACACAGACCTCTAAAGGAGATTAACTCAGGAGTTCTGTTATTAAAGGTGCACCGTTCGAGGGTGTAACTTCGCTGTAGTGAGAGATACTAAACAGTACTACAACAGGTTAGCAGCCTTGAGTGGCGTTTTGAGACAATCTGCCCACATTGGTGCATGTTCTGATAAAAAAGTTCTCAGTAAATGGCAAATGAAGCAGCCTTCCTCTTTGGTTCCCAGCCTACCTTACTTTCCCTCTAATATTATTTGCCCTCACAAAATCCTGTTATGGTCTTTCCCCTGGTTCTGACAGCAAGATGATGATTCTTTGCAAGCCACAGGGCTGGATCCTCAGCTGATGCACGCTGACCCAGCTTTGCCAGCTAATGGGACTACGCTGGCTTACATCAGCTGGGAGGGCGGTTGCTCCCCTGCTTCATGTGGAACAGGCTCACAAAGATTATCACTGAGCTTTAAGACTATCATGTTTTTATTGTAAAGAAATCACCCTAAAAGCATTTTTCCCCTATTCGGTTTTTAAGAATCCAATTCCCTGCCGAAGCTTAAGGACAAACAATTTCCTGATTACCACCAGCAGAGCCAAGGCCAACCTGAGAAATTTCTGTTTATTTCCTGAGAACATAATCCACACTCCACAGAATTTTCCATGTGAAATACACTCCTGTGTAATACCAACGTGTTAATGGCACGGAGTAAAACCACAAGCTGGTTTGAAATGCAGAGATTTTGAAGGGAAAGATACGAAATCACATAATGCAGCTCCATAATCGTTCGACAATAAGCGATCCTTTTATCCGATTATTATTTTGGTTTCGTGTCTTTAATAAAGTGCAGCAGCTATGCATTCCACAAAGCATTTGGACCACAGCTGTGGCCAAGGAACAGTGCCCCACACCAAGAAAGCTGGGGCCTGGTTCATCATGACCCCATGCACAGCCTGAACTCCTCACATCTTGGGACTGTCAATGGGACGAGACATAGGATCACATCCTTCATCACTGTAAACTGCAGTAGTTCCACCAAAATCACTGCACCAGGAAGCACAGCCTGGCACACAGGGAATGGAGAAGACCACTACAAGAATGTAAAGACAGCATTGAAAAAAGCTGTGACCAATGGTGACAAGGAATTTAAGAAGTATCTGCATTTACCAAAAGCAAGCATATCGCCTGTTTGATAGCTAGCTTTCCTACAACACAGTGAATGCTAAGCTTCCGTTCATGGTTCAGAATTTTTTTTTTTTTAGCCAACATTTGTAGTTTTAAACAAGGAAAGAAGCAGCAATTGCATCTTTCAGTGATAAGTGCAGTGAACTACCAGCTCCTTACCTTTCCAAGGGGAAATCCTGGAATGCTCTCCTAAGACTTAGCTTGGAAACAATTCAGGACACAGCACCAGGGAAGTAACTTCTCGTGGTTTCAGAAAATACAAGTGATCCTCTCTCATTAGGTTAGGAGCTGGCTCAAGGAATGTGGCTGTATTGATGAAATAATGCTACAGCTTCTTGAAGGGATTTGATTTCATCCTGTTTTAAAAATGTGTTACACAGCATTGCTTGTGTCCTTATTAACCAGTTTTTAATCTATGTAACTTTTAAATCCCCAAATCAACACCAAAGTACTCAGCAGCTCCAGTCTTACCTCAACCCAGTAGCACTGGGTTAACCAAGTGTCGGGTTAACCAATGGGCTGCAAAGAAATGCTAAATGTTATTAGATTTTCAGATTTGCAGAGGATCCAAACGTGTTGAGCACTAAATAGCAGGCAGTCAGGTCAGAGAAGCAAGCAAATTTTAACCACCAGCAGAACTGCATTATTGTTTTTAGGAAAGCTACAGCCAAAAGAAATCTACATCTCCTTGGAAAAGATGGTGACTGGAGACGGCCCTTTGGGATGGTGCCTCAAACAGCTGAAGGTAGAATAAAACACCATGGCTGGGATGTATTCTCTCTCTGAAATGAGGTGATTCTGCATTAGAAAGAATATACTTTTCACCATGTGTTCCAAAATAATCATGGGCTGTTCTTGACTGTACCAGCTATGAGCTTGGCTGTTGATGCACAGTGTCGTTTGTGTGGTGTACATTAAAATAATTCATCCCACTGAGAAGGTGTCATCGGAAACCAGGGCACCAACATGTGAGGCAGGGAGAGTGCTGGTGGTCAGGGACTAAATGCTGCTGGGTTCAAAGCTGCATAGCCAAACCCTGTAGAGATTATCAGCGGTGGTAAGGACACAAACCCTTTATTAAGCATGTATAAATTAAACATCTGACCAAAATTCCAAGTATGACAGCATCACACCACATTCGTATTTTTCATCTGCAGGTTGGGTTTTTGCACTAGGGAGCTCAATGCAGCAGTAAGACTGAAAGGGGCAGTCAGGCTGCCTTCCTTCTGACAGGACTCCAGCAAATTCAGGCCAAAATTCACCTAAATGTCTATGAGTCAAGTGAGATATATTTTACCTGCACTCGAATGGCTGGGATTGGCGGCTTTGCTACTTCTTTGGCCATTGAAATCCCAACACAGGATTTCTTCCTGAATGAAAGAGCAGTTTGGCTGCAGGAGGGGGGTCACATCTCAGTGCTCGGAGCATGTGCATCAGCAATGGCAGCAGAAACTGACAACTGTAATGCATTTTTCTCTTGCTGGAAAAAGAGAAAATCATAGAATCATTAAGGTTGGAGAAGACATTTAAGATCATCCAGTCCAATCGCCAACCCATCCCCACCACGCACACTGAGCCATGTCCCTCAGGGCCACATCTCCACGGTTCTTGAGCACCTCCAGGGATGGTGACTCCAGCACTCCCTGGGCAGCTGTGCCAGGGCATCGCCACTCGTTCTGAGAAGAGATTTCTCCTAGCACCCAACCTGACCCTCCCCTGGCACAACATGAGGCCATCACTTCTCGTCCTATCGCTGTCACCCAGGAGCAGAGGCCGACCCCAGGTCACCACAACCTCCTGTCAGGGAGCAATAAGGCCTCCTCTGAGCCTCCTCTTCTCCAGAAGAAACAACCCCAGTTCTCTCAACCACCTCCCACAAGACTGTGCTTCAGACCCTTCACAGCTCTGTTGCCCTTCTCCGGGCACACTCCAAGGCCTCACTATCTTTCTTTGTACCACAGTACTCAGTGTGGCCTCCCCAGCACCCAGTAGAGGGATGATCACGTCCCCAGTCCTGCTGACTACATTATTTCTGACACAAGCCAGGATATTTTCATCCTTCTTAGCCACCCGGGCACACTGCTGGCTCACGTTCAGCCAGCTGTCAACTAACATCCCCAGATCCTTTTCTTCCACACAGCTTTCAGCCACTCTGCCTCAAGCCTGCAGCGTTGCATGGGGTTGTTGTGACCAAAATACAGGACAAAATGCTATTAGACAAAAAAAAAAAAAAAAAAAAACTTTGCACAACATGTCACCATCACACCCAGAGGCTCAGAAACACCCTGGCGATGCCCCTGGGCAGCACATTTTCCACCCTGAGATCTCACTCTTCCCTCACCACGGAAGAGGCGAGGACCGTATGTGTGTGGGGAGAAAGGCGTTTGCCCAAATTACCTTATTTATTCATGGGCCTTGCCTACTAATGACGATAATAACAGCAAATCCTGTGGGAGCAACCCTGCCGATTGATGCGCGGGTGTGCAAACGGGCAATTTGCAAACTAATTGCCCCACAAAATACACAGAGCAGACAGGTTGCCGGAGCGCCGGCTCCGCGTGCTTTCTGTACACGGCGGCTGCCCGACAAGAGGCGGTTGAAATGCTTTCTGGGCACACAATGGGCTTGCTCAAGTGTGCAACTATTTCAGAGGGAAGCTATCCCGCCCACCCCGGGTGGCGAAGGTTTGTTCTGCCCGGGTCCAGCTGCTGTGTCCTGCCAGGAAAATGCAGGGGCCATGTGTGGGACACAACAGTTTTTGCCTTATTGCCTCTCCCGGCTCAGGAGGATGCAGAGAATATCAGCAGCATATGGGCCTCGGGGGACTGCAGTCATTTAACAAACATTATATGCTCCATAACAAACCGACAATATTTTGGTACTTAGATCAACCAAGGAACTAAATGAAATTCCCTGGAGGGTGAGGGCTGGCATGCTAATTGCCTTGCCTTGTGGATTTTTCTATGCAGCTCCCCAAGAAACAGATTGGCCCATTTTTCAGGCAACTGACTGTTAATTGGAGTAATGAATAGCAGGCCGGAGGGGCCGGCCACTTCACTTGGTAAATTCAAACCCCCTTTATTCATCAGGATGAGACAGAGGTGAAGAGCTTTCCACAGGCGAGGAGCAGCCGGGCTGATGCCACGTCAACCCCAACGTGTTTTTCCCTTGCACTGAGAACCTGCCATCCATCCTCTGTCCCT
Organism: Penelope pileata; assembly: GCA_013396635.1. Lineage (NCBI taxonomy): Eukaryota > Metazoa > Chordata > Aves > Galliformes > Cracidae > Penelope > Penelope pileata. The sequence continues at coordinate 867,076 of WBMW01003103.1, forward strand.
CTGGGGTGCTGCATCCTTCCAACAGCTGAAGGGCCCCACACTGATTGCAGGGGTACCCTTTGCTGAGAGACCATGGGTTCAACAAGCCTGGGTTAGAGGAATGCAGCTGGGGCATGGGGAAGGTGAAGACTGGGATCTTGTCTGCTCATTGATCCAGAATTTTATACTTTTAGAGCATTTCAAGTAAGCTTCTGCAGCTGATGAGCTTTCCCATTCATTAGCTGAACCAAAAAAAAAAAAAGTCTTAAGTCACAGAGCTGTCCAAAACTTTTCTAGCTTTGCATTACTTTAGCAAACAAAATATTTTAACTTTTTAATACGCCACATTTCCAGTCAGTCACGCTCCCAATTCTAAAATTCTAGAAGACAGAGATTGTTTCAGTTGCTTATTCTCCAACAAATGCAAAGTTTCAATTTCCTGTTGAGCACAAAGGAGGTTCCAACCAGCACTCAGGTGCCTAATGCCAAAAATCACTTAGAATTATAGAATCACTTGAATTGGAAGGGACCTTTAAAGACCATCTGGTCCAACTCCCCTGCAATGTATGGGGACACCTACACTGGTGAACAATCAGGGTGCTCAAAGCCCCATCCAACCTGACCTCCAACATCTCCAGGGATGGGGCATCCACCAGCTCTCTGGGCACCCTGTTCCAGTGCTTCACCATGAAAAATTTCTTTCTTCTATCCAATCTAAATCTCCCTTGTGTTAGTTTGAAACCATTTCCCTTGTCCTATCCTACTTCTGAAAATCCAACTTACAGCATCGATTTCCTTCTTGGTGATAACAAAGTAACTGAGCTCATCTGAGAGGCTAAGATCATACTTAGTGAGAATAACTTGATTTTCATCTCAGGATAATAAATGGTATAAGAAGACGGGTAGGAAAATATCTTTTCAGAGAAAAAAGGAAACTGAAGAGAAAGCTCTGTATTCAAACACAGCTAGTGATTTTTGGTGGCTGCATTTCTGGGTGCCCAACCCAGGTGCTCTAGAAGGCTTCCAAAGACAAGGAGACCGTTTTGGGTCAAAAGCCTTCTTAAAATGCCTCAGCTTGAGTAAACAGAGATTCCCTGTGTTTGCTTCCCCTAACAGATCATAGCTATTCACCCAGGTACATCTTCAGTCAGCCTGGAAGTAGGCACTATCCAACCAACTGAATTCAATACCAGGACACTGTAAAATACACGCATTTCATAGGAATTAAACCACTGAAAACTGGTTTCCTTCTTCAAGGAAGCACAGGAATACTGGGGAACGGTCCTTCTCCAGCTCCTGAGACATAGATGTTGGAAGAATAACAACAGGCTACACTAACATTTATTCATCATTAGCTGGCCAATGACGTGAAACAAATAATTGAAACAACTTCCTTTCTTCCAAGAGGCAGAATGGTTATTTCACACAAAGCTTCAGGCACCTCCTAGCAAATGAGGAGTTCATGGTGTTTCAGAAAGGAAGAACGACTTTCTGAGTCATTCCCTCATGTAAGACTGAAAGGATGCAGACAGGGTCAGGCAACAGGACGCGGAGGGCTGGGAGCAGTCAGCTGCTCCTTGAAGGGCTCTGGGGCACCAATGCACCTCCAGAAATGGTTCTCAATATTAAGAGTTGGTCCCTTGGTTTATGGATAAGAGAAGAGTTAGCAACCAGTTTAATTTCCATATTTTCATTTATGCACATACCCAGCAACAGAGTCTTATCACTTATTTTGCAAACAAAGAGACAAAATTGCTCCAGGCAGGTTCTTTCTCCCAGGCAAAGCATCACAGGTTTTAACAACAGACATACACAAGGGCTCCACACAAGTTTTGGCTCACCCAGCTGGTGAGGAGGATCTCCAGCCACACAGCACTCCTCTCCAGAAAGCAGCCCCAGTTCCAAGAGGTGCTCACCCTTCAGTGGCCCTTACATGAGCCCAGGGTGGCTCCACCCTGTGCCCACCCCTTCCAGTGGCATAGGCAGCACAGGTGCAAATAATTTACCTGTTCTCCCTGGGCCAGACACAGCCCTGCACCAGGTGCTCAACCACAGGCTCAAGCTGTGACCTAACAGCTCCCCTACACCGCTATTGAGGAAAGGAGGACGTTTCCAGTTGTTTGTTCTTCACAGTTTTGAAGCGATTCATGCGAGTCACTGAAAATATCATAATATCATAGAATCACAGAATGGTTTGGGTTGGAAGGGACCTCAGAGCCCACCCAGCCCCAACGCCTGCCATGGGCTGGGTGCCCCCCCCCAGCTCAGGCTGCCCAGGGCCCATCCACGGCCTTGGGCACCTCCAGGGATGGGGCACCCACAGCTCTCTGGGCAGCTGTGCCAGGGCCTCACTGCCCTCTGAGCAAAGAATTTCCTCCTAACATCTTACCTAAGCCTCCCTTTTTAGTTTTAAACCATTTCCCCTCATCCTCTCACTATCAGGCTGTATAAAAAGTCGGTCCCCTCCTGTCTACAAGCTCCTGTTAAGTACTAGAAGGCCATCCTTAACACGAGATACAGGGAACAATTCCTGAAAACATGAACAGTTCCAAATGGGAACAGTTTGTTTTCATCTTCCCTCTCCATCCAGCTCAGTTTTTCCTCAAGAGTACAGAAGGAATTGCGGATGATATGCAGCACGGTGCTATGTGACAGCCCACAGATGGATGCATTTCTAATGAATCTGAAGAAGTTAAAAATGCCCTGATAACAGATACGAAAAAAATTGGGGAATTTTCCTTAATTAGATTACACTCTGAGCACCCTGTCTGAATGAATGAGGACACGGCAGCGGCAGCCACCTGACAGCACTGTGCACATAACCAGGAGGGTTTGTAGCAGCGGACATCTGCTTCAAAGCTGTGATCCAAATCTGCCCCTAGAGGCCAATCAGACGGGCTTCCCACATTGTTCTAAGGCATTAAAAGCCAAATTCGTACTTGCTGGGAGCAGGTGCAATTCTGTTCAACTCAAAGGTACCACTGCTCACCAAATTGCAACATCAGCCCAGATATTAAACAACTCCTAGCAGTCTGCAAGGAGGAATAATCTCATTCGTGAACAAATGTTCAAAGATCAGCAGGGTGCTGGGAGGCTGCTGGCCAGCCCTGGGCCGTAGGAGCGTGCCCTAAGAGAGTGGCTGAAGTGCAGAGCACGTTTTGCTCCTATTCGCCGATCTCCCAGTCATGGACTTGAATATTTTGCTGCATTTCCTCCCTCATGCTTGCTGTCTTGCATGTGGATCTATCTCCCTGTCTAGAAGAGCAACAGGAATAATATTATGTGTTTTTTTTTTCCTTTGAGAGCAGAATAATTTCCAGATTTATTGCAATAACCCTAGCACGGGTCAAATATGGAAGGGGAAATCTGGACACGACCCTCCCACACTTTGCTGCAGACAACAGGCACGCACCTCTGCAGAGATAAATAACTGCTAAGCCATTCCCATTCCTGCTTCTAATTAGTGCAACCTATTTAACAAATAGACACACAATATAGGTCAATTATGTAGGTCATGATAAATTTGTGAAGAACTTCAGCCTGTAGGGCACCGAAAGGACCACGCTGAGGCAGCATTTTCAAAGTTACGGCTCGTTCCTGCACGGCTCACAAGTAGCAGGGAGAAACAACAGAGAGCTGCTCTTGTTGCTGGTAGCACAGCCACAGCCACGGGTGAACAAATCAGTAATGTCCTCTGGGAGATACACTCTAATACAACAGAGCAGGGGGAGACCATTCAGCATTTATTGCAGACAACTGCAGTGCAGAACCACTAACGTCATCTATCATGCAGTACTGCACCCAGCGCAGAGCAAGAACAAAATATACCAATGTGGCCCAGTTTAAGAGTGCTTCAGAGATGGAGTTTATGGCCAGATGACACATCTAGATCCGAAAAAATAAAGCCTGGAAGACAACACGCATATTACTTCAGTCACCAAAATCGTTGGAGCATCATTAGAAAAACAAAGAGAGAGCTAGAAAGGCAAAGCAGTCAGTGAAGGAATAACACATCGCTATGTCAAAGGCACGTTTTAATCCTGATCTCCTAAGAATAGGAGGCCTATCTGATTGTTTTGCCCACCTGCTGCCCCTCCAAAACTTTTGAACCAGTTTTTAGTTTCAGCCACATGCGACGGAAACATAAATGTTTCAGGGAGACTTAACGAGTTCATCAAAATCTGGTGGGTACCCAGAGGAGACAGAGAAATATTTATGTTTTCTCTGTGGGAAAGGAAACGGGCAGTCTACATCTATCTGGTATGTGTGACAGCAGCTCTCTGACCAGGGAGAAGCCACATCTATGCTACATCCTGCCTTGCTGGAAATGTTGGGGAGGAATGATGGGGAGCTCCAGTGGAAGGCATTGAGGTATGAGCATGTGCCACCTGAGGTTTCAGGTAAGCAATGGAACAGCAGAGCTACCTACAGGGTCAGGAAGAGCTCAGGGCTCCAGGGAGGACAAGGGGACTTTGCGGAGTGTCTCAGCAAATGCTACAGATGTGTGTGGTCTGCAGTGGGGAGATAAAGGGGCCGTGGGACTCACAGCCACAGGGAAACAAGCTTAAATGGGACTGCTCAACAAACACATTTGTCTGCTGGAGGTCAGCACCGACGTAATTTGTTCTTTGAGATGGAGAAAATGGATCTTGGATGGAATCTGAGCTGTGGGCTTAGTTGCTGTTACCTTTCTGAGTATTTCAGGCAACCCCAGCTCCATGGGGCAGAAGTTCTGACTTCTGGGCTGCTGAGAGGGTGGTGCAATGTGCAGTAGTATTTGAGATTCCCAGACCTGTGCTGTTGCATGAGAGAGCTGCTCCCCAGGCAGGGCAGGGCAGAAGCACTGAGGAGCACAGGCAGTCTCTGCTACTTAATGAACTGTACAGTTGCCACGAGGGAGATGTTCAAAACCACACATGTAATTCAGGAGCACATCATGCAGCCTGAACTCTTTTGCTGGCTGCATATCGACTGGTGACAGTGATCATTGCCCAAATAATTGGTTCCCAGTAACCTGCATTCCAGCTAAGGTATGGTGTATATAACACACCACGCTATGAATGCACATTTCTGCAATGTCTATGATATGTAGGCACCTCACTTGAAAATTTATTACAAAACTTCAACTGTATGGCTTCAGCTAATCCTGGGAATGACCACAGAACCATGTGTGAGAAAACTTTGAATGCAGAACCTTTTACACCATCCATTCTCCCCTCCAGGGCCCCAGATGAGGCACAGGGGCTATCCAACAGACCAAGAACTGTTCCCTGTGCATGTAAATGGTGCTTTCATGGGAGAAAAAAACAAACAAACCACCATTACTGCACTCTGGGATCTGTGATGTTAACTGCAGTGCAGCTAAAGCACTGCAAGAAGCCTGTACAAATATATATGCAGGGTATTTCAAATACAAGAGACAAATTCTGCACTGTTTTGCCCCATCTCTGGGGAAATGGTGTTGATGATAAAATACTGCTCTCTGCTGGCCTGGCCTGCTTATCCAAGAAGGCCTCACTTTTCTGCAGTCTTCTGTCTTCCCTTGTGAAAAGAGGAAAGATCAACTTTTTTTGGCAGCCCTTTCGTTGCATCTTGCAACAACAGATGACAGGAGCACCTTTCACCTAGGACTGAAAAAAAAAATCATATAGCTCAGTAAAACAATCGTGATATCACAGAAATCTTTTGTCTTGAAGAAAAACAATAAGTAGACCCTGAACCTAAGTACTTATCTCTCCAGAAGAATTTCTGGTTTCTCACAGCTTGAAAGGAGAAACAGGCTGTTGATGTAGCAGGCTGCCCATTGTACCGATTTCTGATCATGGTGCATTTTTAAAAGCAAGTCCTGTTCTGTGTGTCGGCAAATTTCCACAGCAGCCCCAAAACCCAGCGACAACCACAGGATTTGAGACAGCTCCCTGGTCCCTGAGTCCTTGCAAGGACGCCTCCAAGCCTGGGGATCTCCCTGGCCAGGAACTTGTGGACTATTTCCTTTCCCCATTTCTTGTCGGTTTACCAAAAAGCAATCCCTCAGACCAAAGCAAACAGTTCACTGAAAACCAGGTTATTTGCACTGAATTTGCCTTCCCGCTGCACCACACCAATGCTAGGTATCTGCGTGCTACTGTGGGTTGGCAATAACCCTAATCCTGATCTTTTTTATGTCAGCATGTCATCTCTAGAGGTAAGTAAAGCAACACCGTGCTGCAGACATGCCTATGCCCAGTAGCAAGTGTTCTCTTCTCCTCCCCTTATCCCAGGGATAAAGGGCACTTACCCAGCAGTTGTGCTTCATCTTTTCCGAGCTCCTCTTGTCCATCTTCTTCCTGATGGGCCTACAGCTCTGGAGGTGCTGAGCCCCACAGGAGTGCTACAGGAACAATTCCAGCATCAACACCTCCAGGATTTATTACAGCATGCTCAGCTGTTTCCACAAGCTGCTTGCAGACTCAGGGAGGTTTCTAGGAAGAAATAACACCAGGCCCTGGATTTTCAGGGTCTCTCTTCCCAACCAGGAGGGCTCCAAACTAAATAAAGTGTAGATTGTGTTGCAGTCATGTCACTGGGAAAACCTGCATCTTAAAGCTTTCAACTCTTTGTGCCTTGATCTTGCTTCGCAGGATTCTCCCACTAATAACCAGTTTGTCTTTAAATGGACACAGGGCAGAACAACAGTTTCAAAGATCAGTTTTCCTTACCCAGACAAAACAGAGACACTATGAGAAAAGTGATTTCTGTTAGATACTAAGACAGAGGGAATTTGACTTGAACAGTAAGGAGCATTTAAAATTACTCAATATCTGCTATGCACGGGGCTTGGGAAAAAAAAAATAAATTCCAAACAGTGCTACAAGGAAGTAATTTCAGGGGATAAACAGAACTCAGCTCTGCATCAGGTTTGCAAATATCCCCTCCCATCTCTTTTCTTCACGGCTGTGTTTCCTGCTGAACCCTCGCTCCTCCGAACCCACGCTCTCACTTCTTCCAGGCTGGGTGCAGGGCCGAGGTGCTGCCCATGTGTCCTTTCAGCTGCTGAAAGAGAAAGCGGCTGATGTGGAAGAGCCATTTAGAAAGTTAATTAAGCAGAAAACTTAGCACTTTTAGAGGAAGAAACAGAGCAGTTGTCTGGTGGAGTCATTCACATACGTGCACCGACACCTGGGTGAAGCATGCAGGTAAGGAGTTCTTGCCAGGACTGGATCTGACGAGATAAGGGCTTGCAGCAATCCTATCAGCCATCTCTTGGACGACCTTACTGAGCCATCTGAGCCGACAGGAGCTTCTTGCTTGAACAGATTCTGATCGACTCCATAGTTACATTCCAGACGTATTTTTATTCCGTGTTAGAATCCTTCCCCCCTACACGAGGGGAGCCTCCTGCATCCCCATGTCTGCCCGCTGCCCCTGTCGTGGCTTCTCTGCACCCTCCCTCAGGGATTTGGGGGCACGGACATATCTCCCCCAAGCCTTCCCCAGGCTGCACAGCCCTGGCTCTCAGCCTCTCCTCCCTGCAGAAGCACCCCAGCCCCGTCGCCACCTCGGTGACCCACACTGGGCTCTCTCCAGCACTCCCATGCACTGGGACCCAGCACTGATCATTCCCCCCAGCCGCTCGCTCCCGCCCGGGCCTGCTGACAGCCGCCTCGCCCCCGGCCTGCTGCCGCCCGCGCCTGCGCACTGCCAGCGCTGCGGCCATGGCGGAGCCGGCGGCGGCAGGGTGAGTGCGGGCGGGCGGTGGGGCCGGGTGGGTGCCTGGGGGCCTGCTGGGCCGCCATGCCTAACCGGGCCTAACCGGGCCTAACGGGGCCTGAGGGGGCTAGGGGGCAAACCCCACATCCCTTCTGCCCCCCGATACAGCCAGGGAGGAGCTGAGCCTGTGCTCTTCAGAGCGGTGTGAGCGGAGCTCAGGACTGTGTCCCCCCATCCTCCCCAGCCTCCCGTCTCCTCACACGGCCCCCCAGAGCGGCTCCGGTTGCGTTTCTTGCAGTGCCATCTCCCCAGTGTCCCCTTCGTGGCAGCCCACAGCTCCTTTTCTCCCGTGCCGTTCTGTTCTTCACCTGTCTCTGTGCCTTTGGGCTCGCCTTCCTCCATTTTTACAAAATTTTGTCTTAGCCGCTTTTGACAACGTACCATAATCACCTTGAATTTAAATTCCTCCCTCTCTCCCCCTCAGTTTACCTCCTGAATTCCTATCAGATTTATCGGCTGGTTTGCTTCCTTTCCGTTATGCCATCTAAAAAGGAAAGATAACGTCCTTTTCTCCCCATAAATTGCTGCTGTTTTTTAACCGTCTGGTTGGCACTTGTAGAATTTGTTGTCTTGTGCCTTCCTGTGGTTTCTTTCCTGGTGTTGGGAACCAGTCAAACCCCCTGGATCTTCCTCCTTGCCTTTTAAACTCTGCCTTGACATGGTCCTGGTCCAGTCTCCTGGGTCCTCCTTCCCCACACAGGAACTGACAGAGATAACCGAGTGATTCAGGTCTCCCAGAGAGGCTGTGGGAGGGGAATCCTTGGAGCTTTTCAGGATTCACTCATGCCCAACTTGTCACTAAGTCAAGTATTTAACTAACGCTCAAGTCAAGCTTACTCCTTGAAGTCTCCTAGCAAATAATCATCGTGCTCTTAGATCTTTTTAGAATGTCTCCTGTGGGTTTAGAAAGTAAAACACATCTTTCCCTTCTGTTGCACGTAGGAGTGATGCAGAAGCCACCTCTTCTGTGTGAAACAGAAGAAAGCAAGCATTTGGTAACAGTAGGAAACCAAACATCTGATAAATGGAAGCCATGAAGATATCAAAGCGCTTCTTCGCGTTCGGGATTTTGGCGTGCATAGCGTTTTATGTCGCATACATCAGGTGGCACTTGGATTCCAAACCGGTTGTGGGGGCAACAGAAGGAGCTGCTGAAAGCAGGAAGGACAAACCGAACCGCCAGGCACTGACCGCAGACCTCTCAGTCTTCTATGGAATCATGTTTGATGCTGGAAGCACGGGAACCCGCATCCATATTTTTAAATTTACACAGCAGCCAAAAGGTATGGCTCGTAGACAAATCCTTCCGTAAGTGGTGGTGCAGCTTATTGACGGTTCTTTTCTAGGGGGTGCTTGCACCAACGTGCTTCAGCTGTTTATAGAACCGTTAGGAAGGGCACTAAGATTCAAGCGTATGGATTTGGATGGAATTCATTATAAAAGCACTCAACGAGGGGGATCACGCTGCCACGTCAGAATGCTCCTGGAGCTGTAAGCTTCATTTGTTTATGTTTTGTCAGCTCCTGCCTATTAAACTTGTAAAGATGAAAGAACCTGTACAAACACTGGTGTGGAGGATGTTTTTAACAGGGAGCAGCGTGGTGTAGGGTCTAGTTGGCCTGTGGGGAGCACTGTGGGTTTGCAGAACGGGCTGCCGCAAGGCTTAGCCACCAAAGGGCTTAACAGTCCACACGTGGGCTTCATTCATTCTTCTTGCATTGCATTCCCAAATCTCTGCTTATCTCTAAACACGATTCCAGAATGTATTGCAGGAAGCTTTGTGGAGCGTAGCTGACGAGAGGAGGATGCTGTCAAGCCCATGGTGCCTTCCCTGCAGGTTCATATAACTGTCTGTCCTGCAGATTTCCAAAATGCTCAGGTCTGGCTCTCTCTGCTGCCATTGAAAATGGTGGCAAAACTTCCCCTGACTTTTACTGGAGTCGAATCTAGCCAGACCAGAGCATGCTGAAACATGAGGCCTTTGTTACCCATGCAGTTCAGAAGGCTGCACAGAGCAGGGGCAAGGGATTAAAGAGAACTTTGTACCCATCTATGTGCATAAAAAAATATGTGCATAGTGCACACCAATCAGCTTTAAGAATTGGTTTAGCTGAGAGCTAATTCCACAGAAGGGGCTGTGCTGAACAGGTTTGGTGGCCTTTGGTAGCTCATCAGGCAGAGGCTTCAGTTGACTCTCATTAGCACGTGATGATATAAGTTGTAAAATGCTTTTCTTTCTGTGTGTTCAAAATGATTTGTGCCAGTGCTTATTTTGGAATGCTGCTTTTGAACAGAGACTCCCAAGTTAACCCATGAGACGTTTAAAGCGCTGAAGCCGGGTCTGTCTGCATACGCGGATGATGTCGAAAAGGTAATTTTGTTTCTGTCACTGTGGAAGCACCTACCCCAAAGCCCCCTGTTCTTGATACACCCTGCAAATCACACCTTGCTTTGGCACAGGATGCTGAACTGGCTCAGTTCAGTCTCCAGATGATGCAAACCCACAGTAAAAACTGGTCAGCCCTCAGAGGATCAAGGAACAGAACACATCCAGTTCTGCTTGGTGATGTTAATTAAGGAGAGTGGGTGATCTTCCTGTCCCTGCCTTAAGATTTTCTGTGTGCTTAAGAATATGACAAAAGAGCCATGTTGGATTGGAGCAGAGCCTTCTCTAGAAGTGACCAGAAATGGATTCTCAGGGAAAGAGTCAAAAAAAACAGGCCAAGTATTAGGTGACTTCGCTCCTGTCTCCCTTACCTTCTGCCTTGCAGGGATTTGGAGACTTCTGAGCCAGACATGCACCCAGCTCATGGTGTTTTACTGGCTCCAAACGGCTTTTTTTTTCCCAAGGATTTGTCACATTGCTTTTTAAGCTTTTTCTAGCCAAACAGTTTTGGTACTGTTTGGCACATGGCATGTTTGAGAAAGTGACTCTTTTTGTTTGTTTTTGACCCGTTGCTGGACCAACCCAGTTATACACACCAGCTCTTACACTGTGAGTCATCCCCCTTCTCCTGACCCCTTGTGATATTTACTTGTCCCTGTTCCACATCTATACTGAATCAGACCTCTGATCACCCTTTTGCCCATTTAAGAAACGCAAATCTTGAGAGTTTCTAAGATGCTTTTTGTTGTTGTTGTTCTTTCTCTGCTCACAGAGTGGACAGGGAATAAAAGAGCTCCTGGAGGTGGCAAAGAATGAAGTTCCTATGGAGCTGTGGAAGTTTACTCCTCTGGTCCTGAAAGCTACAGCTGGTCTACGGTTGCTGCCAGGAGAAAAGGCTCAGAAATTGCTAGATAAGGTGCTGTTCTTTGTCTTTCACTTTGCTTTCCAGAAATTTTATGACAAAAGTTGTTCCCTGCTGTGTAAAGCACCTACTCCTTTATCCCTTTGTACGTGAGTCATTCCTGTTGTTTTATGTTCCTGTTTCATGTCCTGAAAGCGGTGCACAGGCACCTGATCTCAGGTTCAGGCTGAGAAATTCAATGAGTACAGGCACAGAGGAATGACGACAGCCCCAAATAAGCCTGGGGATGACATGAAACATTAACAAGTGTAATGAGATACTTCTGAGTTATCACAGTCTTGTTCTTAGTGGACGGCTTTGTTGGTGTTTTTGACCAGAATCCTGCTGTTCTGGGAAAAACTTCCTGCTGTTTGATTTGTGGTGCTATCAGCCAGCTGCTGCATGGTTCCCCTGCTTTATATAGAAATAATGTGAATTGTATATACAGGCATGTAAATGTTTAATATTTTAAAATACTAAAAGAGGTGTGCACCTCCTGTCTCTTCTTTACTTATTCAATATCCCATGAGTCTCCCACTGCAGCAAAGCAAAGTGGGCTCCTTTCCCTGCCCATGTTATCAGCATTTCTCAGCAGCCTTCATGCTTGAGCACCCACCTGTCCATTCTGTCTCTTCACCAAACCGCAAAGCCCATGTGCAAACCACTGACTTCTTTTAGCTGAGCACAGCCTGATGCTTATAGGGCTCTTGAACGTAAAAGAAGGGATCTGGCCCAAGAAAAGGAATAGTTGTATAAAACCAGAGTTTAAAAAAAAAAAAAACGTACTTCCCAATTGAAAAAAAGACTTCTCTGAGTGTAGCTTTTGTTTGAACTACAGGTGAAGGAGATTTTTCAGGCTTCCCCCTTCTTTGTGAGGGACAACTGCGTGTCGATAATGAACGGAACTGATGAAGGTAGGTTCACCTCTGAGGCACTTTTCTGCAATTCTTGGGATTCCTACTGCACTGTGGCAGGACCCCACTGACTGTAGCAGGAACCAGCAAGGAGCAGGTTGGATACAATTTTTATCCTGCCTCAGGCAGTGCCTGCCAAAGAGATTTTGTGCTGCATTTTCCAAGGTGAAGTCCTGGATCCTCTCCTGGTTTTCAAAGGTCTGAGTGCCAGGCAACTCCTGTGGGATCATCAGGAAGCCATTGTGCCGTCAGCACTTCTGGAAGGTTTTCTGTATATCTGCTTGTTGAGACCGTCTTCAACAACTGTTTGTGCACACCCTGCTTTTGATAATGCTCATCTGAGCTTTCTGGAAGAATTTGGTTTTAGTGTTAGTTAGAACTGTGAATTGAACCTGAAAAAAGAAAAGCTGTATAGAGTAAATAAATATTGACATACGTTGACATTTATCAAAAAAAAAACCCCTGAGGACAGAACTCAGAATCAGTCTTGATTTAAAGAGGAATTTCTAAATTCTGGGCAACTTAATGTTGAAGTGTGTTTTTAATCTGCTTAGAAACCAAACTTTAGAGTAGCTGCTGCTTTGGACTGTTTATGAGTTTCTTTTTTAACTGCTTAATGGAAGAAAGACATTGTAATTCTTTTTGTCTTAAGTTCATTAATAGCTCTGACAGCCTTGGTTTAGCCAAGGGTTGAGCTGGAAGTTGTTCCCTAGCCTGCCTTAGTTTTAACCAAATGGATAAATATTTTAATTTGTTAACGTAAGGGCCATTAATTCACCTAATTTATGGAGAAAGGATTTATAAAGCAAGAAAAGGACAGAAACAGTGTGGTTCACAAAAATGCTTTGAGGAAAACAGGCAAAAATAAGACACTGAAAAGAAGAAAATTCTCAATATTCAAAAGGAAAATCAAATGTCTTGCATCAAACAAAAGCCCACCGATGTGTATTTTCCTAGAAAATGAACAGTATGATGAACAGTGTGAGTGTAGGTCATTTCCTTGCTGTTCAGCTAAGGACTGAAGCCACTGTACCAGAGCCTTTGGAACTTCACGCCTAAGTTTCTGACCTGGGAGGTACAAAGTTCTCCAGGCATTTCAAATATGGGGCTTCTTTTCCTCCTAGTGGCACAGAAGGTCATTCTGTTTGTTCAAGGCATCTAATCTTGGTTTTTGACAGTTGTGGAAGCAATGGCTTGGGGGTGAGCTGGGTCAGGGCAGCTCAGCAGAGCCAGTCCTGTTTGCTCCTCTCAGAGGTCCTTCTTGCTCAGCTCTCAGCTATGGATCTTTTGGAGACTTTGTATTAGAAATCCTCCATTTGTGAAAGGGGGACGAGGGGGCTTGTGACAGGTGGCCTCTGGTGTCTCTTTCTATAGTTGGATGACTAGCTCTGGTTTGCTATTGTTTTGTTTAGGAGGTGCAGTGAAAGTTTGTGAGAAAGCTAAAAAATGCCTCCAGCTGAGCAGGTACTAAAGCAGGAGAACTTTGTAGTATGGCTCAACTTAATTGCTAGCTGATGTTAGATAAAATGCAATTACATCATCTAACAGTGCATCTTCTGAATCTTTTCCTTGTTAGGTATTTCAGCCTGGATTACAATAAATTTTTTAACAGGTACGTTTACGTAAGCATGTGCATAAAAATATGACCGATGCTGTGAAATGTACACTGTTTTCTGCCCCTGTGTAATATTTGCTCTTTCACTGGAGTGAGAGAGAGAAGGATCTGGGATTAAGTCAGTTGTTTGTGGTCTGGCCCATTTCAGTTAACAGAACTTTGGCCATTTGCTTGGCAGAGTGAGGAACTTAATCCCTTTTCCTAGATGTTCATGTAGCCTTTCTTTTAGCTCCCTGTAAGGCACCAGAGCATTTCATTCCTTTTTATAGTCTGCCACTAGCTCTGTGTAAATTTTTGGTGTGGATATTCTAGACCTGCTTGACAGTTGTGCAGTGTGAAAGTAAGTGCTTACAGATTTATAACATCGAACTACAGTAAGTGTTTACACTTTGGAAAGGGTAGCTGAATTAAAAACTGAGCTGAAGCTGTCACTGGCAATAAGCAAAGCAGTCTGCCCTCCAGACACCCTGCACAGCACAGGGTGCAGGACATTACAAGTGCTGCAAAGCTTTTTATGCTCACAGGAAGTATCAGGAAGGTTAATGATCTTCAAAGATTAGCTCTCCTGAGGTACACTCTGGTACTTGGCACAAACTGAGGTTGTCAGGAAGGTGTATTTGAAGGATAGATCTGAGAAGAACTGGATTTAAATGAGAAAAGAGGCCTGTGCTGGCAGCAGGAAGAATTCCAAGGGAGCTTAGTCTGTTAGGCCAGCTCTTTTCAGTCTGTCATCCCCTAGCTATAAGAAGATGCAAAACACTGCTGTGGGATCAGGGAGAGATGGCCAAGAAAACCACATTCTTCCACGTTTCAAAGTGGTTACCAGAGCAAAACTCGCAAAAGGGTCCTTGCATCCACCGAAAAATGTTTAGGAATCCAGTAACCAAAGCTGCTGGAATTAGGGCATGAACAGCCACCAGAGAAATAATAGAAACTCTGCCACCTGGAAGATTTTCAGGTCACCCTGATAAAGCACAAGTGACCAGCAGATGATGTTACAATCGTGTGCTGGCTGGCAGCTGACAGGTGAGGTTAATTTGTCATCTGTCTTTACAGCTGTACTTGTGGTAGTGTTCCTTTCCAGTTTCTCACTGTGTCCACTGTGGCTTTCTCTGCTCTGTCACACGCTTCAGGTAGCTTAGATGATCCGCAGAAGAGAAGTGTGGGAATGCTGGATCTGGGTGGTGGATCAACGCAGATCACCTTCCTCCCACGCACCGAGGTAACGTGAACGTGCGCTCTGCAGGGAAATGCTGCTGCAGAGATCAGTAACTGCTCAGGTTTGTCACCCTTGGAAAGAGGCCAAGGGTTTGTCAGTGTGATGGGAAGCTGTGCTTCTGAGAGAAAAACCCTTATCACTTGGTCATGTATGCCATGTTACAGCTGATAACAGAGACATTCACAGCTCTGTCAGTTCTCTTGCTCCACCTCCATGGGCTGAATAGGATGAATCTGCCAGGGCTGCTTTGTGTCAAGGAAAATGCCGTGTCCGGGGAGTCTTAATCCTTGGCTCTCAGTTTGTGCTGTGTATAGTGAAGACCTCAAAGGGAATGCTATTAATGAATCCAAGTCCAACATCTGGTGTATATTGTGTTTTAGGAAGGTAATAAGATGCCTTCTCGGTCCTTGTTTCTAACCTTCCTGAGTTCACTCATTTGCAAATGGATGCAGTGGATGCTTTCTAAGGAGCAGCTCTCATGCAGTTAGAAATACATGCTGATGTTTGTCATTTCAGCTTCACGCTGGGCATCATTATAGGTGTTTTGTGAGCAGCAAGTCCTGTGGGTATTGAGTAGCAAGGTCCTGGCCTCAGAAGAGTTTAAAGCTGCACCGAAGCAGAGGATGAGGATGCTGTACCTGAGCGTACCGGCCTGGGCTGACCAAGTCATTGTGCTCTCACCGCAGAGTGACAGGGGATGTGGAAATTCTGGAGTCAGAGGCGGTGTTAAGATAGGAGCAGCCAGACATGAGCAGCCTGAGCTTTGTTCCCTGCTAATGTCCAGTGGTGGTGGTGCACTCAGGGAAGAGCTGCACAGTGCTTTAGACAATTATCCTTTCATTTCTTCAGACCACAGACGGGTCCTCTCTCTGTTCCTTGGCAGGCACAGTGATGTGCTTTTCCTCGGGCTTGTGGCAGTTCACAGCTGAATTCACTGGAGAAGGAAGTTAATGCGTGCCTGGTTTTCTTATTACTTGTGTAGTGTTCCCTAGCAGAGACCACATGAAGAGGCAGTTTCTGTAGCATCTTGACAAAAGCAGATAAGAGCTGGAATAAGGATTCCTTTCTAATTAAAATAATTATTTCATAGACCAGCTTGGTGTGGATAGAAATATAATCAGTTTTGATTGTCATGTGAAGTCACTATTTTAACTCCAGGTTTTCGGTCATCTTGTGTGTCGGTGGTCAAACTGAAACACTTGCAAAGTCTTAATTTCTCACTGAGCCACGCTAGGGTTGTTTCCCATATTCCCTAAGGTTTTGGAAGGCTGTGTTGCGGATGTTTGCCACTGCTGGCCGAAACCTTGCCGTGACATCTTTTTCTCCCTCCAGGCAACTCTCCAGACATCACCAGCTGGCCATACAACTTCATTTCAGATGTTTAACAGCACCTACAAGCTGTATTCGTACAGGTTAGTCGTGGTAAAGAGACCACACTGTAAAAACAGGAATTTTCTGTGAAGCCAATGAGATCTAGGCATTTTGCTGAAGCACAAATGAGTCCTGAGAAGAAGGTGATAAACCTGAGCCATGTCACTGCCCACACAAGCTGACAAGAGCAGAGTTGTGCAGATCAACAGGCAGACAGGGAGTCTGACGGCTGAGAAAGTGAAGGGCTCTTAGTCCGCCCCTTGCTTTGAAGCTGCCTGTGTGCTCAGTGTTTTGGGCAGAGGGAAGCAGCTTCTTGCCACCTGTGTTTGCTCTTGGGGTTTGGAAAGAGTCAGTGTTGTGTGCTAGAGGTTGTGCTGCCTTTGAGGAGGGTAGGAGAAAGGTTAGAGGAATGCCTTCAGTGTTCCTAGCCTTTAAAGAGACAGATTATAGTTGACAGCTATTCACTGTGCTTTTACAAGGAGAGATTATCCTTCTGGGTGAGGATAATGTGACAGTGGGCTGTCACACTGTTCCCCTTCTGGGTATTAGCAACTGACTCGAGCCATTTTGCTCCACATAGAGGAGACAGGCATGTCCCAGCCAGGCTGTCAGTGGAGTATCAGAGGAAGGATGCTTGTTGTTCACAGAGGCTTTTTTTCCCTTTGCAGTTACCTGGGACTTGGGCTGATGTCGGCAAGGCTCGCCATTTTAGGAGGAGTTGAGGGAAAACCCTGTAAGTTACGGGCACTCCTCAAGTCTTGTCTCTGAGCATAGAGTGCATTGCCCTGTTGTGGGGAAAAGGGGTTGTCTTTCCCCTTCCCACTGGGCTGAAGGTGCCTGAGTGGTATGCAAATTCCTGTCACCATGGCTGAGTGTATTTGAGGCAAATGCAGGAGGTGACGCTGCTAGATCCCAGGAGATGTGGATTCTTGCCAGCCTCGGGGGGACATGGGGCAGTCGAGCCATGACTGGGACTTAGAGATGCATTGCTGAGCACGTGGGACAGAAAGGAGCAGGGCTGGGTATGAGGGTGCTAAAATTAACTCATATTTTTCCCTAACATGGCTCTATTTTACTTCTGCAGTAGAAGAAGGTGAGGAACTGATCAGCCCTTGTTTACCACCCGGTTTCAAATCTGAATGGCAACATGCTGAAATAGTGTACAAAATTAAAGGACAGAAGGCAGGTAGAGTGCTTTGTCATTCTCTCTTCCTATCTAGGCCTCCTAGTAGCAAAGTAAACCATACGCTCCCAACCTCTGGGACAGACACTAAGTTATCTGTCTGTGTACTCCTCTTTCTGGCTTTCTTGGCATGCTGTTAAAAAGATTCTGCAGCTCTTACCCCTCGTGCTGTGGTGTGTCTGTCCAGTCAGTGAAGCTGTTAGTAGCAACACAGCTGGAGCTCAGCACTCCCTGAACCACTTTCAATATCCTTTTGCCTCAAATGGTGTTGTTCATCCCTAATATTTCACATCCCGACCTGAGGATAGTTGGAGTTAAGACTGGAAGAAGATGCAGATGTGTTGTTTCAGTGCTCTGTGAAGAGCCTGTCAGAATCCAGAAAGTGCAGTGGTGCAAAATGGAGCCTGTCTCTTTGCAGGTCCTAAAGAAATTGTTTCACCTTCCTATAACATGCCGTGTGTCTTTGCATTTGTTTAGGTGAGCCTCTGTATGAGTCTTGTTCTAACAAAGTGGCGAAGATGCTCTATAAGAAAGTGCATAAGACTGAGGAAGTGAAGGACTTGGATTTCTATGCTTTCTCCTACTACTATGACTGCGCAGCAGAGGTTGGTCTCATAGGTATGTTTCTTTTCATTTCATTTTAGATGACAGGTTGTAGAAGAAACAGTAACAGTAATACACATCACAGTGCTGGGCTAAGCTGTCATGGGCACTGTCATGAGGTTTTCAATCGTACAATCTTCAATAAAGGTTCTTATATATTTAAAGCAAGCGTGAATTTTGTCATTGATTATCTCCAAACAACCTTTATGACTTATTTTTTTTACATCTTGAACCTACTATTGTCTTTACACAAAAAACATAAAACATGCTACGATTTCTTTTCTTTTAGATAAAGAGAAAGGAGGAAGCTTAGCTGTCAATGATTTTGAAACTGCAGCTAAGTACGGTAAGTAAAAAGCACCAACAGGACTGGTAATTGTGTGTAAATTCATACCCATGTGACAAATGGGAGTCGCTGATGCTCCAGGCCTCAGCCCACATGAACATTCTGACACTGCTTTCTTTCCCTTTAGTATGCAAGACCATGGAAATCAGCCCTGGCAGCAGCCCTTTTCTCTGCATGGACCTCACGTACATCACCTTCCTCCTGCAAGAACTGGGCTTCCCAAAGACCCAAGTCTTTAAGGTAATGCACAAAAATGGATTGTGGGGAGAGTGGGCAGAAGATGCTGACGTTAGTCGTCACACCAGCAGCTCAGTCCCCAGTTTCCCTTCTTGCTGCAACACACGCTCTGTGATTAGGGTGGAGTGACACTGTCTCCACAATGGTCATAACCAGTTGTGATAACTTTCAGCACTGTATTCACCTTGTATACTTCTCCTTCTCGCAGAGAATTGTGTTTAAGCTTTTTTTTTTTCCCCTCCAGCTTGCCCGGAAAATCAACAGCGTTGAGACGAGCTGGGCATTGGGAGCCACTTTCCATTACATTGACTCACTCAATAGACTGCAGTACTAAAGCTCCTTGAAGGTGACTTATGGGAATGTCAGGTTTTGGAAGCCCAGCGCAGGAGAATCCGTTGAAGGCACCTGCTTTTGGCTTCCAGAGTCCCTTGGGAGGTTGTCAGAAGCTAGGCCCCTTCCCTGCCGAGTCCCGTCCATCACTGGCTCTTTTTTACAGTGCACAGTGCAGAAGCTAAGGAATAAGCCTTGATTGTACAGCATCTGCTGTCAACTTGCTGTCAAACTTGATCATCACCGAAGGAAAACCAGCACTGTGCAGGACATCTCTGATCTCTGTGAGAAAAGTGCACGTTTTTGGAACATGCCTGTACCATTCGCTTGTACTGTGCCAAAGTCAGTGTAGGAATTGGTCACTCCAGTGGGAACTCTTCATACTGCCCTGATTTCACAGTGCTTTTTCCTGTTGGTCAGCAGTTTCCAGTGATAATTACTTTTATTTTACTACTTACATGTTTGAAAAAGAATTTGCGTGTGCGCGTGAAGGCAATGCATTGACACAGATGTGCTGCTGACAGGCAGCAGCTTTGAAATGCAGCGTGGCAGTCTCCACCCTGCTTTTCACCTGCTGAACTAGCAAAGCTCAGGAGCACTGCAGAAGCTGGATACAGACAGGCATGAATCAGAGCCTGTATCTACTGCAGGGTTAAAGCCTACAGCCTTGAGTTGTTGAGAGATTGGTGCTGGAAGACAACATCAGATTTGCTGGATGAAGACGAAAGGCCCACGAGTTTGGTACAGAGCTCATGATGCATTTGGCGGTTCTAGAGTAGGTCAGAGTAAGATCCATAAACAAGATTCAGCCACAAAAACAAAACCCTGAGCACAACTTAGCGGACTTCACAGGCATTTGTGCCTTGGAGAGGCTTATGCAGGGCCTGGGAGAAACGCCATTACGTGGTGTTTGGGTGCTGCCTCCTGCAGACACATCTCACTTTGATAAATGAATGTATTGTCATTGCACTGAGCTGGGGCAGGGTCGCTGCAATGCACCACTCCAGCATCGTCCTCTGAGCGGGCTGGAAGTGGTCTCAGAGGCAGCAAGAGCTGGAGAGACCCGCTGTGCTGCTTGTAATCCGACTGTGGAATCGTGTTGTATCTGTATGGATGTTCAGAGCAGACCTGAGGGGTCTTGTTTGGGTGTAACAGAGCCCAGCCTCCGGGAGAGGCAGCAGCGTGTGCCCTCACGCGTTGGCTCCCTTGGCCACGGCCCGTTATGGTGGTGCGGTGTGCATGGCTGCTGGCACTGCAGCTGAGCCTACAGGGGACATTTGAACCCCACTGTACTGACAATAAAACCCCAATTAAAAATAAAGACCTGGTGGTGGTATGGCTTTCAGCACCAAAGCTTGGCACACGCCCCAAGGTGGGCGAGCTGAAGAATGCATTCCTTCACACCATCCCTGTCCCACTCAGACCATCCCCTTTTCCTCAGGCAATTCCAGTTCCCTCACACCATCCCTTGTCCCCTACACTGGGTAGGTCCAGCCCATGGCCTGTGGGCCACATGCAGCCCAGCCCAGCTCCTAATGCGGCCCATCCCCTCTGCTCAGCCATCACGGCAGCAGCCTGGCCTTGGGCTTGCACCCATCACTCAGCAACAACCAAACATGGGTGTGTGATGGCACTGCCTGAGCTGAAGCCAGGACATGGGGAATTTTCCATTTTCACTTGACAGAAACACAGATTACCTGCAAATTTTCAAACGGAACGTATGGAGTTGCAATCAGACATTCAACTCAAAGAAATCCGATCATGTCTCTTTACTGGGCTTTTACAACCCCTGCCCTTCCAGAGATTGCTTCACAATCATGCCTTGTTCACACAGAGTCATCAAGGTTGGAAAAGACCTCCAAGATCATCTACTCCAACCATCCACCTGAACCAAGATCACCCACTAAACCATGTCCTTCAGTGCCACATCCAGACACACTTTGAACGCTTCCAGGGACAGTGACTCCAGCACTCCCTGGGCAGCTGCACCAGGGCATCACCGCTCTTTCGGAGATTTTCCTAACATCCAACCTGACCCTCCCCTGGCACAAGGTGAGGCCATCCCCTCTCGTCCTGTCGCTGGCTACCTGGGAGAAGAGGCCGATCCCCCCTCCTCGTCGCTTTTTGGCAGTGCATACATTTGTAAGCAACTCTTCCCAAGGACGAAGCACAGGAAGAGTAAAATTTCACCAAAAATCTCTGATGAGCTCCTGGAGAACTTGCTGAGAGCCGCAACCACCTCCATCGAATCAGACACATTAGTTCCATGAAAACAAGGTCAAACACCCCACTTAGCTTCACGTTTTTGTTGCTTTTTCTACATTTTCATAACAAATATATAAAAAATAAATGAAAATAAGTTCTGTTAGTTACATCCACAAACGATAGCGCAGCTTTCACTCGCGGCTCAAGACAGCTCTTGACCCAACGCAAGCCACAAGGTCGGACCCCCACGCCCTGCCCCTCGCTCCGCCCCAGCCCCGCACCGATGCGGGGGCCGGGCCGGGGCGGACCGGGGGCGGGCGGCGGTCCCCGCTGCGGAGCGCAGGCGCGGCCGGGGCTGCGGCAGAGGCAGGCGGCGGGGATGGCGGTGCCGCTCAGCGACGGGGAGAAGCGGAAGCAGATCAGCGTGCGGGGCATCGCGGGGCTGGGCGATGTGGCGGAGGTGCGCAAGAGCTTCAACCGGCACCTCCACTTCACCCTGGTCAAGGACCGCAACGTGGCCACCCCCCGCGATTACTTCTTCGCGCTGGCGCACACGGTGCGGGACCACCTGGTGGGGCGGTGGATCCGCACCCAGCAGCACTACTACGAGCGGGACCCCAAGGTGAGCCGGGACCCCGCGGGTGGCCCTGTCCCCTTCCGGCCCCGTCACGACCCCACGGTCCCCCCTTGGTGGCTTTGTGGCTGTGCCATCCATGGGCATGGCACCCATCTGTGCGTTTTGTGCCTTCATAGAGTGAGGGAGCGCACAGGGAGCGCTGAGCCTGCATTGCTGTGGCCACCATGGGTTAACTGGAGGCACGTCTAAAGCTGTCAACACGCAAAACATCGCTGGTGACGATTTGTCACCGTCTCGCTCAGAGATCACCTAAAATTGAGCCCTCTCCATCGCAGGGCTGATCCCCTGCAGCGAGAGCCGTGTCTCTGCCCGTGCCCCAGCCGGGATGGAAAACCGATGGCTCTGGGTGCCGAAAATGTGCTGGGAAGGGTCCCGAGTGCCCGGGCTGCCCTTTCCCTTCCTTCCAGCTGCTCGCTGCCTCGCTTATCTTCCCGCAGCTCAAAAAGCGCGAGAGCAGAGCTGGAAAATCACTGGCAGGAAGGGGGCTGGCCCCATGCCCGGCCAAGGATGCGCGGGGCCGGGGGCTGCTCGCTGGCTGCAGGCTCTGCAGCGGAGCACGAGAAAACACCAGAGCCCGGTGCAGGCATCGCCTCAGCCGAGCTGCAGAGATAGGAGTCGGCATCCTCGATAATTCCTGCCTGGAGTTAATTAGGGAAACGCTCTTAACAGGCAAGATTTTTCTATAGAAGGCTGTTGGCAGGGAGACGAGCAGTGGGGAGCTGGCCAGCATCCCGTGCAAGGCTCCTCCTGACAAACAAACCGTGGTGCCGGTGCCAAGAGCTCTTTGGGAAGGCATCCCTACCAGGGAAAGCATTCGGGTCTGATCTTACGTGACTCTGGTGAAACCCTTTGGGCGTGAGGATGAAACGTGCTGTGTGTAAGCGTCTCGCTTTGCCTCCCCAGCGTATTTATTACCTGTCCCTGGAGTTCTACATGGGCCGCACCCTGCAGAACACGATGGTGAACCTGGGCTTGCAGAATGCCTGTGATGAAGCCATTTACCAGGTGAAGTCTTGGGGTACTGGGGTCCCCCTTGAAGAACTGGTCAAACTTTTCCATGCGGAGGGCTGGGCATCTTTATTTGTCAGGGCTTCCTCCCAAAGATGTTTTCTTTTGACTAAATGAAGCAAGGCTTGGCTCTCTGTTAGTGTTCCTCATCCCTCAAAGAAGGCCATGGGGGGACCTTATCACAGAATCATTAAGATTGGAGAAGACCGCTAAGATCATGGTGCCCAACCATCATCCAGTCTGACCTTGGGGTGTCTTGAGAGAGTATAGTTTCTCTCAAACCACCGTTTCCCTGGGTTGCACATCCAGAAAGCAGCTCCCAAAGACGAGGGAATCCCAAGGTGCAAACAGCTTTGTGCCATTGGGAGAGGTGATGGCTCCACCATGCGAGGTGCTGATGGAGGCTGGGCAGAAAGGAGAGCTGGAGCACCAAGCCACCAAACCACAGCTGGTACGGGCAGGTCCACGAGGCTGCAAATGGATAAAAGCAAATCACCAGGAAGGAAGAAAGGGGTCGGAAATGGCTTGATTTCAAATAGCATTGGATGAGTTTGAACCGGACAGCACAGCCTGTGCTGAGTGCCACCGAGTTGATCACAAAAGCTAGATCAGGTTTACTTAGGCTCACAGCCATCTCTGCAGCAGGACAGTGGCCTTTTTGACAGAATGTGAGTTTTTGGGCTTTCTCACCCTAAAGCTTTGTTTCCCTACTACCACGGAGTGATTCGTGTGACACTTCCTAGCAGCGGTTGGGCTCTGTCACCCTCTCACAATGAGGTGCTGCCTTTGCTGGTGAAATGCCCTGGCCAGCACATTGCCTGCCGTGGGACAGGAAGGATTTCCAGGGAGGGACCCAACCCTTTGTCTGAGGTATCCTGCCTCGGAGCACAGGCTGCTTTTATTCAGAGAGGGTCCTCAAGTCCCCTTGCAAGGCATCTTCCTTGGCCAGATGTGGCAGCGAAGGCTTCCTTTGCTCATGGCCTCCACGCTGAGCTCAAGATGGCCAGCTCAGATGGGTGAGAAGCAGCATCTCCTTTCTCCTGCTTGCACAGTTCTTGAGCTGGATGCAGCCCCTGGAGAGGCTGCCAGCCCTTGGGTTGGAGAAGGAGAGCCTGAGAATGCAGAAGATGAGATAACCCCTTCCACCAATGGCCTCCAGCCCAGCAGCTCTGCGGCGAGGTGGTCAGGATGTGGGAAGGCACGGAGCCTAGCAGCAGCAGCTGTGCTTTCTGCAGGCTGCAGAAAGAGCTGTAACCTTCCTCAAGGTGGGGTGGGGGTAAGGAGAGGAGCAGTGCACGTAACCGGGCAGTCCCTGGGGCAGGGACTGGCCGCCTGCCATCCCCTCCACAATTTGGAGGTCAGTGGGAGGGCCTGGCAACTTGAAGGGCTGCCAGGAGGCAAGTGTTTTGTTTCATGTTCCTAAGGAAACGTAGTTCATGGGAAAGCAATGTTTGATGATGGGCTGAACTGTTTTCCAATTAATTAGGCTGCCCAGGGACCAGAAGTTGGGGGGTAAGGGAGGGAAGGGGTTGCAGAGAGGGCTCCACATTTTGTTTTATGCAGGATGGGATGGTTTGGGATTTGTGTCTGCCCTTCTCAGGGAGCAGCCTCAGAGCACGGGGTCTGGGTACTGACATGCTCTCCTGTGGCCCTTTCCTCAACAGCTGGGTTTGGACTTGGAGGAACTGGAGGAAATTGAAGAAGATGCTGGGCTGGGAAATGGAGGCCTGGGCCGCCTGGCAGGTAACGTGGGGAGAGGGGAGCCCCGTCCTCGCACGGAGCACAGGAGGACCAAGGGCTGTGCCTTCCTTGTGAGGTGTCACAGCTTCAGCTCAGCCTCCCAAGGGCTCTCTGCTCCATGTCACCTTAGCCCCGCTGCAGGCAGTGTGCAGGAGGTGCTCTGGTGCCTGGCTGGAGTGCAGCAAGCTGGGCTGGGGCTGCAGGGCTGTCTGAGGCCTCGCTCCTTGCTCTCTGTAAAGCCTCTCGCT
Source organism: Penelope pileata (assembly GCA_013396635.1). Classification (NCBI taxonomy): domain Eukaryota; kingdom Metazoa; phylum Chordata; class Aves; order Galliformes; family Cracidae; genus Penelope; species Penelope pileata. Next base: position 891,747 of record WBMW01003103.1, read on the forward strand.
TTTCTGAGGTGCCCAAGCAGCTCTCACGTAGACAAATTGTTGGCTGCTGTTTTCATCTGCTGTGACTCTGTGACTGCTGGAGACAAGAGCTGCCTGACACAGAGGAAGTGCCAGGGGTGATATTTGCCAGAGCTGCCCTTGACCGATGGTTAGCTCTGCCAGAGATAGGAGTAATTAGCTGGTGAGTAGGGCAGGCAGGCTTGGAGCAAGGTGGGGATTTCTCAGGCAGGTTCAGAAGAGCTCAGCAACACTGCAGTTGGGTGCATTTCAGTCACACACAGGGGCAGGCTGTCCCTTCCTGTCCCTTCTGCACGCAGATTTCCTGGGTATCAACGTTCCAGCTGCTTTGGCAGCTCCTCAGCCCTGTACGTGGTGGGGGCTGAGGTTCCTGCAGCCTGATCAAGCTCTGCTCTCCCAGCTTGCTTCCTGGACTCCATGGCCACGCTGGGGCTGGCAGCATATGGTTACGGCATCCGCTACGAGTTCGGCATCTTCAATCAGAAGATCATTGATGGCTGGCAGGTATGTCGGCCAGCTGAGTCTGCTGTTCCCTTCCTCTTCTCCTCCTGTTCCCTTCACTCCTGGTAGTGCTGTTAGGAGCAGAGAGAAGTCCTCACTGGCAGGGGATGGTGCAGTGAGCAAGACATGGTTTACAGGGGATGGTTTGTGACCTGGGACAGCACTGATGGGCTTCTAGGGAACCACATCCTGCACAGTCAGACTGATGGAAAGCCCTCCAAGCACTGAGGGCAGGAGTCTGTGCAGTTTGCATGGATGGGTTCAACCAGCACAGCTCTGCAAAGCCAAGAGAGGCTGATTTATACCAGCAGGGATGCAGTCATCTATGTTTCAGAAAGCCCAGCTGTCTTCCAGAGGCCTCTGTGTACCCATTTTTAAAGCCAGCTTACCAAAGCTTTGCTTTTTAAACTGTCTCCCTTCAGAGAGCCTAGCTCAGCCTTCCCTTGGAGGCATGAGCCGCCACTTGAACCCCATTTGCCTCTTGCAGGTGGAGGAGGCTGATGACTGGTTACGCTATGGCAATCCCTGGGAGAAAGCCCGCCCCGAGTACATGCTGCCTGTGCACTTCTATGGCCGCGTGGAGCACAGCCCAGAGGGCGTGAAGTGGGTCGACACCCAGGTACCATGGGCCAGGATAGCACAGGGGTCAGGGGAGTCTGTCCCCGTGCTCACTGAGGTCAGGCTTTGCCTCTCTCCTGCTCTGCTGCCTTTGCGATTTCGTTTTCATTGGTTATGACAGCAGTGGGATTGAAAGGAGAAGTGGGGTGATGTTCAGGCACAGCTGTAATTATTTCAGGGTCAGACGGGTTGAGACTGCTCAGGGACGTGCTGACTTGATCCTTGCGATTTATGCCTGTCACTGCACATGAAGTAGCAGCATCAGGACCTTAAAGGTTTGGGATGATTGTTCTGGTGTGCGTTTGCATAAGCCACCCTTTGCATAACAACACCTGCTTTCACCAAGCCTTTCAGTTAAGAGCCTGAGCATTTAGGGGTTTGGTTTCCAGTACCAAAACCAAACCAGTGCTCCTGACTTTCAGGGTAAAACCTCAGCCTTGCACAGATCTGTGCTGGAGGAGGGCTGTACCCCTGGCTGCTCGCTCGCGCCCTGTGATTCCGCAGGTGGTTCTGGTGCCGTCATGGCTGGGGATGGACCTCTTGGGGCAGCCATGTAGCAATCCAGCAGGTGTTCAACTCCTGTGGTCAGAGCAAGTCTTTCCCAGGCTGGCTCGATGGGTGGAATGCTGTCCAGGGAGGCTGGAGACGAGGTTTCAAGTCTCCAGCCTGCCCAGAGGCTTTGTCCTGCACCGCTGCGGACAGCAGATGCTTCTCCAGCCTCCTGCATTCCCCTGCCTGGGGCTGAGGCGAGGCAGTGTGGCAATGACAGAGGTAATGCTGCGCTTCAGGAGCTTCTGGCACGTGCTACATGTGTTCCAGTCTTACAGCTGAGCAAGGCAAGCTTTGAAGAGGCACAATTTATTAAAAGGACTGAAGAAATTTCAGCCTCTCCTCTTTAAATGCTGTCCAGGATGAAGAACTTTGCCTCTGTGTGCCTTCCACATCCAACCCTGGCACTGGGCTGTAGTTTCAGGGATCCCAAGCTGTGTGCTGGGAAACACTGCTTCTGACAGGGATGTGAGTTTTCAGCCACTACCATTGAAGGAACAAACTGGAAAGGCTCAAAAAAGCTCAAGTCGCAGTTCCCAAATATAGCACCGTTCAGCTGATGGGACGCGTGCCCCAGTCCCGTGGCTGGGACAGGGCAGGCTTTCTGCCTGCTTGCAAGTTCAGAGCTGGTAATGGCAGCTTTGAGACCCTGAGCTCCTGCTGGTTTTCTCCAATGGGGAGGTGTCGCTGATGCCAGCACAAAGAAGCAGTTCGAGGTCGATGTGCTGATCTGCCTGGGTTTTCTCTGCCCTGTAAGCACAGCTCCCTCCATTCTCTGCTGCCCCTCATCTTTGTTTGGGGAAAGCCTCTGGCTGCAGGGCTGTCTCAGTTTGATGGATACTGACTTGTTCAGGAGGATATAAGCTCCTTTTGGCATAATCTCAGAAGTGGCCAGGCTCTGTGCTGCAGGATCTGCAAGCACTGCTCAGCTCTGCTGGCAGAAACCCTGAGCCACTTTGTTCTGGGTCAGGGCACCTTGCCTTGCTGCTTAGCAGATGTTGGTAGAGCAGCGAGCTGTAGCACTAAGCCACCCTGGTGCTTAAGCATCAATTACAGACTGCACTAGTAATTAGGCATGCCCGTTCAGTTCAGGTGCTGGAGATTTCAGTGGATTTACCCAGGTGGGTTCAACGCACATTTAATGGAGTTGGTGGGCAAATTGCTGTGGGAATGGTGCTGTGACAGTTGAGTGTGGTCCTCGGTGGCTGCAGAGGGCTCCTGGGCAGGGTTCAGGCTGTGGAGCTCATCCCAGATGGAAACACCAAGGGGCCAGCTGCCCTGGCACAACCCCAGCACAGGCAGAAGTGCAGTGGCCAGCTGAGGATGCTCTCAGGGCTCTGGTGAATAGTCAATGGGGGCTGCAGTTGGGAAGGGAAAGTCAGCCGGTCGCTTGCAGCTCTCTTTTTGACAATACACAAGTCTGTGAACATCATCAGCTACGTTTTAGTGCAGGTGGGATCTTCACCACAGCCAGGAGTTCCTCTGGGTTCTTTCTGGAAAGGTTTTCAACCTTCTTCTGAGGCCACCATGCCGCTAAACAGAAGGGAACGCTGTCCTTGTGCAGGTTGTCCTTGCTATGCCGTACGACACGCCAGTGCCAGGATACAAGAACAACACTGTGAACACTATGAGGCTGTGGTCTGCAAAAGCACCCAACGACTTCAACCTCCAGGAGTGTAAGTGCTGTCCTGCTTTATCCATCCCTCCTGGCCGCCTCCAAAACACAGCGCTGAGCGCGCGTCCAGGCATCACGCCACCTCCAGAGCCCTTGTGCACCCATCCGGCCTTCCTCCATCCCCAGCATGCTTGCTCCACTCTCAAAACCTGCCCTGTGCCTTCTTCAAGTGCTAAACCATGTGCCAGTGTGTTCTCCACATCACCAAACGAGCTGCAGATCCACAGTTGCCATTAGGGGTTGTTTCCAGGCAGCCAGTATCCCTTAGTGCCGAGGAAAAATGGCAGCACAGCCCACCTTATTCTCCCTTATTACCACTTTCCTTTGGGTCCACATGTGACCTCTGGTACATTTTTCAGGCTCTAACTGTAGCGCTGAAGAGCAGATGCTGGGCAGCTGCCGGTTGCTAGGCTGTACAGAAAGGGAATGTTCTAGATAAAAATGATTTGATTCATTCTTCCATACTTGCAAGCACCAAGATGTGTGCCCAAGCAGCCCTGTCAGGAGAACCTGTGTGGGACGCAGAGGACCAGGGGTGATGGTTCTCGAGTCCTCATAACTTCTCCTCTATGTCTGATGGGCAGCCATGAGCTGGGTTTCACATGGGCCTTTTGTACCCTTTAGGAGTTGACTGTGATTGTGGTCTTTGTGCTCCTTTGCCCTGCATCATTTCTCCATAGTCCTTAGGCAAGGTGGCTGCTTCACTCACTTCCTTTCTTTGCCTTCTCTGGCTGCTATCTGTCTTCAGTTCCTTCTGTTCTTCCCAGTCCACATATCTTGAGAAAATGCATGGAGATGTGCCCTTCTCTTATTCTCTCTCCTCCTGTCTCTATGGGTGCTTTCACACACGCCCATTCCCATTCATATTTCATTAACACCAGCCTCAATGTTTCCATTACAACTCTCTCTACACAAGAGGAGGGGAAGGCACAGTGTGGGGACCTGCCTGTATCTACAGCTGTTGCAGTGCTGTGTGCATTTCTCCCACTGCAGTCAATGTGGGTGACTACATCGAGGCGGTGTTGGACAGAAACCTGGCAGAAAACATATCCAGAGTCCTGTACCCAAATGACAATGTGAGTAACTCTCTTGCTTCTCTTCCCTGCTGCTTGGGATGATCCTTACTGTAGTTTTATCACTTTATTTGAGAGCAATGGAAGGTCGTAGCCACCTGCTGTTTATTGTTCTGGTTTGAGGATTTTTAATACAATAGGATGGCTCTGTAATTCTCAATGAACAGACAGCTCTGCTGGCTCCAGAGAGTCTCTGCTGATTGCTGGCAGCTCGGAGCCTGGCCTGTATTGTAGAGCTGCTGTCTCCCTTCCTTCCAACTCAAGGCAGTTGCCAACTTATGTGGTTTACAGTTTGCAAAAGTAAGTTGTCATTTCGGAGGCATCCGTGAGAGGGCACTTGCTTCCAGCCCAGCTTAAGGGAATTCTCACACAGGAATTGTCCCAGGCCACGCAGTCCTCATGCACCAGATCCCAAAGGGAAGAGCCCTCACTATCCAGTCGTGGATTAGCATCTGTGCTGGAAAAGCTCGTCTCCTGCACTTTATCCCCACCCACTCATTTCTGTTGGTGCTTTAAAACAGACCAGCACGATGTGTGGTGTGCAGGGGAGGCAGCTGGTGTGTCCATAGATGACACTGGCTCTCGATAATTCTAAAATTCTTGGTCCAAAAGCCCTGCAAAGGGTCTTGCAGCAGGGGAGGGAGCTGTGCTTGGTCTGTAGGAGGAGCACTGGTCTGGCAGGTGCTGTTGCCCTCTGGAGGCAGCTGTAAGCAGCAGGCTGCATCCTGGGAGAGCAGCCGCAGTCCCTGGAGCTGTAGCATGTCTGGCCCGTGTTTGGGATGCAGAGCCCCTTGGCAGTCCCTGCTGCTGCCTGCTGAGGGGCAGCATGGGTAACATCTGTGTTTGGCCTGATGCGGTGTAGAACTTGCAAGGGAAGCCCATCAGATGGGATAGCAGCATCTCTAGGGAGTGGGCTGCTGACAAGGGATGGCAGCTGCAGTGCTGATGGCTGTGCCCCCCCCTCCATGCAGTTCTTTGAAGGCAAGGAGCTGCGGCTGAAACAGGAGTACTTTGTGGTGGCTGCAACCCTCCAAGACATCATCCGACGCTTTAAGTCCTCCAAATTCGGCTGTCGGGACCCTGTGAGAACAAGTTTTGAAACCTTCCCTGAGAAGGTGAGTTTGTGGGCAGGGAGGGCCCAGGGGTGTTTCAGCCAGAGCTGCGCATCATAAGCAGGATGCTCAGGGCCACCTAGGGGCAGGTACACTGCTTGGGCTGGAACACAGAAACCATCTCTGGGTCATTTCGTGCTCCTTGGGGAAAAAAGAATTACAATTTGGAGCAGAACTTGCAAACATTGAATAGCTTCATTTCTGGAAGCTCTGTCCATTGGTGGTGGGTGTCTGTCCGGTGGGTGTGGGTCTTTGAGCCATAAGAAGTGACTTGAGTGTCACCCCCAGCCTGCGCTGTGCTGGGACACAGTCACTGCCAGACCTGAGCCCAGCAAGTCTGTGTTGCAGGTGGCTATTCAGCTCAATGACACCCACCCTGCCCTGTCCATCCCAGAGCTCATGCGGATCCTGGTGGACGTGGAGAAGGTGGACTGGGACAAGGTAAGCGGAGCTGGAAGGTGCATACCATGCCCAGCAGGGGCGAGAGCTGCTGTCCTGTCCTTACATGGGGTTTTCTTCCTCTCTTGGCCTGGGCACGTGCATGCTAACCTGCTGTCTGTATGCAGGCGTGGGAGATCACGAAACAGACCTGTGCATACACCAACCACACTGTGCTGCCCGAAGCCCTGGAACGCTGGCCAGTCTCCATGTTTGAAAAGCTGCTGCCACGTCACCTAGAGATCATCTATGCCCTCAACCAGATGCATCTGGATGTAAGAGACTGGGCTGGTTGTGGGCTGCGGGTCTTGCTCCAGCTGTCTTTTAGGATGGGAATGTTCCAGGCCCTACAGCTGGGTCGCTGATGCCCGTTTCTGCCTGCCTGCAGCGTGTGGCAGCTCTCTACCCAGGGGACATTGACCGTCTCCGGAGGATGTCGGTGATCGAGGAAGGAGACTGCAAGCGTATCAACATGGCGCACCTCTGCGTCATTGGCTCTCACGCTGTCAACGGTGTGGCCCGCATCCACTCCGACATCGTGAAGAACTCAGTGTGAGTTGCGGGACAGCCACAAACCTCCCCTCTCCACTTTGCCTGCAAGCCTGTGGGTCTGGCTGGGGCAAACAGGCACCAAGGCCTGGCTATCTGACAGAGAGAGCATCTTGTCTCAGTGCATGCAAAATCTGTCTCATCTCCTTTTGGAGCTGGTGAAACCCTTTACAGCTGAGGAAGGGGTTGGGAGGCAGCACAGAGAGTTCACAGTACTGCAGAGATCAGCAGAGACCGCCCTGAGTCAGGAGCACACGTAGAAGGCAGCTGAAGTTCTCAGTGGTGGGGAGTGGTTCAGTGTGGCCCCCGTTCCCTGATATTCCAGGTTCAGGGATTTCTATGAGCTGGAGCCAGAGAAATTTCAGAACAAGACCAACGGGATCACACCAAGGCGCTGGCTTCTGCTCTGCAACCCAGGACTGGCTGACGTTATCGCGGAGGTGAGTGGTGAGCAGACCAACAACCAACAACCCCAGCTTCTGTGCACCTCTTCCTGCAGCCTGAGCACAGCCTGGGGCCAACCCAGGGCAGCCTGGTAGGAGCAAGCCAGTTGCACGTGTGAGGCTGGCTGAGCTTTAAGATGTCTGACAAACTGCTGGCCAGAGCTGCCAAAATTTGGACCTGAGTCCCCAGTGTCACCTCTTCCCAATGGGACTGGGGAAACGTGGTTGTGGGCAGGGCGAGATGTCTTGCGGGTGGGACGTCCCTCTCTTGGTTTGTTCCTTTAGAAAATCGGGGAAGATTTTGTCACAGATCTGAGCCAGCTGAAGAAGCTCCTGGATTTCATCAACAATGAGACATTCATCAGGGATGTGGCGAAAGTCAAACAGGTAACGAGCACTGGAGACAAGAGGGGAAGAAGGGTAAAGGCAGCCAACACTTAAAGTAGCAGCCAACACTCACTTCTGACACAAGTCCTGGGAGCCCGTGCCTGCTCCTCATCAGATTTTCTTGCCAGGAGAACAAGCTGAAGTTCTCAGCCTACTTGGAAGAGCACTACAAGGTCAAGATCAACCCTTCGTCCATGTTTGATGTTCAGGTCAAGCGAATCCATGAGTACAAGCGGCAACTGCTGAACTGCCTGCATGCCATCACCCTCTATAACTGTAAGTCCTGCCTGGGCTGGAAGTCAAGGAGGGTCCCACACCGGCCCCTCGCTGCCAGTGTTCCTGTGGACCTGGGGCTTCTCCTCCAGGAGGAGGACAGTGCTGAAGGAAAAGAGACCCCAGCCCGTCCCTGATGCAGGCAGCGAGCTCTGCCTGGTTTATCTTCACCTCAGTCATGTCACTCCCTTCTCTTTCAGGCATCAGAAGTGACCCATCCAAATCCTTTGTGCCTAGGACTATAATGATCGGAGGAAAGGTAAAAGTGCGTTGCAGACTCAGCACTTGCATGGCTCAGCGGGGATGTGGGGAAGGTGCTGTTCCCTTCTGGGGGTTTTGCTGGGCCCGCTGTGGGTTAGCCAGCGTGGGGCTGTGCTGGCGGGCTCCTCAGGAAGCACTGTCACAGAGTAATGGGACTGAACAGGGCCCCATCACTCTCTCCTTGTGGTTCAGGACTCCTCCCAGTAGGGTGTTTTTGCTGATCCATGTGAACAGCAGAGGTGAGGCCCAGGTTCTCCCTGCAGTGAGGACCCGCAATGGCACCTCTCATGCTCTGCCTTCCTTAAAAGCCTTCACCCTTTCTGGGCTGCTCTTCTTCAGGCAGCCCCTGGCTACCACATGGCCAAGATGATCATCAAACTCATCACGTCCATCGGCGAGGTCGTCAACAACGATCCCTATGTGGGGGACAAGCTCAAGGTCATCTTCCTGGAGAACTACCGGGTATCCTTGGCTGAGAAGGGTATGTCCTGGTCTCATGGAAGCACACACCAGGAGCTGACCATGTCCCAGCTGCTGGCTGGCCTGAGGCTGTCACAGCAGGTCACCTGGCTCTCCTGAGAGCTGTAGGGCTTTGCATAGGGCAGGCAGCAGGTTCATGCAGGAGTGACAGCAGCTGCATGGGGTTGTAGCAGAGCTGGGCCTTTGTGCCTGGTTCTGGCCTCTGAACTGAGCTGTGTGGGCTGAGCTCTGGAGATCAGCAGGCTCGCTACCAGGTGCCCAGCTGTTCTGCTGTCCTGGGCCCAGGTTGTAGGGAGCTGCAGCATGCCAAGGGTTAACTCTGACCTCTCTTGCACCCGGCAGTGATCCCGGCAGCGGATCTCTCCCAGCAGATCTCCACAGCCGGCACAGAGGCCTCGGGCACTGGCAACATGAAGTTTATGTTGAACGGGGCCCTCACCATCGGCACTATGGATGGGGCCAACGTGGAGATGGCCGAGGAGGCAGGTGAAGAAAACCTCTTCATCTTCGGCATGCGGGTAGAGGACGTGGAAGCCATGGATCGCCAAGGGTTAGTGCCAGGGCCTGTCAGCTGGGTCCAGTGCCGAGATCTGGCAGGGAGCTCTACCCTGGGCTGGTCAGTGGCTGTTCCACCAAGGATGCAGCCCAGGGTCTCAGGCTGTGAATGGGACTCGGTACAGCCCACCTCTGCCTCCTCCCCATGCAGATACAATGCACGGGAGTACTATGAGCGCATTCCAGAGCTGCGGCAGGCCATCGACCAGATCAGCAGTGGGTTTTTCTCCCCAAGAGACCCCGGCTGCTTCAGAGACGTTGTCAACATGCTCATGCATCACGACAGGTGAGTCCTGGCAAGCATCCCATCCCTTTTGGTGGGCTGCTCTCAGCCTGCCCAGGTTTCCTTCCCAGGCTGAGCCCTGCCTGCCCAGAGATGTCTAGCCTTACCCTGTGCTTCGGGTTTCAGGTTTAAGGTGTTTGCTGACTATGAAGCCTACATTAAATGCCAAGGCCAAGTGGATCGGCTGTTCATGGTAAGAGCTGCCCACAATCAAGGTGGAGATAGGGGGTCTTTGGCTGTGGTGGTGCAGTGGAAGAAGCTGGGCTGAGTGTGCACCTATGGAACCCTTCTTCCACCCCATGGCATTGTGTTGGTATGGGGCAGGGTGAGGCAAGTTTTGATGCTACAGCAGCCAGGGGTGCACAGCTGGATGGATGAGAAAACTGACTGCTGCCATTGCCTCTCCTCTTCCCAGGACCCCCGGGAGTGGACTAAGAAAGTCATCAGGAACATCGCGTGCTCGGGCAAGTTCTCCAGTGACAGGACCATCACAGAGTATGCCCGGGAGATCTGGGGTGTGGAGCCATCCTCCACAAAAATCCCCCCACCCAACTTGCCCCGGGATTGATGCAAGCACAGAGGGAAGGAAGGAGGGATGTGTGCCCAGCCCAGGAGGCCTGAGCTGCATTTCACCGCCAGCCAGATGGGCTTGGCTCTGCAGAAACAAGGCCTTTCCCTCAGCGGGGTAGAAGGATGCTCTGAAGAGGGGCCTTGACTGAGGAACAGGAGCTGGGAGAGAGGAGAAAAGACCCTGTGTTTGCACCCATGTATCCAGCCTGCACATGCTGTGTATTGCTTCTAGTGAGACAACCACGGATAAGTCTTCCGCAACCATGCTCCACACTTAACAAGGGATTTCGCTTAACAAGGGATTTCCAACTCAATCCTTCCCTCCCTCCGCATGCAGCTTGGCCTTGGCCTCCTTGCCCCTGCCCCACAAGCAGGTGCAGACAGCATGGAGCGTCCTGCAGCCTAAAAGCACAGGGAGGGAGAGGCTGCTGCCTGCCCTTCCAGTCAGCCCCTTCCCCAGTAACACTTCGAGAAAGTGGGGTTGGATGTTCAATCAGCTGCCTCCAGTGTGGTTGCCAATTTGGACCATATACTGTGGTCCAAAAGGAGAGGGATCAGCACCTGGGATCACAGAGCTTGCTGTAGCCTCTTCCTACACCTACTAATTAAAAGCCCAGTAGCCAAACCACTCCAGGGATTTTTATGTTTTTTTTTTTTTTATAGCATCCATGTCTGCATGGAACAGGTTCTATTTGCCACTGCCAGCTGACCCTGCAGGGCCCTTTGGTCCCTAGTGGGGCTTTTGGCTCTCTGGGCCCAGCCAGGTGCTGTCCAAGCAGGAAAAATGCATTACAGCTCTTGTGTTCCTCCACAGCTGGCTGATGCTGCTCTGTGTGTGTGTCCCTCATGGTGCTGGGGTCAGTTTAGTACCCATAGTGCAACATAGTGCACCTGTACTCCTGTGTGACACCAACTCATTAAAACAACTAGAACACCTGTTCGTTTGACTTGGGGCTGATATGTAACTACTCCATGCTTGTGGTTTTGTGGTCCCTGGGGTGCGCTGGCACTGTCATGGGGCCAGCATGGTTGCTCCTGCCAGCACATGGGGAGGTGGTACCAGAGGCTGCACTGAGCCCACGGGCCCAGAGCCAATTCCATGCACTGGGATGGGGATTACAGTCTTGGGTTTGGCCTATGACTGGCACACAGTGTTGCTGTGCTTGAAACCCTGCAGGCAGTTCTCATGTCCCCCATTCTGAGGGGAAGCAGAGCCTCAGTTTCATAGCCAGAGCTGGCAGCAGCACTACCATGAAGACTCTCCCAGTCCCAGCTCGCCCACACTCAGCTGCAAGCACCTTGTTCTCCATCCCACAGTCCTACTGCAGCACTGCCACATGCTTTTTGGGAGAAAGTCCCAGAAAATCACCAGGTGAAACAGGTGAAGCTGAAGTGATCAGCAGTCAATGCCTTTATTAAAACTACATCACTTTGAGATAAACATTTCAGTTCCAACTTCCAAGCATGTCACTGGCCTATGAACAGGAATGGAGGCATTGAGATTGCCAACACCAGCAGTCCCTGTGCTGCCCCTCAGCTCTGCCCAGGGGAGGAAGGCTGCACCTCGTCCCAAGCCAGCTGTCAGCAGCAGCATGAGCTGGAATGTACAGGTCCCTCTCTACAGAGCCAAGTAAGTGTTTCTCTTCTGTCAGTGCAATAAATACAAGTGCATTAAACATAAATTTTAAGTGGCACAGTTAGCTTATGAGTATCGTGGGTCAGAAACTTCAGGGATTACCACGCTATGGCAGAAGAATCTCAGTACAAGAACAAGCTACTGTCTGCTTTGCAACTAGTATGAGCCTGCAGATATAACTTGGATACATGCCGAGCAGTTTCTGCTACGCTGTACACCCCTGAACAGACCCTTCAGGCAGCATGATTCATTTCTGAGTGCTACTGACTAAACCTACAGCACCTGGAATTGTTTCTATAGCCTGACAGGGTGGTCAGGGCCAGGCCCCCAGCCAGACACTGCCAAGCCTGTCTAAGACCCTTTCCCTTCTCAGTGCAGAGCTCAGCAGTGGCGTAAAAGAGGCCCTGTTATGGCCCAAAGCAGTGCAAGGACATCCCCTGAACATCTCCCTGCAGAAGAGGGCTTATTTCCACTTCTGTCTCCTGTGTGCTCCAGCCACAGCAGTGAGATGGGCTGAGAAAGCAGCCTGTGGTGCCCAGAGAACAGAAGGGAGGTGGAGGGAGAGATGGGAAGGAACCTCAGACTTGTTTTTGCATCAAGAACTGCGTATCACTGCCTGCTTTTAACTACAGAGGAACAGTGTAGCCACCAGTACCAGGAAAACCTGATCTAAGGAATGAAAAAGTAAATGAGAGGAAATAAAAACCCTTCCCACCTAAAGGAAGCACTTATCTGTTCAGGCGTGTAGGGGGAGAATGGAAGACATCCACTCCCACATCCTGGGCCCAACTAGTTCCTGGAAGAGGGAGGTCAGGCAAAACAAGTAGCCTCCAGGTTAACCCCCCAAGTTTGTAATTTATCTACATAAATCACTTCAGTCTCAATAAAAAGTGCATCTGAAGAAGGGGAGGAGCTCCACAGAGGATAACAGATGGGAGCAGAAATGTTGTTCAGAAAAAGTGTGCAGAAAAGATAAAAGGACAGTAATCTTTTCCATTAGATATTGTTTGAAAAGGAAGAACAAAAAAAATCTTTCACTTTATTTCCAAATGTGTGCAATTAGCCCAACACTTGCAACACATTGTGACAGAACAGCTAAATAAAAATACCTCTCACCACCTGGATCTTCAGTGTGTTTGTAATTACAGCTACTTAGCAGAAGGGGAAGGCAAAACATGTATTTCCTAAAAGAAAACACCTCAAACTCAAGCAAGACAACTGTGGTACGGAGACACGGCAAAAGCCATTCGCCTACAAATGAGTCTCTACATGATCCAGAAACCAGCAGCAGTGTTTGAAAGTGAAAGAAACACCCTTGGCCATGACACACGTGTCCAAGTAATGTCTGTCCTCAGCAGTACCACACTGGATTGGCCAGGCTCTGTTGTGCTTACTTTTTTTCACTGTTTGGTATCAGCTCCTGGGTTGTTGTCACCCCTCCATCCACATCATAACAAGAAGCCAGCAATGTCCTCCTCCTACCATCACAGGTGTTGATGCCGGGAGCTGGAGTTGCCAAGGGTGCACATCAGGACCAGAGTGGGAATCCCTGACCTCCTCTAGTGCCAGGGATGGAAGAATGGCAGACTGACCCACGGGGAGAGGGGAGGAAAAGGAGGAGAGGAGGAAAAGAAAGGAAAACCTCTGTGCTGTCAAGCAGCCAGTCTTCAGTGTTGATGCTCATGTTCAGGTATTCCCAGGAATTCCCTAGGAAAAGAAACAAGAGAGCAGTGACCTTCAGCTCTCCTGCATTCTGGTGGATGCTGCAGCCCACAGGTCTTCAATTTCCCTGGAAAATACTAGGGCTCAAGAACTTGCAGCTACAGAAAACAGCAGTGAGCTTTGCTCTAGGGGTTCCCACTGGAAGAGGCAAATGCAGGGAGCAGAAGTCGCTGCTCTGCAAACAGCCCCTCCAGCAGAAATGAGGCAGAGAGGAAAGCACTCCCAACTTTCTCTGGTTCCCCTTCTAAAACCTGCTCTGCAGGGAGCTGGAGAACTCTGCCTTTGCGCTCAGCCAGACCCAGTGTCTCAGCCACTGTGGAGGACAAAGGGGTTTCCAGAAAAGCTGCCCAATACAGCCACCTGCTATGCATCTCTCGCTCCCCAGGCACGTCACTGTGCTGACCCAGAGTGCCAGGTGCCACCCCCCCACTGATGCTGGAAGAGCCCCCAGTTAGCTGGGCTGTTACCGTAGTATTCGAGGTAGCTCTGGACTCCTGTAGATGTACTTGTGCCGATAGCCGAGGTCTGTGTGGAATGGGACGAACTGCACCTTGTAGTCTCGGAAACTCCGTGATGTCGCAGCAATGTTGTAAAGCTGAGTCCAAGGGGAAGCAGGTGAGGGACACGTGCCACCCCAAACCAGTCACCTACCTAAACTAGCCACCCACCTCGGGCTGGGTTATGGGTCCTGGCTTGACCAGCTTTGCTAGCTCTAGCTTGGCTTCACTATTGATTTGCCAACTCTACCACAACAGAACCTGTAGTTCCTTCAGGCTACGTATTCCTACATCCAGCCTCCTGTTTTGTCTTTTCCCTGGCTATACAAGCTCCTGTCATTCTGTCCACACCAATCCCTTCCACCAGAACAGTTGGCAGCACCACATACGTACCTTCTTTCCCAGATGAAACGGTACCACTGGGTCATCCTCAGCATGAAGGATTAGCAGGGAGCAGGAAATGTATTTCACACTGTAAAGCGGATGACAATGTCACCAGAGCTCAAGCAATCAGAAGCAGGTAGACTGGACATTTTCTTCCCTACCCAAAACTACTTCTACCACAAAGAGCCCCTTACTGATGTCAGACAAAGACAGTTAAAAATAGAGCATGTGAACAACTACAAAGCTTCAATACAACACAGTGCTAGGAGGTGTGGGCTGACCCTCAGCAGGCTCCTGGCACTTTAACACCAACACACTTGGATTTTCAAGGAAACTGCAATGACAAACATGTTCTGGGGGCCATTACCTGCAGTTCAGATCTTAAAAATGCTATTATATGGGCACCATTAATTCAATTGACAGAAACTTACTAGCAAAAGGCATCCATGGACAAGCTATTTGCTGCTCAGACTAAAGTGGCTCACCCCACTAAAAAGCACCGTCCCCAAGGTCTGGTTTGGTTCCAGTCCTGGAAACCAAACACCTAAATGCTCAGGCTCTTAAATGAAAGGCTCAGTGAAAGCAGATATTATTATGCAAAGGATGGCTTATGCAAATGCACACCAGAACAATCATCCCAAACCTTTAATGTCCTGATGCTGCTGCTTAATGTGTAATGCACACTTGAAAAGCAAAAATTGCAAGGATCAAATTAGCATGTCCCTGGGTAGTGTCTGTGCTCTCTTTTGCATCTCTCCTCATTAAGACCAATTAAAAAAGAAAGCTCTACAGTGCAAAGCTGTGTTGCATTCAGGACAAGAAGAGCAACTGAAATCTCTTCAGCAAGCACAATGCTTAGACAAAAGAGGAGCTGAGCGCAGGCTGCTCCCTGGCTTACTTCAGCCATGGCTGAAACCCCAGCAAACAGGGAATGCACTCACTTCTCATCATTTGCAAATTTAATTCCACTTGTCGTGATGGGGTCAAGGAAGAACCAGTCAAACCCAGGGAAGTATCTGTATATCTGAAAGGAGAAGTTTGCATTAGTGGCAGGCGCCAGTTATACAGACAGCAGAGACAGGGCTGGCCACTGCCATCCTGTAACATCCCCCGGCTGCTTGCTGTGGTCTCTGCAGCGAGCTTCCACCAGTTCCACCAGCATCATTTTCCCTCTCCTGTTTCAGGCATGTCTTACAGCCTGCTCAGGAGCCAGCTCCCTGGGTGCTTGCATGGTCAGGGTTCCCAGCAGTAGTGTGGTGCCTTGGAACACTTTTCCTTCAAGTGTGAGCTTTATCACCAGCCCAGCCACATCCAACATCCAGCCTGGGTGTCTGCTCAGTTCTGAGCCAACCTGCAGCCAGGCTGGGTGAAGAGATGGCCACATCAGGGTGAGCTCACATGGGGATCTGGGCAAGCAAAGGGGCTGCACTGAGAGAGCTGTGACCAAGGGAAGCCCAGCATTGCCATTGCTTTGCTTGCAGCCCATGAAACGTCCTCCCACAACTCAAAAGGTTCAGCACAGAGGGGGCTGCCAACTGCTGAGGGCCAAGTCAATCTTCCCCTCCCTGCATTTACTGCCCTTCCTGATCCCAGTTTGCTTTCTTTCACCAGACTCCACACATTACTCTGGAGCATTGCTCATTGCACTGGACTTCCTAAGAGCTGCCTTAAGCACAGGTCCTTACTACTCTTGTCGCTTAGAAACATCACTGCTGCCCCACAGAACAGGCAGTTAGCTCAGCTATGTCACTTCTGAAGGTTCATTTCTAGGCATACAATCACACACCACCACTGTGAGAACCACTGTGTACTTGCCACAGAAAAGGGGTGACTTCGTGCCTCCTCCCGTATGTTGGTGAATGGAGATTCCAATATCAAGGCATCTGGGGGTGTTTCTGGAAAGCCAAAGGCAATGTGCTGAAATGCAGGGGCCAGGGCCTGCCTCATGACAGCAGCTGCCACCACATCACACCAAGGACAGCCTTGTCATGACTGCAAACATCTGAGGAAATCTGGGCCATCAGCAGGACCTGGGCCAGGTGAAGAGCCCAGACTTACCTCTCTCACAGAGACGCCTCACAAGATTTGTTGCGACCCTGGAAAGGAGAACAATGGGTGTTAATGTGGCACAGATCCCTTGCAAAGCACCAGGCTCTTATCCACAGACTGCAAGGGCTGTGCAGGGAAGAGGTGGAACGGCAGGAATACAGGCAGATGGGTAGTAAGCTCCAGGCAGCTCCCAGGGTGACACTGCAACGAGTTACAGCTGGGTCACAAAGCAGCAAAGTCTCCCCCATGCACCTCCCTAAGAGGATGGAGATACTTTCAAAGTTGCTGAATCTTCCAAGTAGAGCTTATTTCAAAAAGCTCAAACTCTGGGCTGGCTATAGTCACCAGGGAGCTTGTCTGGGGACCACAGTCACACATCACTCAGATTGCAGAACATTGGGAAATGTCACAAGAACACCCCAACCCAGAAAGAGAAACTGAACACAGCAAAAATAAAGAGCTAAAGACTCTGCCTTCTCTCAAAGTAAAATGTTCAGTACCACGGCAATGAAGAGGAACTACCCTGAAACACCACCCTGCCCCAGCAACACGCTTGCTGGGCAGGGAGGCAAACAATTGTAGTCTCAAAGGGTCTCATCTGGACACAGTTTAACTTAAAAGCAATTCTTGTGTTTGCCCCCTGCTCCTCCCGAAATCAAGGGGATAAGAGTATGTGGTTCCTGCTGAACACAGCCAGCCTCCAGACAGCAGTGGAAAGGGAGGAAGCAGGAAAGGAAAGTTGAAAACATTTAGGCAAAGGCGCTTTGGGCTGCAGATTCCTCACTGTTCATACTTCCCTGTGCCAGGCACAACCATGTAACACAACCATGTAAACACTGCAGACGGGCAGCAGCGTAGCCAGCAGGCATCTAAACCATTATTGATTACAAACAGTATGCTTGCCAGGACAGGAGAGAACATTTCGTAAGGGAAAATTGCATGCACATGTGGCTGGTCCAAGATGCTCTTTCAGAATATCAAATAAGTATTCTGCTTTGAAAGATAAATGCAGACAGAGGTTTACCACAGGAAGAGATCGGTGCAGTGCCACTTTCTTTCCCCTTAATCAAACAGCATCACATTCTAAGTGTCTGTTTTCCATGTCTCCCTCTGGGCAATGAAAGTTCAAGATAATTCCTGCACAGTCATTCACTGTAGCCCTTCTCATTCTGCAGAGCGCAAAGGGGAAGCTGCTCTGCAGCAATTATGCCACAGACTTCAAGCCAAGCCAGCCTGGGGATTATGGCAAACTGCACCTTCATCCAAGGTCAGTGTTCAATGTTTTTCAGAAGCTCCTTACCCCGTGCCCAAGGAGTGTCCCCATATATAGACAGGGTTGTCTCCACTTCTTGCTTTTATCCAGTCGAAGACATGAAGGGCATCGTAGGTCATTCCCCTCTCGGATGGGCTGCCTATCGAATCACCCCAGCCTGAAACACAAATTGTCCCTGTATAAAATGCATGAACTGCTCAGCAAAGCCAGCCAGCTCTTCCCAGCTAGCATATCTGCAAAGGTGTGGGACAGGGACAGTTTCTGCTCATCTTACTGTGCACCTCTACAATTTGGGTTAAAAGCCTTAATCAATCAGCAGCCATTGAAACAAACTGCTGTAACTGCTGGCTGCCATGGAGTTTTTGAGAGATTGATCAATAATAAAAACAAGAGCTGGATCTCAAACATTGTCACATTGTGTTCTTCCATCTCTCCATCTGCAACAGCCCAGCTCCCAAACCTCAGCTGATTTTGCAGGCACATACCCAGCTTGTAAGTGCAGTCTGTAACAGCGCAAGAACTGGACCCTTCCAATCAAAACCCAAGCATGTTTCACAAAGCTGCTGCAACGTCAGCTTGTCCGTGCTGTTCAGTCAATGCCCTCCAGCAATTTTCCGCTTTACCGATTGCTTTGGCTCTAACCCTATTACAGCACGTCTACAAATCTTACGCTGAGCAGGAAGCATCCCACACCCCTTCTGACACCTACTAAGCAGCCAGAGAAGCAGATGCCAGCAGGACTGAAAAACAGGGCTCCTACAAATAAACCTCTCTCAGATGTCTTGATAAAATTGTGATGGGTGAATTTCTTTATCGTACCATCAGTGGCATTACAAAGCTGCCATGGCTTATACACTAAGAAGGGAAAAAGAGCAGCAGAAGCTTGACTGCTGGTAGCACAGAGCTGCAAAATGGTCACAGCTTCTGCTGAAGACGTTAGCAGTGAGCTACCATACATCCCAGCTTTGCAGGAACTTAAGACCAGTTTGCTGTTTCTGTGAGACCCAACAGAATATTAATGAATTGGACTTCTATCAAAAGTATCAGTATTTCTGAAGCAGAAAGATTTTTATAGTAACCTTGAGGAGTGTGCTTTAATTCTTGTGCATTTTCTTACACTTCAGGGTGATTTTAGTATGCAAATTTAGTATTTCTGGAAATGGCTTTCAGATAAGAAACATCTTCTGCATCATCCAATACAGCTTCTGTGAACTGTCAACACAGCAGCATGTGGTTACACATCACAAAATAACCACATTTCATTTGTGTGATTTAAAGGGGACAAAAGGACCAACTTGATAATTGCATTCTGATTCTTTTGCACTTTGTCTCTTCCTGTTTTACAAACAACAGGTAACATTCAGATTTCTTCCAGACAGAGCTATAGACATCCCTGCAGGAATAAAACTGCAGGGATAAAATTTGAGGGATCTTTACCAAATCCATTTGCTCTATTTCTTATCTTACCTGTCAGTTTTCATAAAGCAGTGCACGTTCTGTTCCCTGTGTGACTTCAGGGAAATCAATTAGATCACATCCCATGGGGTACACCTAGGCAGGCTTACCAGTTTCCAGATGTGCACTCAAGGATGCCTCAACTGCATGCTGTGACAGCTCATGTGCCTGGGTCAGCGTCTGCTCCCCAAATCAAGGAGCCCTATGTGCACAAGGACACACAGGAGCCAGAGTCCTGAGCAGGACATCAGGGAGCAAGGCCTGAGGCCACACTCATTTTCTGTGTCACGCACAGAAAACTTCCATGTGCCCAGCAGGGAATGAGAGTGCTGTCTCACAACATTTACAGACTGGGGACCCTCAGATTCAAAACTGTACATTTCTGGAAGCTCTTTGGATGCCCCAGAGGGAAAAAAAAAAANTACTTAACTACTTTGTTGCTTAAACAAGAGACAGCTAGAACTGTTTCAAAAGATGCCCACATACCTCGATAATCAAATGTGACCACATGGTACCCAAGGGAGCTGAGGACCTGGAAGGGAGAAAAACACAGAAATCCATCACAGAGACCGCCACAGCAGCCATGCTCTCACCCCAGGTCAAGGGTGCAATGATGTCATTTATATCATTATCAACCCAACCTGGCTAAGGGGTAACTTCAGCATTTTGGTGCAGCAGGCACAGGACTTTGAAGCAGTGATAGTTCCCAGCTTTACTCCATTGGTCTCCCAGACCTCATATCAGACTGATGTGTAGATTCTCCTTCTAGCAGTCCTGCTCTTAAGATCTGAAAATATCCCATCACTGTTTCCTCTACAACAACTTCCAGGTTTTCCAGTGGAATGGTAAAACTGCTTCATTTATATTATTCAAAATTGTGCTTTGCAGCCCAGGCTGATTCCCAGAAAAACAACCAACTTGATCACCATACACGACAGTCTCCTCAGCTGTCATGTGCCAACCTCCAGTAACTTAGCACATGCTTTTTTCTTAGCAGAAACATCACCTGTCTCCTTGAGGCTGCCGAACAGCATTTTCCAAGTGACCTGAATTAAAAAGACTTTACTGCAGGGGATCTTGCATAAGGAGCTGCATTGCAATAAAACTTTGCAAATGCCAACACTGACACCAATTATAAAGAGAAAGAAATGATAGCTAAATCCATAGGAAGAATATAGTCTCAAATCCCTCTGAAATAAACTAGCAAAAATAATTACAGCTCTTTCAGAAGCACGTTGTATCGGACCAAAACATTGTATGTAAGAAAATGACCACAGAAGACACTAGGCAAGACCCAAAGCAACTGAAGTTGCCTGTTCTCACATAACATCACTGTGCTGTGCCTGAGAAATTCATTGTTTCTTGCCTGAGATCTTTAACACTTGAGATAGCAACACTCATACAGATACACTGTGCAACAGGAAAGGGGAAAACCTGGGCTGAGCTGGTCTCTGACTGACAGCTCACATGCAAGCCATGGGCACTGGCAGTCTTGAAAACATTTTATTGCAACTAATTAATTGCTCTGTGATTAGGCAAGCAGCAGCTTTAAGACTCCAACCAACAGGGAAGTTTATGCTGGCTCAGCCCAACATGTTGGCATTTAAAAGACCAAAAGTCATCTTGAAAGGTTTAAGAGTGTAAGGAGTCAGAGCTGGCCACAAACCATGTACACCTTCCTGACGTTTGGAGAGGCACGGTGCCATAATGGTGAGCATACAGAGACTGGTAACACATGGAAGAATACTCTTAAATGGTGCCTTAAGTCAGAATACTAGTACAGTCAAACAGATTATGGCTGTGGCTAAATAAAGCTTTTGTTTTTTCCTAAAAAATGTACTGTGGAAGTATTCCTGGCAAAAAATCTAGACTGGAGTTCAACTGGAGTTGACAGGTACCAGAAAGTAAAAGACCTTTCAAATATCTTTTAATGTAGAGAAGCATGCTTCCTGGTTACAGGCCCCTTATCCCATATTCACTGGCTATCTAGAGAACACCAAAAGCCCCAGGCTATCTGCCTGCTGGCAGTAGGCTGTAATGAGCAGTCTTCATGTCCATGCATGTCTGGTTGTGTTAATGCAATCGTTTGGACAACGCGTGCAGCCACTCGCCTTGTAAAGCTCCACACGGTGATCCCCTCCTCTGGCAACAGCGATTCATGAAGAGGGAAAAAAACAAAAACAAAATGTCAACATTTAAGCTTCCAGAGAAAGACTTCTCCCATTGCCTCAGGACTCCAACTAAACACAAACATGCCAAACAGAAGAAATACTATGACTGCTTTGTCAAGGCCTTCAAGGAGACACCAAGGCTTTCCTGGGCTACGCAGGACTTAGTTTAAAAGTCAACTTCTACCTTTAAATCTTTTATGGCAGATAAAGCCAAACTTTTCAACCCTCCAGCCTGTCTTTTCCAAAGCCACCAGTGCTGCCCCAGCCAGTAACCCTGCTCTCAGCAGACCTCACTGCGTTAACCCAAGCAGCTGGCCCTTGGATCTTCTCACCTGGTTCCGAGCACAGGGACAGAAAGGACAGGAGCAAGAGAACGAGCAGAGATAAACCAGAGTTGAACACTGGCAATAAGTCCAGGGGAAGAATCTGCTTTAATGTTTTTTTTTCATAAATTGAAATTTAGATGCTAAAAAGGAAAGGAGAGTAAATGTGCCATTACATGCATTGAAATACACCCACAACCTGACACAGCTAATCCACAATCAAACTTTACTCTAGTATTGCTGAAAGGAGTAGATTTACACCTGCACTCCTAAGATGACTCAAACATTCCCACAATGACTGATTTGGTCAGCGCAGCCTCTAAACCCAAATGCCACTTTCCAGAACTCCCTCTAAGAACACATGCATTTGCCAGCCAAAAGCTGTCAGCTCCAACTGTGCTACAAAATACCCAACACAGCCAGAAACACTCAGGGCAAAATGTGAGGGGTTCCTTGTAAGTCAGCTTGAATCAAAGCCCTCTGAGGAAGATGTACTTGCTTGAAAAGCCATCCTCATGCGCACATACCGGTGCCTTTCCACACGTTCCTCAAAGCACAACGCAGGGATTTTAAGGGCATCAAGTAAACAAAACATTTTTGCCTCGGCTCCAGAGCACTCAGCCAAACCAGAAAGCAAAGGCACTACCTTTTACTTACGGTTAATGCAGCCTGCATCAATAAAGCAACCCTTTCGCAACAGACTGAATATACAGTGTACACAAATAGAGCAATACGTATTAATGCAGGAATGGCCAAGCTGATATAAATCCAGCTTCTGCCAATGCACAGAGTAAAGCAAATGTGAAATATGCAATCAATCCATAGCTCAGCACTTTATCTCAGCAACACTTGGGGGAGCCAAGACGTAAATCTAATCAATAGGCACATACATAAACAGAGATGCTGGTCCTAAATTACCACCATTAAGCTGCAGAACAGCTTCCATTAGTATTATTTGCTATACCCAATAAAGACAAGAAAACAAACTAAGCAGTATTTGGAAAATAAGGCAACAATTTGATTAAACTTTGTAATGTATCAACACAAGAAGACAAGGTGTTTCTAAAGCTCTATCTGCCCACGAATTTCCCAGTTCACAGTGTGCAACTTCCACACTTTGCGTTATACAAAAAAAAAGCACTGCTAAGATTTTAGGTGAAAAAGGGCGAAGTTCCTGCAATGGAAAGGCTAGCAAGCCTTCCCAACCACCAGTTACAACAAAACTGCATTTCAGCAATGCTTCTGCTTTTCCAGAGCATCTACAAGCACACATCAGGTTCAAAAGAACACGTATGCAAAGTTCAGAAAGGGGCCAATGCTTTTTGAGAGATGCATATTACTAAAGATTACAACTGTGTACTAACAACTGAACTAAAGCTCTGCATCATGCAGGAGGCGTGGCAGGAAAAGCATGATACTAAGAAACATCCAGGAGGTTTCATACTGTGCTAATGGCCTTTAGAACCCAGAAATCAATGTTTAAAGAATCTGACTACAGCTGATAGCTGTGGTCAGCTATAAAATGACAAGTTTTATAAATGTTCCTGTACATACACGGCAACAAAATATCAGCGCATTACCTTCCTCTTTCCATCTGATTTTCCTTCCTCAAAATGTGTTAACTACTAAAATAAGCTCGTGAAAGGAACTAGAAAGTTTATTTAATGCACTTAAAGCACATATAGAGGACCATGAATGCTATCCCGTATCTTGACTCAGAGACCATTATAGTGAAAAATAGCATTTTTCCCCCACTTGATCCAGCACATATCACAGCCTTCTGGCAGAGGCTGCAACATAACTGCAGTATCAGACATGTCTGATAATACAATAAACCTATTCTCATGTTCAATGAATAGGAGAGGCAACAACGTGCTTGTCTTTTACAAGAAAGAAGAAGCACCAAACTGATTTTAGATTTTTTTTTTTTTAATGAATGTGTTGAAGTCGTGGCAAGTCAGGAAAACACCACCCATAACAAAGCCACTGCTGTTTTGTGTCTCACCTTGTTCCCGCGTTGCCGTGCAAGTAAAGGATTACAGGATGGGTAGAACCCAAAGCATCTTCAAACCACAGCTGGTCCTTCCCTCGGGCGTTCTTCCACAAGGCTGCAGGGACTGTATGCCTGCAACCAGAAGGAAAAAATATATTCCACGTTGCTAACCAGCATCTGAGACTCAAAATTTGAGTTTTTCCTGAACATTTCACTCACTTGGAATTACACTCTTCACACATTTTCCATAAAATTATGCTTAGCCAGCAAATGCTAAAATGTCAAACAATATATTTCAAACAAATTGTAAAAAAGCCAGTGGGCTAGGGTTATTTCCACATTTTCATCTCCATCACTGTTGCCTTCAAAACTCAGGGCTGTATGAGGCACCAAACTTCACAGGCACATCTGAAGTACAACGAATGAACTTCCTGCTGCTCTAGGGAAAGAATCTCAGTCCCTCAGCTTTTATGGCACTCGATTACAGCAATTAACAGACTTAGACATCATAAGATTTACAGTTAGGTCAGTAGATATGCAGAACAATCACTAAAGTCAGCTGACTTTGGAAAGAACACTCAATGAGCAAGAGACATAGCTGACTAAGGCAATTTGAAGACAAAGAGGTATTCAATATTCGATGAGAAAATAAGGGATTTTGTTTTCAGATACCAGGTTCTTGAAGGTGTAACATTTTAGCTAGAAAAGCTATAACCTAGAAGAGCCAGGAGTTTTCTACTCACAGCTGTTCTTCCACAGAGAGTGCAAGAGGGCAGCCTGTTAGAGAGACTTCAACATAGGTGGAATTGAACAAGAAACGACAGACCAGAGAGAAGGCAGACATTCCAACTGGGGAAGTATGTTAGAAGACAAACACTTGAAGTGAGTACATGCCCACAGCCATCTCAATTTGTTGACAAAGGGGCCAGCTTACAGCTGTCAGAGATAACTGAAGTGCTCACATACCTTTCTCCTAGAAGAAAAAAACTCCACCTACCACACCTTCCTCCCAGATGTAAAAACGTTTAGAGGACAAACCAGCACACAAGACACATGAAAAATTTACTTGTGGGCTCTCAAGTGAAGAGAGACTGCATTAGTGGGCACGTATGAAGCACAAGCACACAAATAACACCTTCAAATCCTACAGTTTACAGATCTACATCGCTGGCTGTATTAAGCAACAGCACTTTTCCCTTCACACCTGACATAGTGACTAGACTTTTTCTTCCAGGTGTCCACTGCTCTTGCACACACATTCAGACTGCAGGCCCTTCTTTTTCCTCACAGCTAGCAGGGACTTTTCCGTGGCTTTGAAACTCCTGATGTTGAGACAATAGAAGGCGATCACGAGAAACAGATGCGGAAGCTGATCTGAGCTGGCCTAGCAGTGTGCCAAGTACTGAAAGCAGACTTTTCAGACAAAGAAGCAGTCATCTGAGCTATCTTGGTTAACAAGGCACTAAAATTAACTGGCCTTGCCTGGGATCAGAAAATCTTTGTGAGGAAAGCAAGCACTGCCACTGCCATTTGTTCTGTTGAGAGCAAAAACGGCATGTTCCCTCCTCACCCACTCTCCAAACCTTACATATGTTTTATACACAAAACATACTTCCTCCTACTCTGAACACTTAGATCCTGTTTTCCTATCTTCCCCCACATTTATTTTGCAAAACAAACTACGAACAACAGTTAAATGACAAGACTTCTAACTCCTTGTGTCTGGTCTGACATGGAGGCATGATCTTTGTAGAAATGCAGAGCCTTTGTAATTCCTTTATTATGCCAAATTGTGAAATTTCTCTGAAAGCACAGCTTGTCCAATTTTGTTTCATGCATTACTGATCCGAATTCAGCCAAGCTCCAGAGATTTGCATACTTTTGGCCATGAGCTCGGTCACTTGGCAGAAAAAACTACAAACATTCACAAATCAGAGCAGGCAGTGGCTGTCACACACACAGCGAAAATACTGGACATGCAGTACTGAGAACAAAAGGAAAGGCTGCAGCTGCACAGCACACACTGCACAAAACAGGTTTCCTTACCAGACTCCAATGGTTACATCCTCCTCTGGCTGAAGGTAATAATTACAGGTGTGGTTTAAACCTTGATCTTGTGGTCTTTTCAAGTCAATGAAATACGGGACCCTCACTGAAATACAAAACAGAATATGAAAGCTTTTAACTTTTACCTTTATTTACTCACAAAACAGCTTTGGACCACAAACTGGGCCACTGTGCCAAGAAGTCCTTATTCTTTTTATGTGAAAGGATGGCCCGAATTCCACTTGTGACCAAAACATAACATCAAAAGACAGCAAGGTAAGAAGATACAAGCAACCATTAAAACAAAAATAAACAAATGGGGAGCAGGGTAGATTTAATAGGTGGGGGAGACCCAGCTTTCTGTGGCACACGTTGAACCACCTCTGCCCAGTCTGCTCTGCCCATCTCCCAGGCACACAATGGCCACTCCTGCTGTATCAGTGCGGTGAGTCAGTTGACTTGGCAAACCTTTTATTGTTTGCAGTAATGGAGTTTACTGATGGGACAAACTCACCTGCAACAAAGGGTGCATCCCAGAGTTAGTGTGTAGTGTGTTTCAGGATGGCATGTGGTTCCAACCTCTACAACAATGAAATCTAAAGGAGATCCTGCATTATAATGGCAGACTCCACATTGCTGTTGGCATGTAGGAGTAACAAACTGTCAAACACCGTTCTGAGCCTTGGAAGAAAATGTCCTTGGAGGAAGATGTGCCATTTGTCAGCCTACTCAACAAGGACTAGCAAATAATTGTCACGTCTTCCAGACGTCAGCACCTAGCAGATCATGTTAGGCCAGAAGCTTCATCTCTTCAGAGTGAAATCCCAGAAAATAAATCAATTATACCTAAATTCACTCCTCCAAATGTGTTATGCTTCCCAACCTATACAACACATGGTTGTTTATTGCCTGTCATGTTCAATTCAAACACACGAGCAACATTAGGAAAGCCAAACATCCCTTCAAATTTTCAGCATTTTGTTTCACATTTCTTGGTTCAAAAGTGACATCTTATAGACACTGTGCAGCATCCTAAATGATTGGCTTAGTCTGAATACAAGCTTTTCCATCATGAATGCTGCATGGCCTCTCTAAGCAACCACATACAATACCAAGAGAGATGGAAGAGAGATCTCCTAATAGGATTGAGCAGTTTTAAGGATTCTGTTCTCCCAATGACTCAGGCTTTTCCCATTTGAGCCCCGGTCTAGCAGAACTGGGTAGTTTGTCTCCTTGAAATTTAGTGGCCTAATAATTAATCTACCAGAGTTTTTGTGCTATTGACAAAGAAGTGCTGCTAATGGTGATAGTCAAAACTCATTTCACTTACCCCAAACACACAAACCAAGGCAGACAACAACTGATGTTAGCTTGAAATCCGGCCCCTCAGACTGCAAATCTATACCTGTGCCAGCATGTTTGCTCTTATGCAAAGGTTTTAGAAGCAAACCCTAAACTACACAAGTGGGGGATGAAAAAAAATGGGGGAAGAGTATTAGCTTGTTCTCAGGAGGTTAAAAAGCAATACAACCATCCTCTGAAGAAGAAATACCACTCTCCAGCAGCGAATGACTCAAACTTGCCAGTAAGCTTCTAATAAGTGTTCTCTCCATAGAGCTATTCAGGCAAATAGTTTTTAATGTGAGTGCTGTCAAAAGTAAAAAGGCGACTGCCGTTATATGCAGCAGTGGGAACAACACCACAGAGATCTTAGTGCAGGGACTACTGAGGGAATGTTACAGGATAATTACCTCCATGATTTGGGAATAAAGAGAGGCAGGGACTTCAGGCATACTTAACAAAGCTCTACAAGGGCAAGAGAAAATCACTGATGAAAATGAGGTGATGAAATCTGAAGTCACCTGCATTACCCACATTGCTCAGTTGTCAGCTCTGACAATCAGAGCACAAGAGCTGGCCCCATTCAAAAAGCACACATGCACACTTCTCAGCAACCAAGGACCAATGTGGTAGAATATACAGAGAATGCAACCAAAATGACAAAAGCAATATAAAAGCAATGTGTGTTTGGTCCTCCTAGCCAGAATTTTTGCAATTAAAGGAAAAGATATTTCAAAACTTCATTACAAATCACATGTAAGGTTTAAAAGACAAATTTAGATTGCAAAAAAGCATCCCACATACAGTGATTCTCCATCATTTCCCATCCTGTGGATGCTTGGAGCTTCCCTGGGAGCCAAGTGAGCTCACAGCCAGTCTGACCAAATGCAAAAGCTGAACAGACACAAAGAGCACATTCAATGTGACTGTGTGAATAGGCCTCTTCTGTTCTGCCCCAGCCAAAATATTCCACTAAAATGCTTTCAGGTGAAGAGTCATGGCCTGGAAAACAATATGCTGGATTGAATTTCACTTACTTGCTGCCTATTCATGCAATTTTGTTGAACTCTTTGGAATTTTTTTTTCCTGATATATTGCACAATTTTCCTGTAGGAAACCATTTTGGCTGAAAGCTGGCTCCAGTTTGGCCACTGTATCAGCACTGAAAACACTACAGAGACCATCAGGGCCACAGAGAACACTCTCCAGCCCACAGTCTGGAGAACTTACAATCTCTTAAAGTTTACATCCTTCACAAGCTGTAAACATGCAGGGGGAGAAGTCACAGCAGGCAAAGGAAATATGAAGACACTCCGTCCCTTCACCCATCCCAGCAGACTGAGTCACTTACCAAAGTTTAGGAAGACCAGCTTTGCCTGAATAGCAGGGCAAAGTTTTACTAGAAATGGAATGGCTATGTACACTCCCAGCAACCAGATGATTAACCTCCGCACTCGGAACCATA
Source organism: Penelope pileata (assembly GCA_013396635.1). Taxonomy (NCBI): domain Eukaryota; kingdom Metazoa; phylum Chordata; class Aves; order Galliformes; family Cracidae; genus Penelope; species Penelope pileata. Next base: position 919,887 of record WBMW01003103.1, read on the forward strand.
ACCCATATCGCCTGCAGAAAAGAAGGAAAAAAGAAAGAAAGGTCTGAATACAGCAGGAATTTTACATAGCAGTTGTCATGATGATCTGTGTGCTCGGTGTGTATGAAAACCCAATTCACTTCTTGAAACAAAACTTTAAGCTGTTTGAGAGAAGGAAAAGCCACCAAACCGTCAGCTGATGATGCACACCCTAGAAAAAGGGAACAAACTCTCCTCTGACTACTTTCTAAAACACTCTAACAGAGCTTTTTTCTGCTGATTTTACAGATTTCAAAATCTCGTCTCCAAAGAGAAGCCTGTCTGTACTTACCATTTGAAGCACTATCAGCAAGATTTTTTTTCCAGTTAGGTTTTCATGTATTTGGAGGAACTATTCATAATGAGACTGCCTAGTACCAGACCAATAACATGACCCATGCTCTCCTGTACAGATTTGGAGCAGAGATTCTGCCTTGTTTAGCTGGGAGGGTTCATACCTCTCAGTGACCTGAAAAGGAAATCCTTTTAAGTTATAAAACATTATGAAATTTCTTCTCTGTGGCATCATTCTCTGTGAGTCCAGACTGAGTTCTCTTGACCCTTTATTTCTCTTTTCTCCTCAGTAATCTGATTGGGAAGAGTAAGCTGCTTTAAAAAGAAATTAGAATCAAAGGATCACAGCAAAGAAGTAAAGCAACTTTTTCTCAAAATACACTTTCCCATCTCAGAATAAATACAGGAACGCCTGCAGCACATACGCAAAAAATTGCATTCCTCATGGTTTAGTGTTTCTGCCCATAGCATGTCAATCAACTGTGACTGCAGTCAGTAACTACAATGCATGCAAACAGGCAACAGGACTTCCCTTGCTCTCCAGCTGAGTCCTGAGCAGGAACCACGTTGCACATCAGTGAACAATCAGCACTCACTATCATCAGTTTCTGCCAGCAGCTGAAGGCAGAGATCAATTTTTCCAAGAGGTCTGACCCTTTTTTGAAGTATTTTTCCAATAAATGAGTGTATGAACAGAATTGGGATGGAAACAGTCTCACACCAAAATCTTATACATCTCAACCCAAGGCTAAACCTCAGACTCAGTCAGTTTTTCTACACTATGCAAAAGGAGAAAGTCTCCCCCCAGTCCTCCCTTCAAGTTTTTGGCATGACCACTGGGAGTGGGCTATCCCAAAGCCTGCAGCCAGCACACTGCTGCCCACCTTCAGCCTGTCTCCTTTCATCCAGGAACTGTATTCTGGATTTCACAAGCACCTGCCATCCAAGTGGATGCACCTTTCTTGATGAGCTAAAGGAACTGCCATTTTCCAAAAGGGGAAAAAACACAGAAATAAGGATACTAAGACCAACTCTGGCTGCAACAAACCCACGCTGAAACATCCAAAGGATTGTTAATGCTTCCCGTGGAAAATCTGACAATGCAGATCTGAAGAAAGCCAGCCAGGCCTTCCATACCTCAAGCCCAATTTCCTCAAGTATTAAGGAAAACAGAAACAGGGAAGGGCTGACAGAGAAGGTACAGAACCGAGCTTTAGAGGTGACCCATCTCCACCCCACGGAGAGCAGCAGCAGAGGAGGAGGATGCAGAGGTTCCAAGGGCACAGGCACTGACACAGACATCAGAACACAGCTTCTCCAGCACCTGGGCTCCAGAAGTTCCACACTGAGCTGGAATCAGGACGGGAAACTGCTGTAGAATACACTGAGTAATGCCATCAGAGCAAAGGGATGACTTCAGTTTCCTCTTTGGGAGGCTGAACAAACCTTCTCCTTTGTTCTGGTGCCCTATGCCAAATGCTAATAGGTAATGTGACATTTACACCTCATCACCAGGGAGATGTTTACTTAAAATGCAACCAGGACAAAGCCTCAATCCATCAACAAACAGCTTTGCTTCCACTGATAAATCCTAGAAAACGTGCTGCAGTACAGATGTTGTAAAATTGTCTGCTAAGTACTTAATGAGTAATTTAACCAAATTAAACTGTTCTTGCCCTGCAGAAAAGCTATTTCAAGAAATAAATGCCCTGCATAGGGAGCTTCTGGCGTGCTCAGGCGAAAGCAGCAGCAACATGCTTTTCATCTCATTACTGAAAAGGTAAATTGGCTTTAGGGACTTAGGTGGAAAATACAAGTGGGTTAGAGAATGAGCAGCTCCAAGCTGATGGCACTAAAGAATAGCAAAGAATGTCATAAACAGATTTCTAAGAGTGATGTCTAAAAATAAAAGCAAAGACAATAACAACAAAAACCACCATAATCCCAAGCCACCCCAAAATCCAAAAACCAACCCACTGGCATCACATTTTCTCCCTTCATTCATTAAAGGCTTCTGCCCAACTTTCGGGCTCTGTCCTAACACAGGTGAAGTCTGAAGCAGCTCTTGCCTTAAGCAGGTTTGTGAAGCAGATGTGGAAATTACACATTCTCTCTTCAGACAGACTTAAATCTGAGAGAAAGAAGTCTGTCCTGTGTGTGACATCAGAAACTGGAAAAATTCCTGCGAATTCACACCAGCGCAGGACAAAGGTCCTGGATTTACTCAGCACAATCACAGCTGGCATTTGGGCAGACAGTGAGAGCACTTGCCCAGAGAGGTGGGTCTGGGCGTCCTCTGAAGTCTCCTCTGCCTGTGTTATCTTTACCAGCACTAAGGGGAACTTCAGGCACTAACATCCTTTGGCACTAACATCCTTTGTTTTACTGTGGAAGAACAGCTGCCAAACTAAGCTTTAAGCACTGCGCTGTCACACAGCAAGGAGTCCAACCCACGGTCCAGCATCAGCACCTGCCTGCAAACAGCAGCTGAGGAGAACAAGTTTACTATCAGCGTGTTTCAGTTCACAGTACAGGTGCTCTTCCCTCCCTCCCCAGCAAATTTACAGGGTTTGGTACAGGGTTTGGCCAACAGAGATGGATCCAGGTGAAAATCACATCCCCTGGCAAGCATCTCAATCACTTCTTGGTCAGAACTACATGAAGTAAGTTTCCATCAGATCTCCTCAGCTGCACTACAAGGGTGGAGGGACAGGCCTAGTAAACAGGAGGCTGATTCCAGGAGAGCTTTCAACTAGCAAAGAAAGGGCAAAATTTATCAGAAATGCTCACGTTGAGTTTGCAGGCCCAAAAGGATGTATGGTTACAGCCCATCTACATGGCCATGTCAGAGCCAGGGGTGAAACAAAGCACTCAGAGACATCTGAGCACATCCACGTACATTTGATTCAGCAAATAGTTTCTCTGGTTTGCTGCAGCGTTCCTCCCATCACCAGCTGGTCAAAATGCAAACCTGCAGTCCTGGCCTGGCAGCATGAGATGCACAGAGCTGAGACCACTTTTGGTCTTGGTCACACAAGGAACCTCCTGATTAGCAGGTGGCAAAGTGACTTTAAAAGAGGAAGAAATAAATATGAATAATAGCATTAGAAGAACACGTTCCTCACTTCTCCAACAGAACACATCCAGGAAAAGTAAAAAACAAAAATCAACACATTCCTTCCTGCAGACAAGGATGAAAAAACATGGGCAAAGGACTCACAGAATCACAGAATTGCAGGGGTTGGAAGGGACCTCGAGAAATCATCGAGTCCAACCCCCCTGCCAGAGCAGATTCCCTACAGCAGGTTGCACAGGTAGGCGTCCAGGCGGGTCTCGAACATCTCCAGGGAAGGAGACTCCACAACCTCCCTGGGGAGCCTGTTCCAGTGCTCCGTCACCCGCACTGTGAAGAAGTTCTTCCGCATGTTGGTGCGGAACTTCCTGTGCTCCAGGAAGCTCCAAAAGCTGATGGTCAAAGAATTTAAAGGACTAGGATGAATTCCTCTAGGCAAACAGAACTGTACCCAAGCTAACATTTTCTACAGCCTAGAAACAGCAGCTGAGCCCCAAACCACACACAGGTGAGCAGAAAAAGCAGAGGAGCCACCTGCAGAGCAGGGCAGCCTGCACATCCCATCACTGGCAAGCCTTCCAGCCTTCCCTGCTGGTCTTGTTTTGAACAAGAGATGGTTTCCAGCCCAGGTGAGACCTCCAAGAGCAACCACCTTCTCCCTGTGGGATGTCTGGATGGGTGGTGTTGCACAGGGCTCCTCCTTCTCATGGTGCCTAAAAGCAGCATCCCTCACACAGGCCATCTCATCTAGCCAAGCTGATTCATCTTTTGTTTCATTTCACTTGTTCCCTACCAACAGGAAAAACAAACAAACAAACCTATCACCCTTCCAATTGTGTGAAAGCACATTCAGAGAGAGCCTCCCAGCTCCTGAACGGCTCATATGTAAGCAGTGGACCTCGTCTTCACCCTAAAACATCACAGCAGCTTTTGGAGAGCTTGCACACTGACATGCAACAGGGCGGTTTTGCACTGCAAGAATAATTTGGGTCGTCTTCTCAGTTTGCTGCAAAACTTGCTTTACTTCCAGCCCAATGCAAGCAGAGAAGATGCTAACGTCAAAGGGTTTGTCCCCTCCTGGCTTGTGTGTGATGCTGCATAGGCAAACAGGCCAGCACATGGTTCTTTTATTTCAGGCCCAGCTATACAAAATCCTCCTCAATGCAAAGGCTTCAGCCAAGCCTCCATTCTGCTTCACTAGAGGCACTGCATATAGAGCGGGGAGACTGAATTACAGAAAATCCAGGCAGTCCTGAAAGCAAGTCTTCCCCTTGGATTCATGAAAGCCATTAGGAAAGCAGCAGTATCTGCTGCAGCTCTTAACACAGCATTAGAAACAAAAGATACCCTTCCTTATATTCTTGAACTTCTGCTCTTCCTGATGAAATACTCGATTCTCAATCTCAAAAACAAAACTCCAGTATGGTACCAGCATTCCTGCACACCTTTCTGTGGACATGAGGAATTCTGAAGATGACAGCCTGCTGAAAAAAGAATGAAGGCACCACGAATTCGCTCTATAATGGCCTCTATAATTCAAAGTATGAATCTCTCTGCAAATAAAACCAAGCATTAACAGTAAGAGTTGTCGGATCCATTACCAGGCAATTAATATAAGGGAAATTTCTGTTCTCTGTGACCAAAGGCACCAAAGATGCAAGAGGCAAATTCATCCCCAATCCCAGGGGTTTTGTTGCTGTAGCAGCCAAAACGCTCAGCGTTCTGCTCAAGAAAAGCATCTGAAATTGGGAACTGCTATTTCTATTTCAGCCATGCCATAAAAACACAAATAATAAAGAGGCTACTTGAGACCCTGAGAAGCTCACTCTCACACCTCGAAAGGACAAACGACCCAGTCCTGTTCTCTGCTTAATTCCTCTCACCAGCTCCCAGGGAAGCTCCTGCCGCTGAAGGTCCCTGCAGCAACGCAGAGATGAGTGGGCACAGATAGCAAAAGCTATCCAAACTGGCTAAGCTACTAGCTGGTCTTATTGCACCTATGAGGAAGTGGACAGAGGAGAATAAAATGCTCCCTAAATATTTACCTTGGAAATGTAGGATTTCCTACATTGCCTACGAGGCATCTGGGCCCTCACCTGCCAGTGCCCAGCCCAGACAAAGCCACTGCCCACAGCACCATAGAATCAGAGAACCACTAAGGTTGGAAAAGACCTTCAGGATCATCTAGTCCAACTCCCCCAGGTCCTTTTCCTCCACACAGCCTTCCAGCCACTCTTCCCCAAGCCTGTAGTGCTGCATGGAGTTGTTGTGACCCAAGCACAGGACCTGGCACTCAGTCTTGTTGAATTTCATTGCCCAGCAACCCAGTCTGTCCAGATCAACCATGAACCCAACTCCCTTGCTCCCACCAGCCTACTTGGTTGACCTTTCCCATAAGCAAACTGTTGAGAGGTTCCACTCCCTCTCTTTTAATTGAGAGGAATGAATGGGAATAATGGGGTTATTAATAAAGCAATGGAAAGGCAACTAATTTAAAGCCTGAAAGTTTTCATTAAATAAAATTTTAAAAAATGACAAAAGAAAGGCAAGCTGCATTTTTCAAGAATGTTTTCAAATATGCAAGCTCTACTCTCAGTTCCCCAGTCTACAAGGCAGGTTATTTGTTAAACAGATGCATCACCAACAGAGATGGGGGGTGAAGGTGTTCCAACAGAGGTAAAAACTCTGACCAGCATTGACAAGGAGATGTTAGTACACCCATAAAACTTTGTGTTAGCATTCTGCAGGAAACTGAAGTTGTTCCAAGCATAGAAAATACTGCCAGCTACTGAAATTTATTCTTTGCTGCTACCATAGTAAAAAATGAGTTCTTCCTTTTTTTTCCCCCCTAAATAGTATGCTGCATTTCCACAGCACAGCAAACAGCTATCACAAGCAGTAGCTTATTCCTCTGTTCGCAGCAGTACCACAGAAAGGCAGAGCGAAAGCTTCACACAGCTCCAGAAAAATGCTGCACGTCAGCAAACAGAGCCAGAATATTTTATCTACATGCTAACCAGCACTTTCAACACCCCACCCCTGGTTTTACACTAACAACAACCCATGTGACATCAATCAAATGCTCTGTGACACTGCCTTCAGTTAGACCTACTGGACTTTTTTACTGAATCTACCTGGACTTGTGCAAGGCGTTTGACACTGTCCCGCACAGCATCCTGGTTGATAAACTGGATAAATATGGGTTTGATGGACGAACCACGCGCTGGACAAGGAACTGGCTGGATGGCCGCACTCAGAGAGTGGCAGTCAATGGCCCAATGTCTGAATGGAGACCAGTGACGAGTGGTGTTCCTCAGGGATCGGTACTGGGACCAGTGCTGTTTAACATCTTTGTCGGTGACATGGACAGTGGGATCGAGTGCACCCTCAGCAAGCTTGCAGATGATGCCAAGCTGTGTGGTGCAGTCGACACGCCAGAGGGAAGGGATGCCATCCAGAGGGACCTGGACAG
>WBMW01003103.1:927098-938059 GCA_013396635.1 Penelope pileata
GGAGGTGTCCTTGCCCATGGCAGGGGGTTTGGAACAAGATGATCTCTAAGGTCCCTTCCAACCTGAACCATTCTGTGATTAAAAGCCAACCAACCAAAAAATTACATTTAAATGGGAGAAGTCCATTTGACAAGCTCTACATTGGTACACTATGCCACATTTATCCCATTTTCCCATTCACTTCCATTTCCATTTCTTTCCTTCCACAGCCTAAAGTTGGGAGATGTTAATGTGGCAAAAAAAGGAAGTTCACCCTAGGAAACACCTGAACCTGTACCTGCAAATACATATAGAATTAGCTTTTCAAATTGATCAATTTGTTCAGATGGTTCAGCAGTAGCGGTAGAAAAGCCTGCCCAAAGGAGACAGCTCCAGGATCTCTTTTAGCAGCAGCTTACAAAGCCTGAACAACTGCTGCCTTCAAACACGTTCCTCTTTAGCAATGTCCCTTCCTTCCATGCACTGGAAACTCCCTACTCACAAGCTCTTCCTTGAGGCTTTCTCATCCATTTCAGCACCAAAACAAGCTGCTTCCTACAGGACATCTCCTTCTGGCTCTAGGAGGTGCTTCAGGCAGCGGTTCTCCTATGATCTGAGTGCAGATGAGGGCTGAGACTTGAAGCAGTGGACTGGAGAAGTTTGTGAGCTTCCCCACCTAGCTCCTCTCTTACAGCCCAGGCTCTCAGACTGCTTCTGTACCTCCCTCTGATCAATAGCAAGCAAATAAAAGCTAACAAAGTAATCAGCCCCAAGAAGGATGTCAACTTGGCCATTGACATCAACTAAACTTATATGGTGCAGTGGGCAATGCTGGTGGTCGGCAGATGGTCAGACTAGTTGATCTTACAGGTCTTTTCCAACCTTAATGATTCCACAGTTCTATGATTCTAACGTGCCAGGTACTTACATGAACTCAACAGCTGGCTCTCCAAGAGACACAAGTGCAGAAGTAAAGGAGAGCATCTCACTGAACTGGGTTTTTATCTGGAAGAGGTTATTAAGTTCTCAATAGCTGGAGCTTGCCATGTTTCACTTCACACAACAGAGAATGATCTTAGGTGGGATCTGCAGGAATCAAGAAGGGGAGCTGAGGCATCAGGACACAAGGCAAGGGAAAGAAGGCACTACTCATCAGCTGACAGCAACAGAATGCCATGGAGGACTGGGCAGGAGGAAAACAAATTCCATAAAGTGATGGAAGGGTAAGTTAGCACACAGCATTAGTGACCAGAAATCACAGAAGCTGATTGCCCCTGGAAGTCAGTGAGAGCCCTGCTCAGCATTGCTCTTCCTTTAGAGGACAGAGCTTGGAACAGCCTTGATAACTTCTGTTCCAACTGCACAAAACCCACGCATTTGCCAGAGGCCTGGAGACAAGAGGGAGCTGAACATTCAGCAACACAGTAGTGGTTTATTTAAAATGCATACCAACAGCATGGCCTAAACAGCAGCTATGCTGCTTGTCAGTATTTAGGTGAAATGGTATTAGCACCAGTGCTAATTGTGTGTGACAAGATTCACCTGAAAGCTGTGCCTTGAGAAGAAAGGAGCAGATGCTTCTTTTATTTTCAGGATGTGGCAAACAATGAGTAATTATACCCTTGGCAATTTGAACCACTCACTGTTGGGACAGAAGAGCAGGCCTGGGGACCGGGGTTTTCAGGTTGTTGACTTGCTCCGATTGCATCTTGTGCAACAGCAGTTTTATTTGCACCACATCCTTCCCAGGATCAGCCATTCATTTAAGTTCTAAGACATGCTTTCTCCTCAGCAGTGCTGCTGTCACTTATCAAATCCAAAGTCACCCACACTACATGTTAGCTGAGCTTGGCACTGAGATATTGCTGCAGTGCAAGTACACTCCCTCCACAATGGTTACTGAATTCTTAAGTCTTCCACTCATTTCACAGCTGACAGCTGGTTTATATTAAAGGCACAATCCTCTCACTCATCCATGAGCTGGGGAACACAAGGTTGTCTGTAAATGAAAGAAGGAAAAACAGAACATAAACATGAAAAGGCTTAAACAGCACTGGAAGTGCAAAGCAGGAGCCTCAGACCAGCTGAGTGGGATGTCATTGAAGCAGCACACCTCATTTCTCTCTCTCTCACACTCTCCAAGAGGAGGAGGAATACTGGGGTGCGCAAACAGAAGGCCAAGAAGCAAGGGTCAAAAGCAAAACCAATTCAGACACAAAACTCCAGTACAGTTCCTAGCTGCAGTTTAACAGAAAGCCACTTGCTTGTTGAATGCACACCTTAATGGAAAAGGCACACAGTGCAGCCAGGCCAGGTCCTCTACCACCACTTAAACCTGGTAACACGCTGTACATCTAGGCATGTGTTAACCTTGCAGGAACAAAAGGAACCCATAGGTTCACACTTTATTCCTGTGGATCCTCACATAGGAACAGGTCTGTATTTCCAAGCTGCACCACCTTGTGAACGTGAAGTTGTCTTTTCACACAGTGGTTTTTGGGAGGCAGCCACACAACCTGAGAATTACCACTCCTGGCAGGCTCCACAGACCTGGCTCTCTTTTAAAGCACACAAGCAGGAGCAGACCTTTTTCCTTTTAAATGCGCAAAGATGGTCATCTTATATTTGCCCAGCTGAGGCAGCTCTGATGACAGATGTGAAACCATTCCTTCTTGGAGGCCTGAAGAAAAAAATGCTTTTGTATCAGCAGCAACACTGCCACCTTTTAGATGCAGAACACATCACTGGTAAAACATTTTGATTACAATAACCCAACAGTTCCCTGTTAGAAGCATGCAAGCAAACAAGAGCATTAAACAATGCCAAAACATTACATATGCTGGGCATCAGCTGATGGCTGTTAGGTTTAGCTGGCAGTCACAGCACCCTCTGGAACTGTGACCTGCTTAGAAAGAGAGGGTTAGCAAACCGTGCAGCCATGAAGCAACATGATTGAAGAACAGATGCAGGAACAGAGAGAGCTGCTGTCAGTCTGACACAGCTTGAACAGCGGGTTATTTTGCATACAGCCAGGAAGCTTCATTCATTTCTGCTTTTATCTGTGCTTTAGTCAAGAATTCTGGCTGCAGGTATCAGCTTGTGGAGGAAGCAATTCTGGAAGAACCAGGCTTGAAAAACCAAGCTGACAACTGAAACCAGAGCTGAAGTTCTGAAGAGCCACACCACAAAGCAAGGAAGGTGGAAAGTGGGTGTTGGCATTTCTACTTAACTGAGTGGAAGCAGAACCTCCTGCAGCAGCATACATCCATCTGCCACAAAGTTTAAAGTGTATGTGGTCCCTGCTCTTCAGTCAAAAGGGGAAAAAGAATGCTTTGCAGTAGGGACAGCACAAAGCTATGAGAAACTGAAAGAAAACGTTATTCACTACATTTCTGCTGGATCTGCAGAGGGCAAGAGAACAGGGTATTTCCAATGACTGTCCAATTTGCAGTTTTCATACACAGCAGCACAAAAACTGACATTGTCAGCTTTGCTCCTGCTCGCTGAAGCTGCTTGCAAACCAACCAAAGCTTTACAGGAGCGAGATAGGACTGCTGCTAGGGGAGAAAACAGAGCCAGGTTCCCCTTTGTGGGGATCTAAAAATCTACTCAAGCACCTTGCACGCGCTTTTCCTTCACAAGCAAGGATGCCAAGAGCCCTGGTTTTGATACCACCATCCGAGGTGAGAACAAGAGTGCAGACACTGCAGGAAGAAGCATTTGCAATCTCAGCCACCCTTGCTATCTGCTGGGCCTGGTGCACCACACCACAAGTGAAAGGCAAAGCCCACGCTTTGATGAGCAGAGGAGCAGCAGCAGCTGTTGCTATCACACAACATGCAGTGGGGGTAACCAAAGAGCACTGATAGGAGAGAACACCTCTGAGTTTAAGTGATGTTAGAAGAGGAATTGTTATCTGTGCCTAAAGCCATTCAGCAAACATTAAATTGAGATATGGCAGTTACTTCTCAGAGAGAAAAAAAAAGGGACACCGGCCATTCCATCAGGAGAAGTTTGGTTTGTTTTTCAGTTTTTAAACTCCATGGACACAAACGACTTAAGCCACACAACCCTATATGCCCTCTGTTGAAGAGTTTCAAATATTTGCATTCAGAAGAAAACTGATGCTTCCTTGTTATCTTTTCCATGTTCTTCTTTTGGTTTCTGAAATTCTCCTCCAGGGATTTGAAAGATTGTTTTGAACAAGGAGAAGGCAGCTCTGGGACTTACCTCAAATACTTTCATATGTTTATTTTTCAAAGTTAAATTTCTAGTTCAACAATGTTTTGCAGTGCTCTCCCACTCAGTAAGAGTTACAATGTTGAAATAAATCTGGGTTAAACAAACAGCTTGACTTGAAAAGTAAACACAGACATCCTTCCCCTTAGCTCAGTTCAATAATCATAGTTTAAATGATCAAGGCACTTAACGGGGTCTAAAAATAGAAAACTCTGCTCACAAGTTTAATTGCCTCCATTAAGCAAGAAGCAGACTTCTGAAACTTGTTGCTACGCTGTTCAATCAACACTTACTGCTGTGGGGGAGAGAAGCATGCCAGCAAGGCAAAAAGCAAGGCTGGGCTGCACAGAGGTGGCCACAGAGTGACTCCATGCTCTCCAAAGTCAAGGGCTTTGAAGAACAGAGTCACCTCCATGTTGCTCCAGAATGGAGAGCTTCAGAGAAACAATTCTCCTGCTTCCACCAACCTGGCCATCATCTTGACAGCTGTGCCACACCTCACACCTCCCTTCCAAAGACCAAATCTACTTTCATTAGTACATTTAGCTGCTAAATCTTCCTTCATTGAATTGCAAGTTAACTCTTTTAGCATTAAAATTGCACAGGCTCCACCTCAGGCTAATGACTTGAAAGTCTCCTAACTCTCCTGTTACCCTTTTAAAACACCAAAGTACTGTCTTTTAATCTTCTTGTGGTACTGATTCACAGCCACATTAACACAGTCCTCTCACATTACAGCCTTAGTGAGCCTTCCTTGCTTGTATTCGCTTGCTCTGGATGACAGAAGCCATCCACTACTGCAACACCAACACCACGACATTCACAGCAGCTACTGGCTGAGTTTCCAAAACCCAGGGATTTGTAGAGGAATGGTAAATAGGCTTCTATGAACAATTTCACATCTTGATATGACTGCCAAAATAACCTGAGCTGCCTTCAGGCCTGCAAGGAGATGATAAATTAGCTGCAGCCTCTTAAGAAGGGACATCACAGTAGCATGGAGCCTTTTGAAAGAAACCAGACTCGGCAGGCAGGACTCCTCACCTACAGCAGAAATCCTGCTGGGATGTACCAGGTCTCTCATTCATATCACAGCAGCAGATTCTGGAGAAGAAATGATGCCATCATTAACTTTCCTTAAAACACTGCAATGTTGTTTTCAACAAAAAGCACATATTACTGCATCCTGCAGAAAAATCTATGGACTTGCTGTGATGACCTGGGGATGTGTTTGCAAAGAACTAGATCCTTGGCTAGGCAACTACGTGCCTTTTACAGCACGAAAGCAAGTCATCTTCAGCAACGAGCTTGTCATAAGTAGGCCATTGATCCTCTCCGTAAGAACAGGCTGGAAATAGACAGGAGGGTATCAGGGGAAAAAAGGACATTCAGAGGGAAAAGCTCACAATGGGTGCCTAGGACTCGTGCTGATGCTGTGCTCTGAGCTGAGCTTCACGCTGACAACTCTGAGCCAACAACCACAGAGACATCTTCACTCCAGGGGTGACCTCTTGGTCCCAGGAGTTACCCAGAACTGCCTGTACATTGGGACATTTAGGTATACTGAAACAAGCAGAGCTCTGCAATTCATACAGCTCCTAAGGAGAAAAGGACTTTATAGGAATTACAAAGCAGTGGCAATAATAATGCAGTAATTACTAATTCAGATATAAACCATCAAAGCAGAGCAATTGAACCCAGGGGCTCATGTGATGTCAAGTATGAAATAAAGAGTTCAATGCAAAACTCAGTTATAACATGAGAGCAAACTGCTGAGTCCAAAGCAGCGTGCTCAGGTGGAGCTCTCCAAGAGAAACATGGGGAACCAGAGAAAACCACTCAGACATAGCATGGAGCAAATGCAACAGAAAAACACAGTTCTATTACAGAAAACACAGAGGGACTTGCAGGAAAATTGGATTCAAGGGAAGAAATTTTAGATCATAGAGACAGATCTGCAGGAGAATGCTGAGTCCCAAGAGATGCTCAAAAGAGTACACCATGTCTGTTTAACACAAAGAACAAACCTGGTGACAAACATGATGAAAGAAGACAGGCTTGAACAGCAACACTCTGAAGCACAGAATGCTCAGGCACACAGCAATATATCAGTAAAAAAAACCAACACTTAAAATGCACCTAATAACTCCCTGCATTGCGGGGAGCTCACATGCTGTGCACAGGGCAGGCAATAGGACAGACCTGGTTTTAGACACAGCCACTGAGCTTCCAGTCATGAGACAGACAGGCAGACATGTGGAAGTAGTTGCACAATGCCATTTTTGACAGATCCAAGAGAAATATTGCTGTGCATCCCCTTAAAGGAGGAATTGTAGCAAAATCGTTAATAAAAGAAACAACTAGGAAACCACAGAGCAAGTTAGCCTTACACCAGATGAGGAACTATGGTACTTACTGTGCAAGAAAGCACAGGCAAGTGACTAGAAGCTGTCACAGCTCCTTCCTGAACTCTGCTCACCAACAACTGCAATAGTGGAGGCTGCCCAGGGGAGGGTGGAACCAGTGGAGAAGGCCACATCAACACCAAGGCTTCTTTTCTCCTTGAAGGCAGCTAGCAAGCAACTGGTTTGACCTGAAGGCAGCAACTGAAGCATGACGCAGGCATTAAACTCACTGGGGAAAAAAAAGTCTTAAGGAAGACATTAATGAAAACTTGCTGGAGAAAAAACAAAATCTCTGCTCATTTTTTCCCAGTGGCCAGATTGGCACCTCACAGGGATGTGTGCCAGGAGCAGGGGTGGCTAAGGCTGGAGATAATTGAGATCAGTAAGGGTGTAGAGCTTACGCATGTGGGGTCTGCAGCTTGTCACTGCTTCACAGCACAGCACAAAGAACTAAGTTTTAACTTAGCAGACAAATGTAGGAGACTAGGGAACAGCAAAATTAACACTTTGGGTCTATAGTGTGACTATTGATTGGGTTTAAAGAGGCACAGATAAGGACTGAGTCACTGAGAGAAGGGGAATGTTCATGTGACCATTTCCCTCCAGGATCAGGGTTCAGCAGAAATGAGATGGGGAATTTGCCTCTATATTAAAGCCAGCATCAAGCTCACCTGCCTTTCTTCCTCTCACATCAAGGTTTTCCCATATCTAAGGCTGCTCAAACATTTCCTCAGAACATCACAGCCACTGATCAGAAAAATGAGTCACAGCAACAGCCTTAGAACCACTCTTCAAACACCAGTCTGCTAGGATTGCTATACTCAAAACACAGCTCTGCCTTAATATCCAACCAGCATGTACTCCAAGCTGTCAGGTAGAAAATGCAACACAACACAAACATCACAGGAATGGCCATCCACACAAAACACACATACCAGGAAATCCAAGCACCCAGAGCTGTTTGTTTAATACTGCAATCCTGCATTCAATAGTTTCAGATAAAACTTCTCTGTTCAAATTGTTCACAGACTATCAATGCAGCTACTGGTAAAGTTCTTGGATAATCATATTTTATTTTACTGCTGCATGTGGAAGAAAAACAGGAACACGTGCCTTTATGTACATCTGTAAGCCACTTCAGAAAAGCCACATTGACTACAGCGTGCACTCACCTAAACCACACATCTTGCCTATCAGACATCCATCTCCATCAATGCACACACACAGTGTTAGCACACTGTCACTGCTTCAGAATGAGTTTCAACTCCTGGATGAATGAGCGCAGTGTGATGATATGGCTGAGCCAAAACAGAGGGCACACACAACACTAGTGATATTCAGAAGTACTGCTGAAAGAACAAGCACCACTTAGAGCCACAGTGCTATCTAGCCTCTGCTGAGGCACTGCACATGAAGAAAAAGAGCCCTGCTGGGAAGTGCACTCACAGCTCTGAAGCCAGGTCAGCACTGCAGCTACAAACACCACTGTCTCCCCATGCTCCGGAGCCACAGGACCCGCCACACAGTCAGCCCTCAGCTGCAGAACTCCACGGACACTTCAAGCTACTGTGGGGCTGGTTTGCTTTTCTAACCAGCAGTGTGTGTCATTTTCAAAGAAAAGATGGAAAAGCACATGCAGAGAGACCTATATAACAGCAGCGTGTAATGCAAACAGCCCCAGCTCCCCAGGACACAGAATCCACAGCCACCAGAAGCACTGATTTTAACTACTGCATCAAGGATCACATTGCTGGGAATAACTAGCTGCAGTACTAACCCCCTGCTCAAGACACCACGCCACCTCCACCATCCCAGCAGCCTTGCAGATGCTGGTTTTCATCTCCTTCCAGGTTCTATGAGCTAGAAAGCAAAACTGGTGAAACACGCTGAAAAGCAACAACACAATCAAACACCCATTTTATACCCAGTGATAAGGAATGCTGCAACAACAGCACAATTTCGTGTGTTAAAATAGGAGGATACAGGCACTCGTACAGCAATTTGGCCACGTAACTGGCCATCATCAGGGTGTTATTGTGTATGTATCCTCGTGTTTTTCCTTGAACACCCACTGTTATCTGCTGCCAAAGGTGAGACACAGGGCAGCTGTCTGACCTGCCTTGGGGTGACTGTCCTGGACAACACTTATCTCTACACATCAGAGCCTCTTCTGCCTGGACCTCTCACTCCTGCAGGCTGAGATTCACGCACCACAGGGCGGTTGTTATCCTGCAGAAAACATAATTGGAGGAAACAAAGCAGACCCAGACATCTTGCCTGCAAACCACTGTCTGAAGGGTGAAGTAGTCAAAGGAGATCCACTTCAGGTGAGTAAGAAGGACAAACAACCCACACTGGGACAGCAGACAAGAAAAAAGCAGCAGGAGGACATAAATGATTGTTCTGCTTTACGTTCTTATTCTGTTGCAGACAAACACCATTTTTACAACATTGCATAGTCTGGTCCATAGGATTTTATTTATCTATTTAAATGTGGAAGAGAGGAAGTGAACTCCAAGCAGATAAGGCTTTCCTACAACATCAAGTTTGTGAAACACTGCTCTACAGAACACAGGACTCAGCCAGTAACATTAAAAAGCTCAAAATGCATGCAGGACTCCAGGGACTTGTGAAACAAAGTCTCAACGTGGAGAAAAGTGCAGAAAATTTGCCTGTTGACCTTTTTGAAATTACAAAAGGAGAAATAAATGCAAGAAAACTTTTTATGAACAGGGCATACTTCCCCTGCTTTCAGTTTGGCCTTCCCAACCACGCAGACCCAGCAGCTGTGCTGTGCCTGGGGCTCATTACACCAAGTTCCTGCCCAACAGAGCAAGCCAACAGCTCACCTCATGCATCCTTATAGCATGCTCAATGCTCAGCACTTGGATAGCATCTCTGCTTCAGCAAGAAGCACTTGGGCGCTGCAACACTGGGGAAGCAAGCAAGCTATCACTTGGTTATACCGCTGCTATAGAATCACAGAATCATTACAGTTGGAAAAGACCTCTAAGATTGTGTCCAATCATCAACCCATACCCACCATGCCCACTGAACCATGTCCCTCAGTGCCACATCTCCATGGTTCTCGAACACCTCCAGGGATGGTGACTCCACCACTCCCTGGGCAGCTGTGCCAGGGCATCAACACTCCAAGAAGAAATTTTTCCTCACATCCAACCTGAACCTCCCCTGGTGCAATTTGAGGCCATCACCTCTCATCCTATAGCTGTTACCTGGGAACAAAGGCTGACCCCCAGCTCACCACAACCTCCTGTCAGGGGTTATAGGGAGCAATAAGATCTCTCTTGAGCCTCCTCCATCCCAGCTCCCTCAGCCGCTCCCCATAGACAGTGCTCAGATCCTCACAGCTCCATTGCCCTTCTCTAGGTGCATTTCAGGGCCTCCATGTCTTTCTTGTAGCGAGGGGCCCAAAACTGAACAGAACACTCAGGGTGCATCTGAGTACAGAGGGACAAGCACCACTTCAACAAACAGAATAAGTAGTTACAGAGGCAGATCTGCTGCACAATCCCTAAAACAGAGCTATCAACCCAGCGCCATTTGCAATTACCCAATGCTCAGCACAGCACGAACAGAGCACTGGCACCGTCCCAAAGGTTTACCTGCAGGGCACAGAAACAAACAGTCATTACCCATGGAGGCTGACAACAACATTTTAAGGGCTCTGCCACCGATCACAACACAAATCCATACCATCAGCAAGAAAGCATTATTTTCAAATGTTAGTCTCAGAGAACAGATTCTCGGAAAATTTACCACAGACACAGCCCTATGAGCTCATTTTCTAGAAATCCACCGATTGCCTTCAGACATCCCCAAGCTGCCATGCTCTCAAGCACAGCAGTTTGGCTCCCCAAACCCCACGGCCACCAAGTATTCCTCACACTTTGCAAAACGCCACGGCCGTGGCAGAAGCACAGTGCCATGTCCCCTTCTCCCATCCCTTTAGAAGGATCTTCTGTGAAGACAGCCCTAGGCTAACAGCACCTTCGCACAGATTTACTGCTGCTCCGCGGAACACAAGCCCCCTCCTAAAGCATGAGGGACGCCAGCGCAGCTGAATGCTTCACTTACACAGCCCCATCCACGAGCATCCCCCAGCCCCGGGGCTTCCCCTCAGCATCGATCCACCGCCCCCAGCCCCGCTCCTCACCTGCCGAGCGGCCGCTTCATGCCCGCGTCGGCGGCGGGCAGGCGCAGGCTGTGCCTCAGGCTGCAGCCCTTGTCGAGCGGCGCGGGCGCGGCGGCGGCGCGCTCATGCTCCACCGTGACCGATTCGTTGCGTTTCCTCATGGCGGGCGGGGGAGCGGCGGC
>WBMW01003103.1:946894-976499 GCA_013396635.1 Penelope pileata
GCCTCGGCGGTGCCGGAGAGGGCCGCACGGTGCCCTTCTGGGCGGGGGGGGGAGCGCCGCACAAAGGCCTCGCGGGGCGCTGGGGGTGCCCTGAGGGTGAACGTTTCTCTTTTTCGTCCTTTCAGGAATCTCCGAAGTCTGCCAAAAGCACCACAAAGCCCGGCGGCGGCAGCGGGAAGGATGGTGGGGCAGAGAATTCGGAAGAGGTAAGGCTTCATCCTGGCAGGCGTGCCTCTGAGGGAGGAGAGCACCTTCTGGAGAAGAGCACCTTCCCAATGTGGCTGCTTCGGGCCCCTCTGCCCGGTGACACGTCTCCCCTGCACCCCTGGAAGAGAGAGCAGAGAGCAGCGAAGGGGAAAGTTCAGGCCAAGTTAGCTCGCCCTGAAATGCAGCCCAAAGGGGACAATGGAGGAGACAGGGTGGGCCTGGTGCCCTGCAGGAGGGCTTGGCACAGAGCAGAGGCTGGCAGAGGGGTGAGGCTGCCTGCAGGGAGGAGGATGCCTGACAGACAGAGCGGTTTCGTTGCTGCCATCAGAGCGAAGCACAGTCAGCTCTGTTGTCACCTTGTGTCAGAGTGGGAGAGTAGTAAGGAGCTGTCGAAAAGGAACTTGTTCTTGAAAGGCATTTTCTGGGGGAGTGAGACTGCAGAATAATTGCTAGGACACCTCAAAGAATAGGGGTGAAGTGCTGGAGATGAAGTGATTCTTCTTTGGTATAACAGCCTCATCGCTGAGCGCAGCATTGCTCGCAGAAAGGTACAGTCTGCGTTCCCAGCTCTGCAGAGCCTCGTTCATTTGTTAGGGCTACAAAGATGGGGAAGGGTCTGGAGGACAAGATGTGTGAGGAGGGGCTGAGCCCCCTTGGTTTGTTGGGCCCAGAGCAGAGGAGATGAGGAGAGGCCTCGTGGCAGCTGCAGGCCCTCACAGGGAGTGGAGGGGCAGCGCTGAGATCTGCTCTGGGGACAGCGACAGGGCCCAAGGGAATGGCATAGAGCTGTGTCAGTGGAGGGTCAGGTGAGGATGAGGGAAAGGCTCTTCACCAGAGGGTGGTGGGCATGGAACAGGCTGCCCAGCGCAGTGGTCACAGCCCCACACTGCCAGAGTTCAAGAAGCATTTGGACAATGCTCTCAGACGTATGGATTTTGGGTGGTCTTTGTGGAGCCGGGAGCTGGGCTCAGTGATCCTTGAGGACCCCTTCCAACGTGGAATTTTCTATGGTTCTCAATTTTGATATTGCCAATCTAGATATGTTAGGATGGCCTCAGCAGAATGTGATAATATGATAAGCTGTGCTAGCACTAGCAAAAACTTGAGTAAACTGAAGCTTTTCTGGTAGCCTTGAGTCTGTCCAGCCCCCAAACGCTGTGCTTGTGGGTTTTGAAACGTGGCTCAGAAGAGCATTGTACACATGTCCAATGAAGGATGCATATGTGTGTGGTGGTGTGTGGTGGTTTTTTTTTTGTTTTTTTTTTTTAATACTGCAGTTTGGCATACAGGCTGTGTCACTTCTATGTCCGTAGAAGCTTGTGTGCTCATGTCTTGTTTGAAACACGTAGCACTTATGATTTGGAGGATCAGGTATGGCAGATGTAAGTCTAATGAAGACCAGGAAGACATCTGCAGTTCAGTGGGAACATCATAGTCAAAATAAGGTTAGAGTTTCCTTCAAAGCACAGACCTGTGTTGCAAAGCCTCAAAAATATCCATACTATAGCCAGCCCAGTTCAAAGTTCAAGCCATGCTCATGCCTAACCTGCTGTACAGCCAGCAGGGAACCAGCTGAATTTGTTTGCATTGTAGCTGCTGGCAGTTTTGTCGATCCTCTTTCTTTATCCCATCCTCATCTTGGCCTCTGCCTGTTCTGTGTTGTGTGTACAACTACAAACAGCTTGCTGGAGGGCTGTCTGCTGACTTAAGTGAGGAAACGCCTGCTTTGGCATCATGGGGTCAGGCCTTTTCTTTATTCTGCTCTCTTGAGTTCACAGCTCTAGGAAGAAGAAGGAAAGCCTGGGTCTTGCAATGCAAAGGTGACAGAGAGCCACCGAAGCAGAGCACTGTGATGTCCCCATCCAAAGCAGTGGGCTGTGGCTGTGTTTCCTGGTAGCTAGTGCTGCAGCCATAGAGGGAGAGTAGTGCAGGTTGCAAGCTTCCTTCCGTGACCTGAAATGGCACGTAATGTCTGGTTGTTCTTGGGTACAGGAGAAACTTAGAAGTGATGTGTCTAACTTTCCCTCCTGCAAAACATACCCAGCCACTTCCTCATACCCCAAACAAAATCCAGCCCTTCTTTAAGGTGGAAGGCTGGCTCTCCTTTGATCACAGGAACAGAGAGCAGAAAGGAGACACCTCTGCAATGTGCCACTGCCACAGGTCTCGGCTCCGTTCCCCTGTTGAGGTTGCAGTGAAGTTGGTTCTCTCTCAGTGCTTTCCGGTCTCTTGGCTGCTCTGCTACAGAATGGAAGAGAGCTCTTTGCTTGATCAGAAGAAATGTATACCAGTTTGAATGCAATTTTCCTGCTCTTCAGGAAACACAGAAAGGTATTTTGCCTTTATCATTGCGGGGCTGCGAGGAATTTGGTACGTGTGCTAGGGGTGGGACTCCTTCCTCATGTTGGAAGCAGGAGGGGTTTTTTCCCTTGTGAAACACCTGAGGCAGTATTGTGTGGTGGGCTTGATGCCTCTGCTGCCACTGTGGGAGTCTCGTGCCTTCTGAATTCTTCTGTGGAGTTATGGTTGGTTGGTTGCCTGTCTGAAGGTGCACCGAAGAGAATTGTTGTCTTTCCTTGTGTCTAAATAGGTCAAATGTTTGGGCTTGGAGCAGGAGAACAGTATTTGGGCAGTCCTCTTCCAGCAGGCACTTTCCTCCCTCACGCTGTGCTGCAAGGAGCAGGGGAGGACTCACAGCCCTCATTTAGCCTGGTACCAGAAAGTTGTGACTTGTTTTGCAGGCAAATTGTCCAGTTGATGGAATGAGTAAAGCTCTGTGAAGAGCTCTGGTTTGACAGATCAGAGCAAGCACAGCAGAGTAGGACCTCCTGTGAGGATCTTTGTGGAGGGAGATGAAGAGGGTAGGAAACCTGTAGTGTTTTGTTCTCTGCAGCAGAGGAGTCTTTAGTGGAGCTGATCTGGAAGGGCAGATGTGTTCAAAAGCAGATGCAGATCCCCACCAGAGAATGTAGGTGTTTGAATTGCCTACAGGGGTAGTGCAGTGCTCTATAAAAAGCCCATCCTGGTGAAGATGAGGCAGCATAGGTTGGCCAGCCCCTGGCTTTGGAGGGGCACGGTTTGCTCAGGAAGAGACAGGAACAGCGGAGGAAAACGCAGGAGCGGAGGGTGGGAAACAAAAGGGTTTTTTTTTTTTTTTTAGATCATTCCCGCTGGAACATGACGAAGGTATGAATGGAGAGAATTTCTGTGTGGCTATTTAAGGAAAAAAAAGAAATTACATCAGAGAACAAGGCAGAGCTGGATGAGGGGATCAGGAGAGTCTTTCCTGGCCAGAAAGACTGGGAGAGGCAGCTGGGTGGGGAAGAGAGTTAATGACCTGGAAGTGGGAGCAGGGATTAGCAGCAGCAGTAAAGGGGAGAGAGGAGTTGCTCTGCAGCCTCAAGGGCAGCTTGGAGCCTCACCGATGAGATTCACAGCTCTGGGAGAGGGTGCTCCTTTGCACTGAGCTGCTGTATTACGTGTTTTGCAGATATCTCCATGGGGCTTGTTACTGCAGTACGTGGAGTTCATTATTCAGAGACGGGCGGTACAGTGTGTTGATGGTACTTCTGAGGCAGAGAGGCTGATTTTAATAGGGAAGCCGTGTGACAACAGACAAAGTGCAGGTACTGACTTGAGGGATGGGAACGGAAGAGTCATCTGAGGAGGAGGAGCTGAGAGCAGATCTGGGCTGAGAAGCTCAGCGAGCGGGGGATGCTTAAGGGACCAGTGAGGCAGAAGGGCTTTCTGAGTGGCGATGCACCCAGCTGCAGTGGGAGTGCCTGCAGAGGTGAGGTCATGGATGGGAAGGAGAGCGGAGCAGGAGCTGACGCTGAGCTGAGTGGCTGGGGAAAGGGCATCTCCTGGAGCCCGGGCTGAATAGAAACGGCACAGAGCAGGCCTAGGGCCTGGGGCTCATTGACTTGCACTGACAAGTTCCTAGCAGGGAGGAGAGATGGTGGGAACCAGCAGGGAGGAAATGCCAGGGAGCCGGTGCCTGGGGGAGCTTGTGATCGGGGCTGGCCCATCCTGCTGGCAGGAGCAGCCCGCTCCTCCGCAGAGGGGAAGGTGGGGCTGCTGCACCGCGCTTGGGCGATCCGCTTTGTGCCGTTCCCTGCTTGCTTCAGCACACAGCTGACAAACGGCCTCTCCTGAGCATCTGAGCTGGCTGCAGTGGTGTCAGGAGCGGAGCTGAAGCCTGATGGGGGGTGCTCGTAGCAGTCAGCTGGTGGTGATGTCGGGGAGACAGTTTGTGAGGTTGATACCTGGGCATTGAGGGAAGATCTTTTGGTTTTAGCAGTCTGCTCTGTTCTCAAGGATGGGAACTATGTTAGGAAACTTAAAGCAAGCCTCTTCTCTCCTTATTCATGCTACCAAAGTAGGAGGTATTTAAGGCAGAAGGACAGTGGGCCTGCTGCAGGAAGAACCTCCTGTAAGTAAGAATTCAATGTGATGCCAGGAAGCCCATATAGAAGCAATCAATATTGAAAACCCTCTGAGCACTGCAGCATAACAGTACAGCTGGCCTTCCCCATCATCAGATTTTCTCTGGGAAGCTTGGTTATGTGATTTTTGTGTGTGTTTCTGTTTCCTAAATAACTAGCAGTTAAACCTGAAGCTGTGCTTTGTCTCTGTGCCAGCTGTGGAAGACTAGAGGCTAGTGGCAAGGACTTTTCCAGACCCCTTGTGAAGGGGGCATGGCTGTAACCTGTTAGCCTGCAGTACAGATACCGTGCTGGGAACATTTGCCTGTGGCATTGCTGAGTGGGTGGAGAATGTACAGACATGTCCTGTCAGCTCCAGATGTCTTCTAGGAGAACCCATGTGTCCTGCTTCCCTCAGTGTTACCTGGGAGGCTGCTGATGCAACTTTTCTTTCTCTCTACCAGCTTTCCCCTGTGGTGGCTCAGCATTCAGATTCTGCCCATGTTCCCTCTGTAAAGAGAGTGGTCTGGCCTCCCCAAAGCTTTCTGAACAGCATGTGAGTGGCTCAGGCTGCCCTGATACCCAACCATTTAGGGGTGAGGAATGAACTTCTTCGCTCCTGGAAGGTGTCCGGCAAGGATTCAGTCCAGCTTAACTGCTGGTTTTTCTCCTGAGAAGAGATCATTGTTCAGGATTAGTTGCCTCCAGTTTATAGTCTAGGCATACATTTTCCTTTTGCAGATACAGCTGTTTTTATCACAAGGCTTATCTTGTTCCTTCTTCTCATTGTTGGACAGTGCTGCTCCATGCAAGGAATCAGATCAAACCTCACCTGAAGGGAGTTCAGATCTTGTTGTCTCCCCCAGCCTTGGTTTGGTGTTGAGTATGAAACAGAACCATTCAAGATTTCCTTCAAGAACAGCCAGGCTAGAACCAAAATTCTTCTGATTTCTGGTTCAGAGTAATGGCTTGATGAAACAGCTGGTGTTTCCTGTTTGGCTCTGTTCTTCACAACGTATCTTTGCACTTGCTAGGATCTGTAGAGCGATGTCTCCTTGCAGGCAATGTTCCCTGCTCCTCCCTTGCTGTCTTGCCACACAGTGCAGGTGCATTAACTCTTCTTGCACATGATGCTGTGCTGCACCTCTTTGGAAAGGGTCAGCACTCAGTTCAGGGTAAGGACTGTTCCTATCTTGGGTAAGCTGCAGCTAAGTCGCTCCTCACAGGAAAGTACTGGCCATATCTTGTTTGGAAGAGAGCTCAGACAAGCTTCTGCACTGCTGGCGTGCTTTCCCTCAGAATCCTCCTGGTTGACGTTCTGAGGAGCTGAGCCAAGGAATGGGAGCATTGCTGTGACCTCTCAGCAAGGCCTGAGGAGGCTGACTGCTCTCTCAAGATGTTTCCCTCCTCCATAAATTTTCCATGAGTTGGGTCAATGTGGTGTTACAGAATCAGTTATTGAGCCATTCAGGCCCGAGCAGGACTTGAACTAGCAGAACTTCAGCCAGAACTGAGCTGAGCTGAGAAAGTACTGGCCTGAGTTTCTAGTTACCTGCTAAAACTACGACAGTGCCTCTAGTGCATTTTAACAGACACAAAGTGGAGAGGATGTTTCTGCAAAAGAGAGTTTGTGTGAGTAAGATCTTGTAACTTGTTGCAAGATGTGATCTTGCTTTCTGTATCTGTAGCACTATGTGTGCTGGGAAGCTCTGGTACCTTCATGGTACCTCACAGATATGAGTAAAACTGATGTACACTTTGCAGATAATGCTGTCCATACAACCAAGTGGTCTAAAGCCATGCAGAAGTGCAACAGTGAGAAAGATGCGCCCAGTTTCTTCAGTCCGAGATGCTGGCCGTATCTGATTGCCTGTGAGGCTTGTAGGTAAAAGCTTATGAGTTGTTTTATTTTCTTTTCTCTCAACAGGCCCAGCAGCCACAGCAGCAGCCACAGCAGCAGCAACAGCAGCCGACTTCAAATAAGCGTCCCAGTAACAGTGCTCCCCCGCCAACCCAGCTGAATAAGATCAAATACTCGGGGGGACCCCAGATTGTGAAGAAGGAGCGTCGACACAGCTCTTCTCGCTTCAATCTGAGCAAAAACCGAGAACTGCAAAAGCTCCCAGCCCTTAAAGGTACAGAAGCTGTGGAGCAGGGGTGGCCTGCCTAACAAGCTGCACTTTCTCCAGGCAGAGCACTGTGGCATAAGGGCTCTTTCCAAGGTGACCCTGGCAGTGTCCTGCTAACCTCCTGCCAGCAGTGCTGCAGGGTTGGCTCTGGGAAAGGTGCTTGATGTGGCAGCAGGTTGAGAATTGATGGACACCCTAAAAGAAAAAGAGGATGTTCAATGTGAACTTCATTGGTCACCTATCTGTTTGAACTGATTGAAGCCCTGGTGCTTACATTTACTTGAGTTTGCTTCAGATTCTTCTGCAGGTTGTGCAAGAGGATGGTAAAGTGCAGAGACCTTAATACAGTTCACTCTTGTCTCCTATAACCACCCGTTCCTGGGAGGAGACCAGGCCACCTTCTCCTCCTCATGTTTCCCTTGCAAATTACGATAGTGGTATTGAACTTGTGTACATTAGGGCAATTACCCAGCATTAGCAGTTAGTCTCCATAACGGTGCAATTAAAATGGTGCCTTAAGTGCAGACAAGGAGAAAGCATTTTCAGCAGTCACTCAGCCAGGCCCGCTGCTGACACTGCTCACAGAAACAGGCCTTTTAGGAAGGGTATTTGCCTTGTAGCTCGTCTAGTCTGTGAGGGGAGCCAGTTAAGTGAGCTGCTTTTCCACTGTAGCTTGTACTGGGAAGGGATTGATGCTTGTGAGATCAGGAACCCCTGTCATGTTTGAAATTGCTGAGTGGAATACTTGTTCCAGAGGTCTCCCTCTGCCTCCACTGTCCCATCTCCATATCAGGTAACTCTTTCTCTCCCTCTTCTTTCACCAGTTCAAGGGGAACTGTGACTAGGGAAGGGAATGCGTGGCGGGGAGTGAACTGTGCTGATACCTGGGCAAACCAGGTGGATGCGTTGCCTTTCTCCAAGGACTGACATCCCTGCTTTCTCTTCCAGATGCTCCTCCACATGAACGAGAAGAGCTTTTCATCCAGAAGCTGCGGCAATGCTGTGTGCTTTTTGACTTCATCTCTGACCCCCTCAGTGACCTGAAGTTCAAGGAGGTGAAGCGAGCAGGTCTCAATGAAATGGTAGAATACATCACACACAACCGTGATGTCGTCACTGAGGCCATCTATCCTGAAGCTGTTATTATGGTAGGGCATGGGGCCAGCATGTGCTTGTGTGCCAAAGAAATGGGGACTGTTGAGAAGCGTGTGCTTTTGGGAGGGGGGAAGTATGGAAGAGAGGAGTATGAGCCCTGTCTTATCCATCCCTTGTAGAGAGAGGTGGAAGTTTTTGTACCTGGCAGGGACTGCACTTACAGTGTTCGTGTACAATCTGTAACCCTACAGCTTCTAGAATGGGAGCTGTTTGTGGGCACAGCTATGGCAAATCACTGTGTGTTGCTCTGCAGTGAGGGATTTGCTGCTGGGAGGGCCATCACGAAGTGCAGGAGTGTCTTTCATACCTCTTTTTGCTCACCTCAGTTTTCAGTTAACCTCTTCCGGACGCTTCCGCCATCGTCCAATCCCACAGGCGCGGAGTTTGACCCTGAGGAAGATGAGCCTACGTTAGAGGCTGCCTGGCCACACCTTCAGGTGAGGAGGAGGGGAAGATAGCTCTGGTGAATTAATTTCCAGAAAGTTGAGAGTCCATGTCAGCTGGTGACTGCCCCAGTAAGCATGGGTTGCTGTGTGCTGGGATGGGGAAGAGCAAGGCCTGACACCCATCAGTCAGAAGCAGCATGTAGGCAATGCAGGCAGCAGGGCCATCCTGGAAATGGACTGATGGCTCTGTGCAGCTTTCACCTGCAGATGGCTGTAGTCTCATGTGGCACTGAGGTAGGCTGGAAGTGACCATTTTGCCGGGAGTAGAGGGAGTTGTGCCATACTGCCTGTGTAAGAAGCAATTCCACACAGCGTTAATTCCAATCCCGAAGGCTCAAGAGCTCTCATCCTCTGGGCTTCAGCAGTATTAGAGACAGCACCCTTGTCTGCTTTGGCACTCCTCTGCTTGCTGTGCTCTCTCAGTTGTATACAGAGGAAGAAGAGTGTTTGTTGTCAAAGCAAAACCTGTGCTGGCACCTGCTAACACATCTCATTTATGCTGGATGCAACACGGTTGCGTTAACTGGGAGCAAACATAACCAGAAAAAGACAGTACTGAAGGAGAAGAGGAGGGAAGAGGGCCAGGCATCTTTCCCGTAGGCTGCATGTCCTGGAAAGTAGTTTAAGACAAATTAGATGAAAAGTGGTGAGAAGGCATGAGTAGTAGGCATGGTTAACATAACTCAGAAGTGGAAGTCAGGAAGTAAGTTTATAAGAGTCTCCTCAGACACTTTGCTGGGAGACATGCTGCCAAGCTGACAAAGGCAGAGCAGGAGCCAGTCACTGCAGGATGAAGCGAAAGTACAGAGGAGACTAAAGTGCAGTTCTGCTGCAGTGGTTAATCACTTCTCACTGCTGCAACTGACGTAGGGGTGTGAGTGTTGATGGGAATGGTAGATCCTCAGCACCGATGTGCTGTGAATGTTAGGAAGCATTTGTTTCTTAGAATTAAGTCAGCAGCAGACAGCACAGGTTTGTGGCAAGAGGTCCACTCCTGAGTTTTGGTTGTCACTTCAGTTTTTCTGTGCTGCTGTCCGTAGCAGATCAGCCCTGCCTCTGAATGGGTAGCCCCCCAGCTCCTTCAGTTCTTAAGTTAAACCCTTTGGGATACAATGCTCTAGTTTGGCCTAGTGGTCCCTCA
Source organism: Penelope pileata (assembly GCA_013396635.1). Lineage (NCBI taxonomy): Eukaryota > Metazoa > Chordata > Aves > Galliformes > Cracidae > Penelope > Penelope pileata. The sequence continues at coordinate 956,397 of WBMW01003103.1, forward strand.
GAAAGTGCTCTTGGCAGGTTCAGCTGCTTTGGATAGTCTTGCCAGTCTAGGACAACAGCAGAATTGGAAGTTTCAACACTGACAGCGTTCTCAAAGCAAACTGGTCCTTCTTGTCCAAGTGTGACATCTCGCATGGCTTAGCAGAGTCAAGCCAAATCTGAAGCCTGTCCCCAGGGGTCAGAGGACACAATGTGTTTTCCTGAGCCCTATTTCATGTCTCTGCTTTTTTCCTCCTGCAGCTGGTGTATGAGTTCTTCCTCCGGTTCTTGGAGTCGCCTGACTTTCAACCAAATATAGCGAAGAAATACATTGACCAGAAGTTTGTACTATCTGTAAGTAATTGTAGCCCCTGCCACTGTGCAGCAATGTTTTGAAGGACATGTAGCAGACATTGGCCAAAGTGTTATGCAAATAGACCAGCTTTGCCAGAGGGTGCTGGATGATGTAGATTTTCTTTCTTCCCGTGTCTTGAAAGAGCAGCCAGAGTTCTCAGAGCGTGCAAGCTGTAGTCCCTGGAACTCATTGTCATTGTGCAGCTGGAGAGGGGCACTGAGCGCCTTGCAGGAGGAGCACAGAAACACACAGCTTTGGAGAGCATCGAGGCCATCACTGTGCTTTAGGAGATTAGAGTGCTGATGGTACCAGCCTGTGGCTAGGGAAGTGACTGCTGTGCTCAGGGTGCTGAAGGCATCACACAATTGGAAGAGATGCTTTTACTGAGTTATGAGCACTGCCCAGTATTAATCCTAGCTTTGTCCAGACTGGCAATGTGCAGACACTGACTGAATTTCTGTCCCCACAGCTGCTGGATCTCTTTGACAGTGAAGACCCCAGAGAACGAGACTTCCTAAAGACTATTCTGCACAGGATCTATGGGAAGTTCCTGGGTCTGCGAGCGTATGTGAGGCGTCAGATCAACAATATATTTTACAGGTGAGATGTTTCCTGGTGCCACTGGCCTGATGAGTGGTTGGTAGAATCCAGTGAGATAAATTCTGAGCACTAAGCTGTGTCTCTTTCTGTGATCTAAACTTTAATTAGCCAAGTGACTTAGTTATGTCATGCTGCTTTGGTATGGATAGCATTTACCTGCGCCTGAGAACAGGGAAGATTTGATTGTGCTGTCTTCAGCATATGTAGCAAACGTTGGAATTGGTGGGCATTAGCTCTTTTGAGGTTGTGCTGATCTGGGAACCATAAACAGAATACTTGCTTTTGTCTTTTACGTCTTGCCCTGTCTTCTTCAAGTTCTGCTATTTGCTAGGAAAATGCCTGTCTCCATTGTTTTTCCTTCCTCTTGCTTCTTGAACTGAATTCAGTGTTTGGCAGTGACCTCTCATTCTTCTCTTTAGGTTCATCTATGAAACAGAGCATCACAATGGGATTGCAGAGCTGCTGGAGATCCTAGGAAGGTAAAGGTGTTTTTGGAAGTTCCAGAGGGCCTGCAGTGGGTGAGATGTCCTAGCCCAGTGTGCTATGTGAGCTGGTAGTGCCTTCTTGCAGATGTTATTGTAGGAGCCACCTCTTTCAGAGGATCTCAGTCACATGAAGCACACAGTGGAAGTACTCTTGTACTCTCCAGCCTGCTTGATAAATGCAGTGATAGTCTTCTCCACGTCTGTATGCTGTTGAGTTTGAGTCCAGACACACTTACTGCCTGCTGAGGCAAAAAATCTTTTCACAGCCTTGAGCAACCATAGCAGTGGGCAGCCTTTTCCATACTTTAACTGCCTTTCGGCAGAAGCAGCCCTCTCTCATGCTGCTGTCATCCTGTTTTGTGAAGCCAAGCCTTGATGACTGGGCTGCCTCTGTGCTGGGCTTCCCCAGACGTTCTGTTAAACTGTGTGTGAAGGCTCCTGGGCTTTTCCTGCCACAGGACAGAGCAGAGCCCAGGCTTATTCAGAGGTTTTTCTCTGCCATGCCTGCTGAGGAAGCATGCTCTTACTGAGCATGATATGCAGGGTTGGGCCCCAGTGACTGCACTTCTACTGGTGGTTGCTTTCTCTAGCTATTAATGAAAGCTAGGGCGTCTCACTGGTTCTTTTGAGGTGAGAGATGCTGCGTTTCAGCTGGGTAAAAACATTAATCAGATTCTTGTTTCTTCTCAGCATAATCAATGGGTTTGCTTTGCCTCTGAAGGAAGAGCACAAAATGTTCCTCATCAGGGTCTTGTTACCACTGCACAAAGTGAAGTCTCTCAGTGTCTACCACCCACAGGTGAGAAGTGCTTCAAGTTCTTGGGGCAGGATGTGATTCTGGCAGAAGTGTTTGTTCAGGTTTGCTTATAACTATTCACCAGGCTGAATTACTATGTGATGTGACCTTGCTGTAAGATGTTTGGAGCTCAGCACTAGCTCTTTACTGTGGGGATTTGTCCCAGTCTCGTGGTGCCTCAGCCTGTGTGTGTTGTGTGTGCTTTTTGCCACTGGCTGATAGGAAGGTATCCTTCCATTTCCTGCTGACTTAATGCTCTGGCCTGCTTTGCCTTTCTGTGATGGAAGCTTATTGGTGCATTACTGAAACTAGAGAGGTAAAATTCTGAGCTCCTTTCATCAGTCTGTGTGTGGTGTGTCAGCTGTTAGTCATTGCCGAGATACGCAGACAAATTGGTGTGCTGTATTGCTAGACTGGGATAGAGATTAATTTCTTGCCATTTAGAAGTCAGAAGAGAAGGATGGAGAAGATCAGGACTCAGGCTAGAAAGTGAAAAATGGATACTGAACAGTGATGTCTGTTCTCCCAGCCTGGTTTTTACTGGGCAGGGCTTGGTGGTGGTCGGTTTGCTCCCTCCCATGTGTGTGGCTGTGCTTGCATTAGCTGCAGACTGCTTTTGGTGACGCAAGTTTCTTCTACATTGCACAAATGCCCTAAGCTCAGACCCTGTGTGCTTGGTCTTAGTGAGTCCCCAGTTGCCATCAGAAGGATTGGATTTATTTGGAGCTGCAACTATCTTCTTGTCACTCACGCTGTGGAGGGCCTAATGTTGTGGGTGGCAATGGTGGCACTTGAATCTCCAACACACTTGAGGAAGCTCTAATCTTGCTCTGTTTTCTCCTACAGCTGGCATATTGTGTTGTACAGTTTTTGGAGAAAGACAGCAGCTTGACAGAGCCGGTGAGTAACCTTACTTAACTTCTGCATGTCAGTCAAGTCCCCAGTGCTTCACAGCTTCCTTAGAGTTCAGCAAGAGTGAAAAAAGGCTAAGGAGGTGGGGAGGCAACTAGATAGTTTACTGGACTTGCGTGGTACCCTGTGGGCAAAAGGGACAGTGCTGCTCGTGTGCAAGCCTTCCTGAAAGCTTCAGGAAGGTGGCTAAAGTTTGCCATTGTGCTTCAGATCTTGGTGCAACTGTACAACTTTCAAGGAAGAGCTTTCAGCTAGTGATAGATTCTGTAGAGAAAAAACACACGGCCATTTGCTATCTGATGGAACCTGCATGAGCTCACATGGGCCTTGAAATAGTAAGAGTTCACTCCAGACTGCTAGAGTTGGCTGAAAAACTGTAAGGATGAGTTGATGGAACCAGGACTCAAAAGTCTACTTAGGCAAACCACTGTTTGTTGATGAAACTATTCTTCCTGCTCTAGCATCAGTACGCTAACTCCAAGGTGTTAAGTCACAGTGTCTTCAGGATGTAGTGCTGTTGAAACAGTGAGTTCTAAAATGTGTGAGCAGTGGGTCCCTTACATATTCCAGTTACTGGCTGTGCAGGCCTGCAGTGTTAGCCAGGCTGTATGCTGGCTTGGCAGAGGGTGCAAGCAAGAGACAAATGTTTCTCCACCTACTGCAGGCCAGGAAATATCTTCTACAGAGCTGAGCTTCACAACCTCAAAACAGCAGATGGCCAAAGAACATACGCTTGTGTCATTGTAGCAGGGAGCACCAGAAAGTGTGAGCGTTTTCATGAGTAACACTAGCTGAGGTCGTTCTGTTCTTTGGCTGAAATGTGTGCGTTTGTGGAAGCTGGTCAGCTGTTGTTAGCTTTCTGGCTCTGCAGCTCTGACTCCAGAGTGCTGAAGCAGACATCTTTGCTATTTGTTTTTTTTTTTTTAAAGTAGGACCTCCATTTCCTGTGTTCCCAAAAGTCTGCTCTGAAACAAATTCTGTAAAGTAGCTTCCTGATCATACTGAGTACTTCCTGTGGCTGAAATCCAGCCTGACAGCCTCCTGCCAAAGCTCTCACTGTAGGGTGAGGGATAAGAAGGAAATTGAAAGTCCGTCAATATTTCCAGGATTCATGCTACAGCTTCTTCAAATAGAAGAGCTCCATAGCTCAGCACTGCTTCCTGAGCTGGTGGTCCCTGAATTAGAGACCCAGCTCTGGTTCGATGTTGATGAAAAGCAGTGGAATGACCCAATTTTATTACATTTCAGCAGACCATTGCATTGTGTCTTGACCAGACAGACCAAGGCAGTATTAGCACAGTCTTGTTGAAGCATCCTGCTTGTGAAGGCTTTGGATAGACTCCTGGCATTACTGGGGTTATTAAAGGCTTGGAGAATTACAAGGGTTGTGCACCAGCAAGGCTCTGACTGCACTAGGAGATGTTGCCACCAATGCTGGAAGGAGGCCAGGTCTTACTAGGTCCACACTTGCTTAGACTGTGCCTCCCAGAAGCTTGCTCAGTAAGGCTCAGCATGGTGGTTCTTACATTACAGCAGTCTGAATGACTGCCAGGTGAGCAAGACCTCAGATGTGCTAAGTAATAGTGCACACAGACTCGACACACCTTGCACCACCTTAGCTGTAGGAGAAATTGTCTGAGTCACTGAAGCTAGCTGTTGCCTGAATGGCAGACCTGAATAACGACAAACACTGAGGATGCCAAACAGCTGGCTACTCAAGCCTTGAGTTGGTGAAAGTGTAATGCTCAGATGTTCCTCATCTTGCTGTTGCTTTGCCCACTGCTGTCCCTACACTGGGGTGAAATTCTTGTCAAGTGCTTGCTTCAGGCTGCTGAAATACTCAATTTGCAGGTGTAGCTCTTACCAGCAGTTGTGTCTGAATCTGGTGGCTGTAGAGTTAGTGCACAGAGTTAGTATGTCTGTAAATGCCATACCAATGGCTCCAGCAGAGTGAAGGTCTGTGAGGTCATGGATCCTGCCTTCGACAGTGCCTAGAAGAAGTTGAATAGGGAAGGAAGCAGTATTAATAAATGAAGTGGGATATAGCTCTATATTCCCCTAGTATATTCTTCCCCTATTTTGTAAGCAATGGTTTCATCAGCCAGAAGTTGGATCTGCGTTGTCATATTTATTCATCACCAGGTTTAACCTCCATAAAGTTTTCTTATTTCCTTCTGGAGCATGTTTGGACTGTGCAAAGTCTTCAAGAATGAACTCTGTAATCCACTTACCTTTGTGTGTAATGGTACTTCCTTTTGCTTGTCCTGAACCTGGCCATTGCATTATTTACTGGGTGCTTCCTAGTGTTCTAACTCTGCAGTATATTGAATAATGACTCCCTAATCACCCTCTCCATAGCATTTCTGATTTTACTAGTTGATATTCCATTATTGCTCTGCACCATCTGGCATCCCCTGCCTCCTCTAGCTTGAGCCTTCCTTGTTAAACTGTACCTGGGGGAAAAAGCAGTTCTAAGCTTTGTGCTGGTAGTACCAAATTTTAGCATCCTGGGCAGTGCTGCTGTCTTGCATGCAACTTGGCAGAGTTTGTGCTTTTCTCTTCCTTCTTCCCTGGTAACCCACCCTGACTCTGAGTCGCAGTACCTCTGTTACTTCCTCTCCTCTGCTGTTGTGACCAGACTTTTATAATCTTGTTTCACATCTGTTGTTAACTTTCTGTCTCTAACACAATGTCTGTACCCTTCCCACTCAGGTGATTGTGGGCTTGCTGAAGTTCTGGCCGAAAACACACAGTCCCAAGGAAGTGATGTTTTTAAATGAGCTGGAAGAGATCCTGGATGTGATTGAGCCGTCTGAATTTGTGAAAGTTATGGAACCCTTGTTCAGGCAGCTGGCCAAGTGTGTCTCCAGCCCACACTTCCAGGTGGGTCCCAGCTCAGGGAGTGGGTAGAGCACTGACTTGTAACACACTTGGCACGCAAGGCTGGTGGCACAGCTCTTGACCTTGTCTTTGTGGATCAGTGGCACGTGGAGGTGTGACCAGGGAAAGTACTGGGGTGCCATGTGGTGGGAGGTGATTAGAGTCCTCACCTCAACCACTGAGCAATCTCATCCAGAGGGAGAGAACTAAGCTGGTCAGTGACCTGCTCCTGCCGTGGCCATGCTGTTCAGCACCATGTATTGCAGCAGCTGGAGCAGAGGTACTCTGCCATCTCCTATTTTGTCTGGCAGATGCAGTATAGAGGAGATCCATTCAACCTGTCACAGTAAAACTAAGCTGGCTGCTATACTAGGTTGAGGCTAGTGAAAGAGAGGCAGTAGAACAAAAGTGGCTTCAGAGAACGTACTTTGCATTGTTTCAGTGTAGGTGATAGTTAGGTATACTGGAAGTGCTAGATTCTGCTTCTTCCTTGTTCCATGAAACACGTGGCTCACCCAGGTATGGGTGGGATGTTAAATGGTGACATAGCCCACCCCCAGAGTGGGTGTGACTGCTTTCAGTCTGTCTTTTGATACAGTAAGGTCCAAAGTTGTGTTCAGAAGCCAAAAATGAGGTCAGCTTAGGTTGTATGTGTGTAAAAGATCACTGTTTTCCAGAAAGGAGTGACTCTGGAAGGGGCTTGGGGAGCTTGATGGAAGCCAGCTAGACATGGATTACTTGTCTGGTTGATGGGAACCAAAGGGCTACCAAGACCTTTGCATGTAGAAGTAGCTGCAGTCAGGAATGAAGGAGCTTGAATGGAAAAGGGCAAAGGCTGGAGGAGAGGCTCCTGTGCTTCTGCTGCCGCCACTTTGCAAAACAAGACTCAAAAACATGGACATGGTGCAAACACTTTACAGTCTAGGGGAATAAACCTCAAAGGTGTTCCATAAAGTAAGACTAAACAATTTCAGTGTCTGCAGCTTGCCAGAGAGCAAAAATAGGAAATGACTTATTGGAGAAAACTCTATCCCACCAAAGTATTCAGACTTACTTAGTGGATTGTGCATTATTGTAGCAGACAAAGGCTTAACAAGGTGTGATAGCTGGAAAGCAAAGCTAAGTAAGTGAACACAGGATGAGTTTCCCTTCATTTACTCATGTGTTAAGGGGGTGAGTTCTCTGTCAGCTGAAATATAAAACAGACTGGATGCCTCTTTTCCAAGCTAGCACTAAAAGCAGAAATTCATCCACCAGCCTGGTGACAGCGTTGCTGAGATTTGTGGCTAAATATGAAGATTTTAGCCACAAATGAAGAATTGTGGTTGAATCTATCACGATGTGGGGACTTGCTAGACTTGTTTGACTTGTTGCAGCAAGATTTTCCATATTTTCACCCAGAATAAATCAGAGAGATGGATTGTGGGCCTGGTATTTGAAGCACGCTCAAAAGCCCAGAGAGACTCTGTTGTGGAAAAGGCCAGGAAGCAATGGAGCTCTACAGAGGACAATTTGAGGAAATGAAGGAGGCTTGGAGTTAGTCTGTGCTGTGACCTAAAGAGGATGACCTTGCTGTGCTCAAGTGTTGTATGAAGAGTGCTGGAGTCGATGCTAGACTTGCCTAGTCAAGAGCATGAGGTTTTTCCCCAGGAAAGTGTAAAGTGCCTGGCAAGTGCTAAGGGGAAAAACTCTAGGCAAAGGGAATAAATGGCCACGCAGAAGTTGGCAAAGGTCAGCCCTGCTGCCTGTGCTGCAGGGAAGCATTTGCTCCTCAACTGGGTGGTGGTAAGCTCTGGTCTCAGCACTGCACAGTTTCCATGTGCACCACTGGAAGGAGCCTCTCCAAGGATGGGTTTCTCTCCCACTGCAGGTGGCAGAGCGAGCACTGTACTATTGGAACAACGAATATATCATGAGCCTGATCAGCGATAACGCAGCCAAAATTCTCCCGATCATGTTTCCAGCGCTCTACAAGAACTCCAAGAGTCACTGGAACAAGTAGGTCTTTCTGCATGCCCTGGCACTTGCTGTGCATGCAGGATTGCTTGACCTACTAGCGATCTTGGGGCATGCTGCTGCAGTGCAATGATGCATGGCACTCGGTGACACCAGGTGCTGAGCCAGAGGGGTGTTATTAGCAGGGGAAGGTGCCACAGCAGACCACAGTGGCCTGCAAGGGGTCAGAAATCTTGCAGTGATTGGCCTTGCAGCTGTCAAGTCTATCCAGAGTTGGATACCTGCATATCACTGATGCTGCAGTTCTCTTGGAGGTGTGCTGTAGGTTTTCCAGCTAATTTTTGACTGTTAACTGACGTTCACTCACAAGCAACCAGAGGCCTTGTCTAATGCGCTGCCTGACTGCACCTGAGTACAGAAGGAATGAAGAAAGCAGAGCCAACCAGGCAGATGTCCCATGTCAGATTGCCTCCTGTGTCTGCTTCCTCAGTACTTGTCTGTGCTGTGGTTCTTCCATCACCTTCCTGCTAGCCTTTCTTCCAACTGCTTCTTCAGCTGATTTCTTACCCATTTAAATCAAGTCGTAGAACTCACTTCTTTGTAATGCCTTAGCTAGAAATACTCAGTCCACAGCTGAGATCCGAAAGTCTTCTTGCAAAAAAAAAAAAAAAAAACACAGGGAGATGGAAAAATAGAAGTCATATTCTCCTATTCCAGAGGATAGAAAAAGCAAAAGAATTAATTATGGGGAGGCTGGGCAAGACGAGGGCTTAGGAGTATACTGTGATAGTAAAGGCATGGTTGTGAGGTCGAACTTGTTTGCAGACAGCTCCTTGCTGCTCTGCTGTTTGACTGCTTCCTTCTCTTCATTGTAGCGGGAGTCACAAAGCTGAGTCACCAGTCAAGTGTGGTCTGAAGATGAGGGTGAATGCATGAACCTCTCCAAACTGAGCTGTCCTGCTGTCTCTTCCATGTGGTGTCTTTCAGTGTACACGTGCAGACACAAACACACACACACCCAGGCATGCACACGCGTGCACCAAAAGGCAGAGACATGTATGTGCAGCCAGGCACATGTGCATGCACACATACGTGCACAGAAGCACTCACTCCGTGTTACTGCCCCTGATCAGAGTTCAGAAAAGGGCTTCATGTTCTTCTCTAAAACCCTCTACCAGTTCTATTTCCTTCTTTTGCCTGTCAGCATTCCTGATCCTGCTGTTTCTGCCTTTCCTACTTGTCTCTATTGCGGTGGTATGGCAGAAGAGGTCCTAAAGGTGTTTTCTTCATACTTCTTTCCTGTTTTAACACTAGTTACATTGCCTCAGCACAGGCTGAGTGCCTCAGATTCTCCTCTTCCTTCCCATGGTTCATATCCTCCCAACGTTTTGTCAGTCAGCCTGCATAAATTCAGCAGGGCTGTAGCTCTTTCCTTTATTCCATCTGTAGAGCTGGAGATGCACGGGGCTCAGGTCTGCTGAGTCTCTCATCGTTTCCTGGACTCAGGTATTTGAGAGACCACTTCAATACTTGTTTTTGTCCCTTAGGAGAGTCCTTGTCACAGAGCCTGCTCAGGCACAGCGTAACCTATACGTAGATTGCTGATATGAAAGCAGCTTTTCTCCTTCCATTCATTCCCATTTCCAGGACTGCTGAATGTCTGTATTTTGGGCTGTTCAGTAACAAAAATTTGTGAGTAAACACTGGGCAGCCCAAAAAAGTCATGTTGTGCATCTTGAGGGTAATTGTGGGAGGCACTGGAGCTAGATTAGGTAAAGCCATCCCAGAATAGCCCTGAGCAGGTCCTTAGAGCCCTTTCTCTCCAGTTTCTGGCTCTAGGAATGACGTGATTGTTTTTGCTCTTGCAAGGAGCACAGTCAGAGCAGGGCTATCCCAATGGTCTTCTCTTTCTTCCTCCATCTCCTCTGTGTGATGGTCTCAGGTGCTGCATTTGTGAAGGAGTTTTCCCACTCTAAGAGCTGGGACTATCAAAATCTTTTGTGATGTTGCTGTGATGTATGAGTTGCTGCAGCTGTTTGCTCTTGCCTGTGCTGCTGGGGCTACCTGGGGGCTGAGAACCTGGCAGATTCCACCATGACTTGTTCTCCTTTCCTGTTTTCTTTGCAGGACAATCCATGGACTGATCTATAATGCACTGAAGCTGTTCATGGAGATGAACCAAAAGCTTTTTGATGACTGCACGCAGCAATACAAGGCAGAGAAGCAGAAGTGAGTAAGAGGTTCTTGCCCAGTGACTTGAGCTCATCCTGGAGTCTCTTTGGATATGCTAACAGCTGGTAGATGCCAGTAGGCACAGGGGGAATGGCAAGGTGATGCAAATCGTTTTATCAAAAAGTAGAGGACTCCTCAGCAATAACTGTGTGTAGGGATGAGAAGCGTTGTGAGCAGATAATCCTTTCGGTTCTGCTGAATCAGGTAGCTTGGAAAAGAGTGACAAGGTTTGCTGGGTCATGAGGAAATAAATTGCAGTGTGGAGGCTATTCTGCTTTGCAGAGAAGCTTATGCTCTGCCCTGAAAATATTTGCCAGTTTTTGTATGTCTTGGTGATGCAAGTAGAATCCTGCTGCTTTAGAAAATGTTTTCTGAAGAACTTTCCTGCAGGGGGCATAATGCATCTTTTGCACCGCAGGACACTTTCAGTTTTCCAGTAATGAAGATGGACTGGTTTCTGGAACTTTGAAGAGCAAATGATGGGGATAAAATCTTAGCTCAGCAAGTATCCATGCTGTGATGCAGTAAAGTGAAAAAACTCATTCCACTTCCTTGTGTTCAGTGTGATTGGTGAGCTGAATCAGTTCAGTAAGCTAGAAGGAAGCTTTCCTGAGTCAGGTTTCTGCTGGCTTAGTGAAATAAAATAGTGCTTTTCATTCCTGAGGGAGCCCGAACTGCCACAAGAGAAGCAGTGGGGAACCCTAGAAATGTTCAGCTGTTTTGTGAGAGAGCAATAAGAAGCAAAGTTAAGAGGAGGAGTTTGGGGATGAGTAACCTGTATATGGAGAAATCAGGATTTTGTAGCATCTAAATTGGCATTAGTAACTTGTTTGCTGCCATCAAGTTGTGAAGGGGCAGAACCCATCTGTATCTCTGGAATGACACGGGGATGCCAACAGTTGTCTGTATGGGAGGCCAAAGTGAGCCTAACTGGGAATGTGTGTCAAAAGCACCCCACTGTGACTGGTCCAGAGGCTCTGTGCATGCTCAGCAAAGGCTACCTCAGGAGAGGGTACTTCAAGGACCTGAAAGGGTACCGGTAGGCTTTTGGTTTAGCTGCCATGGAGACAGAGGAAATTAAGCATCTGTCCGCCTTGCCCAGTCTTTCAGAGGACCCTTGTGTTGTGGGGATTGCTGGGAGTCAAAGAACAGAAGCTGCCAGTTGCTACCACAACAGTGCACTGGCAGCAAAGGTTCTTCACCAGAGGGTGGTGGGCGTGGAACAGGAAGGCTGCAATGAGGTCTCCCTGGAGCTTTCTCTTCTCCAGGCTGAACGCCTGCAGCTCCCTCAGCCTTTCCTCATAGGAGAGGTTCTCCAGCCCTCCGATCATTTCTGTGGCCTTCCTCTGGAGCCACTCCAACAGCTCCACATCCTTCTTGTGCTGGGGGCCCCAGGCCTGGACGCAGTGCTCCAGATGGGGCCTCATGAGGGCAGAGCGGAGGGGACAGTCACTCTCACTGATGCCACCTCTCTGTTGATGCAGCCCAGGATACTGCTGGCCTTCTGGGCTGCAAGCACACACTGCTGGCTCATGTCCAGCTTTTCATCCACCAGAACCCCCAGTCCTTCCCTGCAGGGCTGCTCTCAGTGAGTTCTCCTAGTCTCATACCTGGGACTGCCCTGACCCAAGTGCAGCACCTTGCACTTGGCCTTGTTGAACCTCATTTGGTTCTTGTGGGCCTACTTCTCAGGGTTGTCCAGCTCCCTCTGGATGGCATCCCTTCCTTCTGTTGTGTCATCTGTTGCGTTCCTTTGTCCCTAAGGACAGTTCCCCAGGGGATCCCATCCAGTAATTCCTTAAACAGCCTGAAGTTTCCTCTTCTGAAGTTCAGGGTCCTGACTCTGCTCTTTGCCAGGCCCATATTCCTCAAGTTCACAAACTTGACCAGGACATGGTTGCTACAGCCCAGACTGCTTCCAAACTTAACCTCTTTAATGATCACCTCCTCACTGACCACCAGGTCAAGTAACGCTTCTCCTCTGGTCGGTCTGTCCAATACCTGGACCAGGAAGTTATCCTCAACGTGCTCCTGGAGTCTTCTAGATTGCAATTTTACTTCCCCAGCAGACATCCAGGTGGTTGAAATCCCCTATCAGGACGAGAACCTGCAAGCACAACACCTCTCCTAGCTGAAGCAAGAAGGGCTCGTCAGCAGGCTCCCGTTGATCAGGCAGTCTGTAGTAGACCCCAGGCACCAGCTGTCCTTTGTTGGTCCATTTCCTGGACCACAGGCTCTCAACCTGGTCATGGCTATTTCTCAGAGACAGCTCTTCACAATTTATCTACTCTTAACATAGAGGGCACCTTCCCTGCCCGTCCTGCACTGCCTATCCCTTCCAAAAAACTTGTCGCCCCTAGTCATAGTATTCCAGTTGTGTGATTTGTCCCACCATGTTTCCATGATAGCAATTAGTAGTTTCCTGATTGCACCATGGCTTCCATCTCCTCCTGCTCGTTACCCATGCCACTTGCATTGGTTTAGAGACACTTTGGCTGGGTTATTGACTGTTATACCTTCCTGGAGGAACCCTCCTGAGTTCCTTTGGGACAAATCTGAGGCTTTCTCCTGCTGCTTCCTGAAGTGACGGTGTTCCCTGGCTCTGTCACTCAGCAGTGACACCCTTCTCCCATTGAATTTAGTTGAAAGGTCTGGTGATTTACTGATTGGGCTTATTCTTGCTGCTCCAGCTTTATCAGACCCAGTAGCCTCTTCTTTGTGTCCGGGATGTGGGCCCCAGCAGGCAGCAGACCTCTGTAGAGTGATTATCTGGGTGGCAAATGGGTGCCTCAGTGCCCCTCAGCGTGGAGTCCCCAGTTACTAGCACCCTTTGCCTCTTTTCCGTGGCACTGACTTAGGTCCTCGGTTGGACTGACGTGGTTGTTCCTTCCTGAGTCTGAACTGTTACCCACTTTCTCCTCTTTCCTTCCCCAGAGCCTCTTATCTGTTGCTTGAGGGCGTTGGTGGTGGGGAAGCAGGTGGGACAGCAGGCTTAGGAGGAGAGCAGCTTGTCTGGGTGTGGAGGTCAAGGCTGAAGAATCAAGGGATGAGGGGCTGTTGTTTTTAGTGTCAGTAGGTAGTAGGAGTGGGATAGGTAAAGGGAACAGATTAGAGCAGGAGTGAGGAGATCACGGCCTGTTGGGGAAGGGGCTTGGGCCTGGACAGGATGTAGGACAGTGATGGGGAAAAGAGCATGTGCTTGGGAAGATGGGTTAAAAAGACTGAGTTTACCTGAGCAGGATACCTGGGTTCTTCGCTTAAGTCCATTGTAAAAATGCCTTCTTCTCCTTCTGTGTCTTTAAAACTTCCAACGACTGCAAGCAAATCCATGTGCACTTAACACTTTGGCTGTACGTTCTGGACTGTAATAGAATAAGTCATGGCTGGAATGAAAGGGCTTAGAAAAAGATTGTTTCTCTGGCAGCAAGAAACGTATTTGGTGCTGTCTCTCTCTGTGGAAGGAGACAGGTTTGTAACCAAGTAGTGTCTTGGAGTCTGGAGTGACCTTCCTGCACTCCCCTTCTCCTCTTTCAGCAGGGCAGCCTGGTGCAGTGAACAGCAGATCCTATCTCTTCCCTTCCAGGGGAGAAGACGTGCTGCTTCCACAGCTCCCTTCTGCTGTCTCACTGGCAGAGGTCACTGCAGGCTGCAGCCTGCTGCTGCATGGTAATGTTGCAGTGTTGCAGCCAACTGCTGTTTTCTTTTCAAACAGACTTAAGTGGAGTAGTAATTGTGCTTGTTTTCTAAGAAAAATCCTTCTGAGATTGAGAAATTTATTGTTTTGGGAGGAAAGCAGTGCCTGTGGGAATGCAGGCTGGATTGCTGTAACGTGGGAGCAGTCCTTAACTGCACCACACCCTGTGTTTCCCACAGCACCTCTGCCTTAGCCAGTGAGGCTGACTAGTTTGAAAAGTTGAGGCTGCTGCTTTGTAGACAAAAAGGAAAAGGCATGTGAAAGGTGTCCCAAGGAGCCCCTAGAGACCTTGTGCTACGAACTAGAAAAAAGCGTACGTGGCCCATACTGCACATGTGAACAAAGCAGGTAGGTGTGAAAAAGAAAGCCCTCGTAGGCATACAGCTGGGCTGCAGCCAGCTGTTTAGAGGTCTGTTCAGAAAAGGCTTAACCATGTTTTTAATCAGTTACCCTGCCTATGGGCGATGCGCCAGCTTCGGCCTGTTAGCGGTGCACCCACTGCTGTGCAGCCACAGCCCCTGGGGCAGGGCAGGGCAGGGACAAAAGGCCATTTCCCTGGGGTTAGCAGCCTTTGCTGCCTGGGGAAGATGAGTACTGACTGCTGGCCACGGTTTGCTGCAGAGATCTCTGTCAGAAAATGAGGTGTGAGTTACTTGGGTTTTGACCCCCCTGCTCTCTGATGGAGTACCTGCTGCTTGGCAGCTTCCTTCTCATTTTTAGCCTCCTTTCTTGCATGTACTTGAAAAGTTTGAGATGATTACAGAGTATCAGAACTTCCTTGGCATGGACGAGGAGGACGGTTGATAGACCAGTAGCTAGGAAGAAAGCTAGAGAAGTTAAAAATCAGAAATAAAGTGAGAGATTTTAGTGCAGAGGTTTAAAATGTAGAAGAGAATAACGAGAAGTGGTGGATCTGCACCTCTGCTTGTGGGGGAAAGTTCACTGCCCTGGGATTTACAGGCCGCCAAGTTGAGCGGTCACTTGAGGTCTGCGCCAAAGGCTGTGCCAAGTTGTAGAGCTGCTTGCTCCAGAAACCAGGCTCCTGGCCCTGCTGCTGCAGCACAAAGGCAAGGAGGAGGTTCCTGTGCACTCAGGTGAGCAAGGAGCACGCCTGCCTCCCTCCCCTCTCCTTGCCATGTCTCGCCTCTAGATAGAAGCTGCAAAGGACTGAGCAGCTCTTCCCTCACCTGCTCCCTTCTGCTGTCCCTGTTTTTGTCTTCCTGCTGGTGAAAGCTGCGCTGTCCCCAGGAGTTCACACTTGTGCTCTCTCTCTCTTTCTGCAGGGGAAGGTTCAGGATGAAGGAACGAGAAGAAATGTGGCAGAAAATAGAGGAGCTGGCCCGGCTGAACCCCCAGGTGGGTAACAGCAGGATCTAGGACAAACAAGACTGAGGAGCTCAGCCTGCTCCCTCAGCTTGTGAGAGCAGCACCTCTTCTCAGTCCTGTGCACACAGCTGCAGTGGTGGTCTGTCCCTCTCAGGCTGTTTTACCAGCCTAAATTCAGTAGCATCGACCTCTAGGTAATGCCATTTAGAGAGCACGTGTTCATGGGCTTCTCCCTTGGCCGTGGCTACGCATGCAGCGTGCTGTGGCTCATTCAGGTGCCACAGATAGGAATGGATGGAAGAAAATGCTGCTTTCCTGACTGTGTGCTCACTGTGAGCTTTGAGAGCACCGGAAGGGGTGACTGGAAGAAGTGTGCTGTGCTCCGTTAGGGTGCTGGGGGGAGGAGGTTGGGTGTTGGATGGTGTGCTCACTCCCCAGTTATCTGTGTTGTCTGCAGTATCCCATGTATTACGCGCCTCCACCATTGCCTCTGGTCTGCTGTATGGAAACGGAGACCCCAACTGCAGAGGATATTCAGCTACTGAAGAAAACGGTGGAGACGGAGGCTGTGCAGGTGTGTAAACAACAGGGGGCCTTCCACAGTCCCTTTCAGGACATCACCACAGTCAGTGCAGGGTCCAGCAGTCAGAACTGGCTCCGTCAAAGCGTTTTGGGGGTAAATGCCCTCTACTCTAACCCCTGATTGTTAGAGATCAGCCTGTAGTTTGAAGAGTGGAGTTAATCTGGAAGAAGCGCAAGTGGGGCTTCTCTGAGCCCTTTTGGTCCGTGGCTCTCAGCCTGTTCTGCAGCATGTCACAGTGTCACCCAGCATGTCCTAGCGCAGTTGGAGTCAGAGAAGGGGGGGGCTCAGGCTGTACAGGGCTGAAGGGGTTTGCTGCACGTACCTGACCTCTTTGGTTTGTCTATAGATGCTGAAAGACATTAAGAAGGAGAAGGTTTTGCTGCGCCGGAAATCTGAGCTTCCTCAGGATGTCTACACTATAAAAGCCCTGGAGGCCCACAAGAGAGCAGAAGAGTTCCTCACCTCAAACCAGGAGACTCTCTGACGGGCTCAGGAGCTGGCCCAGGAAGCTCTGCCCCATCCCTTTCCCCCAGGGGTCACAGAAATGCACTCAGTTCTCATGTATAATAAGGAATGAACATGGTGAGCTGTGCCTGTCCTCCACTCCATCCACATCCCTGCAGGATAGATCTGTTTTTACGTTGTAACTTGTATCTGGCCACTGCCATGTCCTCCTGCTTTGCCACCTTCCTCCACACACTCTGTGTGTGTGCGTGAAGGGAGCCTGCCTGCCCTGCACTGCCTGGGAGCCAGGGCTTTGCTGCCCTGCAGGATGGGCAGCTGCTCCCCGTAGCTCTGCTGGCAGGAGGCTCACCTTGCACAGGCTGAAGGGAGCTGCTCTGGGCTCTCTGTAACCAGCAGGGAGAACCGAGCCCCTCCGCAGCTCACCTCTCAGGGGCTGAGCTGGGCAGCAGCACGGTGCAGTTGACCTCTCAGGCTTCAGGAACAACCTGTGCTGCCCAGCTCAGCCCACCACAGGTGGGTGGCACAAATCCTGCCCTCGCTGCCTGAGCCGGGTGTGTTGGCCAGAGACTACCACGCGTGGCTCAGCATGCTGCTGCCGTCCCCAGGTGCCTACTTCACTGTGTCTGCCCCAGTGAGGTCGGGCTGAGCGCAGGGTGGGAGCAGCTGGCAGAGTTTGTGGGGGCTCTGCCAGCTCTCTGCCCCGCCTCAGGGTGCAGCTCCGCCGTCAGAGGGTCTCGCGTGCAGCAGGAGGTGTTCGCTTCCACCTTTCTTTTGCCTCAAGCCTCTGTTCTGTTCCCCTGATGGTGGAGTGGGGGTTCAGTGCTTCGCCACCCCCGGTATAGCTGGGTGCAAGCACTACATACTATTGCTTCCCTCCCTTTAGAGCATCTTTAGAAGCTCTCTTGTGGGAAAGTGAATTCCTTGAGCTCTTTGTGTTGGTCCTTGCTAAGTCGTCTCCATCCCAGCGTCTTGGGTAATTGTGGGCCCAGCATTAACTTCTGCTTTGTAGCAGGTGTCAGCCACTGACTTCTGCTTTTTTCCTCTACCCGCTCAATTAAAATACTCCTGCAGCTTTCCCTTTGTTGCTGTACCCCATCCTTAGCTCTGCAGTGGCTGGGGTTTCTAGGAAGCTTGTGCTGCTAAAGCCATTTCTGCAAATTAGTGGAAGCAATGGGTACACATTATGGGGCCAGGCCGAGTTTGCGCGTGTTCAGTTGTCTCCTCCTCGTGACGGGCGGCTCGGTGCTGCTGCTGAAGTGCTTCTGTAGATGCTTGGAGCAGTTTGCCTCGCCCTCTTCCTCTGGCACCTGCTGTGGCCTGAGGCCCTCGTTAGCTGCGTGGCACATCAGGGACTCACTGTGCTCATTTAGCCTTTAGAGCGCACTTGATAGCCCAGGGGCTTGCGCAGCACTTGGGTGCTACTGTGATCGGCTCTCAGAGCTTTGTCCCCTACCTTTTGTGGCGTAGATTCGGTCCCAGGCCAGGTGATAAACAAGGGAGTCTTTGCTTCTTACCTGCTGCGCTTGCTTTCTCGACACGTAGGCTTGAGTGGGTTCGCAGTAGCGCAGGGAGCTCGCGGGGTTGCAGCATCACCGGTGGTTGCAGCAGGTCCTGGTGTCTCCGCTCCTTGTCCTTGCCAGCGGGCCGCCTCCCAGCTCGGTGCTGGTGTGCAGCACATCATTCCTCTCCTCCAGCTCAAACCACACTGTCTGCTCCCTGTGTACCCCACCCCGTTCAGCTCTTTCAGTTCAGCCCCGTTAGGCGTGCCACCATCCCTTAGGAGCAGCCACCGAGCGGGAGTGTGCGCGAGATCACCCCCAAGCACGCTGGACCCCGCCTCCCCTCCGCTTCTTGAAGGGGCCAGTTCAGCAGGAGACTCCGAAACACCTCAGGGAGGTTATTGCTTCTTTTCAACATCAGCCTGAGCTCATGGTCAGCTGCCGATCGATTACCTCACGTGTGAGCCTGGCACAGCACATAGACGCGCTGGGCAACGCTGGAGGCGCAGCAGAGCCAGGGGTTGCCGAGTGCCACCTGCAGCGGGGCTGGGGCTGGGGAGGAAGACAAGCTGCCACCTCGATTCTAGAATGCTGTTTGTGCCCTCGCTAGCGCCTGCAGAAAGAACAGAGCCTTCCAGCACCCAGAGGCTGCCGCTGCCCCATGGAGGTCCCATCCACTCCTGTGGTCTCTGGCAGTGGCCGGAGGAGCTGTGCGCAGGGGCAGGGCCGCACCGCGGCTACGTGCTGTCCAGCTTCACCCTTCTCATAGCTTTGTGTCTTGTTCCGGGTCAGGGACCTCATACTCAGTACCTACACATTGCCATTGGTTTACTGCCGCCTCATTCCAGCCCTGGACATGGAAGAAGGGGACCATGTGAGATGGGGGGAGTGCGCCCGCGCTCTCCGCCACGCGCGCTGCTCACACGCAGACCCGCGTCTGCCACGCTCCGGCTGCTCCTCGCTCGACACCTGGGTTGTAGCGTTAGCGCTCATTTCTGCCTTTGCCTTTCCCCACATCAGCCAAATGGACAGAACTGGAGCTGCCTCTTCCACGTCGCGTGGCTCCCTCCTCGCGGGGGGGGGGGAACAAGCGAAACTTAACTACTGCGTTCACCCCCTGGACACGAGTATTAAGCTGCTTACAGTTCATATGTACATATGGTGTACTTTATTTTCAGTAGAGCATTACATAGTATGAAAGTGTTGGATTTTGTACAGATGTCCCTGTATGTACAGTACTAAATAAAACCGATCTCTTGGAAAGACACACCGGGCTTGGCCTCTGGTGCGCCGGCACACGGCCGCCTGTCCTGCCTGGGAGTTTGTCCCGAGCAGAGCGGGCAAAGCCGGTCGCAGCCCTCCCTCCCCATACACACAGAGGTTTGGATAGTGGTGTGCCTCCTCCACAGGGCAGGACAACGGTGGGACATTGTGGCCAGGAACAGGGAATGGAGGAAAGGAAGTTGGACAACATCAACCAGTGGGTTGGAGGAAGAGGCCAACACTGGGACATCGCAGCCAGAAATGGGGAATGGAGGAAGAGAGGTTGGATAACATCAAGGGGCAGGAGGAGGCGGCCAACGTTGGGCCATCATGGCCAGAAATGGGGAATGAAGGGAGCTGGACAATGTCTATGGGTTGGAGGAGGCAGCCAACGCCAAGACACTGCGGCCAAAAGTGGGGAATGGAGAAGGGGAGTTGGTCGGTGGGTGGGAGGAGGTGGCCAGTGTTGGGACATCACAGCCAGAAATGGGGAATGGAGGAAAGGAGGTCAGATGATGTCAATGGGGATGTGGATGCTGATGAGTCTGCCAGCGCCCATGGCCCCAGCTCAGCCTTCACTTCCGGTCGGGCCGGGTGGTGCCAGGCCCACGGCAGGCCTGCAGCGCACGCTGCACCACGGCCTGCCACTGCTCGTCCGAGATCTGGCTGGCCCAGGGCGGGATGCCCAGCGTGGGCAGCTTCACGCCTGCCATCGTCCTCTTCACCAGCTCCACGTGCTCTGCGGGCAGAGGGTGTGAGGCCGAGGGCGCACCGCGGTCCTAATGGCCCCAGAGCAGCGCCCGTTACCTGGGTCCATGGGGATGGAGCTGCGCTGCGCCGCCGCGCCTTCCTCCTCCTCCTCCTCNCCGGGCCGGGCGGGGTGAGGGGAGGGCGCGAGGGAGCCCCGCGGGGCGGGCGGGGCCGCTGGCGGCGGGGCGGCGCCGGACTACAAATCCCAGGGAGCGGCGGCCGGCGCCGCTGGAGCGGGGCTGTCGAGCTGCCCTCCCGCCGCCAGGTACGGAGCTGGGGCCGGAGGGCGCCGGCGCGGAGCGGGGGGGCGATGAGGCCGCACCTGAAGC
>WBMW01003103.1:976602-994581 GCA_013396635.1 Penelope pileata
CCCCGGCCCTGGGCGGAGGGTCCAGCGCGGTGCTGAGGTGCGAGGCGGCCTTCGGGTCTCGTGTGGCACCTCCGGGCCTCCCACGGCCCCGGTGCGTGGCCGAAGCCCCGGGCTCGGCGCCCACCTGAGCACGGTGGGCTCCTGCCCGGGCATTGCTGTGGCCGCGATCCCAGGGGCTGTCCCGACACGGTCAGGGTTAGTAAGCACCGCTGAGGTGAATGTGCAAGCTTGCAGCTCCGTCCCCAGCAGGAGCAGCCAAAGCATGAGGTAAATGTCAAGCATGAGTGGAGAAAGCGGGCTGTTCTCGTGCTCTCGCTGCCAGCATGTGGGGTGTACCTGAAATAGAAGCGTCTGGTCGGGCTGCTGCGAGCTGCCTGGGCTATTTTAGGTGCTGCTAAAGCTTGTGGCTGCCGTCTTTTGGGAGACGGGACCAGGGCGACTGCACGGTAGGGATCTGCTCTGCGTGGTGACCGAGCCCTGGGGGCTGGGGCTCTGCTCTTGGGATGGGGGCAGCTCTCAGGAACTCGGGGCTGTGTGGGGTCAGGGAGCAGAGCACCTTCAGCCGCCCTGGTGTGTGCCCTCCTGGCTCTGCCCTGTCCGTACTGCTGGGGCTTATAGTCGAGATCCAGCACCCAAAGGCACACATCACCAATGTGTTTTGTGAAGCTTCACGTTACGTGGCCAGGGAGGCAGCTGGGGAGCTGCGTGACGCTGGTTTTGCTGTTCCTTGCCCTGCCCAGCCATGCCCTTTGTAATCTGGAGAAGAGGAGGTTCAGGGGAGGCCTTATTGCTCCCTGCGACCCCTGACAGGAGGCTGTGGTGTGGTGGGGTCGGCCTCTGCTCCCAGGTAACAGCGATAGGATGAGCCGTGATGGCCTCAAGTTGTGCCAGGGGAGGGTCAGGTTGGATGTCAGGAAAAAACTTCTCCAAAAGAGCAGTGATGCCCTGGCATAGCTGCCCAGGGAGCGGTGGAGTCCCCATCTCTGGAGGTGTTCAAGACACATCTAGATGTGGTACTAAGGGATGTGGTTTATTGGGCAACCTTGGTGGTAGGTGGGTGGTTGGACCAGATGATCTTAGAGGTCTTTTCCAACCTTAACGATCCTATGATCTTCAGGCAGAAGAACTCTATGCTGCCTGATGTTGTGTGTGTCAGTGCCTCCTACTAAGAGAGGTTGGGAGGTCGTGTGGTTGTGTCCTCATTGATATCACGTACATCGACACTGGAAATCGGATACCCGAAAGGGAAACGCACTGGAGTTGTAGGGCAGGAAATAACTTTTCCTCCTAAAACTCCTCTGGCCCCCATTTACAGTTATGTGAGCCCCTGTGGATTGCTTTGCTCTCCCCGTGGTTTCCCCTGTATAAAGGTAACAAGTGTGTCAGCCTGGCCCCACAAGTGGCAGCGAGATGGGTTACGCTTCTGTTTGCTTGGAAGGGATGTCAATATCCAGAGCAAAGGTGATGGATCTGAAGCACGGGCAGAAATTTGGGCGCATCAACCCGCTGCCACCCGTGGGCGTGTGCGAGCTGGTGGCTTTGTTGTCAGGGGTGATCTTGTAGAAGAAGCTTTTCCTTGTAGCTTTGGCCTTGAGTAATTGTAATTGTAGGAAATAACATTGCGACACTGGTGCAGCATAAACATGGCTTCCTACAGCCTGACCAGGGCCTTGGGCTGCAGCCACGCCGGTGGCCGGGCCAACTTCTTGGGATGTGTCACCATTGGTCCCTGTGTTCCTGTGACTAAGCTTAATTAGGGAGCCGTGCAGGCAGGCTGGCCAGCTCCTGGTAGCGACAGACCGGCCATGGGACCAGCAGCCTGCTCTGGTGGGGAGGTTCCTGGGCAAACGTCTCCAGCTAGCTCCAAGGGGGAAAAAGTTTCCCCAGTCTTTCAGGTGTAAAAGTTCAAAATTGGTAGAATGGTGCCTGTCTGCCCCAGGAGGAACCAAGGCTTGGTCTCAAGGTGACGTGTCCTCTCCGTCTCCCTGGAGCAGGCTCTGTGTGAGGAGCGTTGGTGCTGCTGGTGAAGTCTGCTCAGAGCTCTTCAGGAGCTTCCTCCAGAAAGGCTTAGCCATGGCGTGGTTTTGAGGAAAATGAACGTGGGTTGGGTTTTCCAGGGATAGGCAAGGAACACACATATGGGCATTCCTCAAAATTGCCTAAAAGGTGACTTTGGTCTCCATGGAAACTCATCTGTTCTTGAGCTCTGTGGAAGACTCGTACAAGAGCTGCTGCCTGGCTTTAAAGAAAAGAAAATCATTAGAAGGTGGGTGCTGTACAAGCAGCCATGCCTTGACTCGTCTCGCCTGCCAGGGCAGCAGGGAACTCAGACTTGGCCAGTGTCCTTTTGCCATTGGTTTATCTCTGGCTCCTTCCCCAGCTGTGAGGAGCTGGAGATAAGGCAGGAGTGTGGTGCTGGGCTGTACAGGCACCGCAGTTGTGAGCTGTGGCCCAGCATGTCTGGAGGGCCATGGGCCACCTGGCTCCATGCCACGTGGCTGCTTCAGGAGGAGCATTCCCCTTGTGCAAAAGTGCTGCTTTCCAAAAAAAGGGGCTGAGAAAATGTGTAGGAATTTTAGTCATCATTTGAAGGCATCCACACGTTTCTTCGCGTTCTGGAAATGCTAAAATTGGGTGTGGGGGGTCTGTGCTAAGAGAAGCTAGAACCAAGCAATTAAAAAGGGGATTTTCTTTAGACTGTCTGAAACGCTGATGCACGTTCTTCTAATGGCTGTTTTCCAGCTGGAGGGAAACCACTAACAAATTGGACAGACCTACTGGTTCAGAAGTGCCCGGGCAGGACTGCACTCCAGATCCTTTGGTCCAAAGGAGATCCTCCACAAAACTCAGCCACGGTGACTTCCCTGCGAGCTGCTCCGAGCCATCTGTTTGCAGCGTGAGGTAAACGTGCAGAGCTCTGCCTGAACTTACAGTGGGAGAGAAGGGACTTATCCTGATCCTGAGTGATCCAAGAGTGTGAATGCTGCTATTGCAGAGCACCCTCACGTTGGGGACTCTCTTGCTTTGGGGGAGAGGTGTCCTTCTGGGGTTTCTCAGGTTTCTTAATTTGGTTGTTGTGGATTTTTTTTTTTTTGCCTTTTTCCCTCTCCCAGCATTTCTCATGACTGATCCAAAGCCTGCACTCTTCCCCCAGCTCTGTTCTTTTCACCTTCACAGTTGGCTCTCGCTGCGCGCCTCCGTTCATGCAGACAAATTGTTCTAGCACGTACGTGGTGTGTGCATGACTGGGGCACGGCCGGGTGCGCAGCACAAACCTTCCTTAGGAAAAACCGCTTGGCTTGGGCTGCCCCTGCAGCCACCCTGAGCTTTTTGTGTGTGAAGGCATCTCTGTTTGCCCTCCTTGCCTTGCTCAGGTTACACTACCTGCTCTGTGTCTCCTCTCCAAGGAGACAGTAAAACCATCTTCAGCCGGAAGGCAGATGAGCAAGAGCCCAGCGATGTGACCTTCATAGCTGGCATTCAAGGAAGACGGGAAGACCCACGAGATGGATGGTGTTATCTTAGCCTTCTGCCTTTGTTACAGAGCCAGGTGACATCTGTCCAGCACGCTGGCGGCCTGGGAAGCATGAGGCTGTGGCTCTGGGGGCCCTGAGGACCGTCGGGCTCACGGGAGGAATGCTACGGTGGGCAGTGCACCTGGAAGGGGGGCCACGCAGGGTGAACCACGCGGCCGTGGCCGTGGGGCACAAGGTGTACTCCTTTGGCGGGTATTGCTCCGGGGAGGACTATGAGACGCTGCGGCAGATCGACGTCCACGTCTTTAACGCAGGTAAACGCGGTGCTCTTTGCTCTGTGTTATCAGCTTCAGAGGCAGGGTGCAGTGGGGCTGTGTTTCAGGAGACTGCTGCCCAGTCTGCAAACGCTCCTAACGTGCAGACCAAACTGGTTTGCTGCAAGGTGCAGCGAACACACTGCTCAAAACCTGGCTTTGGAGGAGGCAGCAGCTCGTGTGTGGTGGATACAAAGGTTGGTTACGTGGGGTTGTTGAGGTGATCCTCTCACAGTACAGAGGGGAACGTAGCTCAGGAGCTCATGAACAGAGACATTCATCTCTAGCCAGAGAGACTGAGCTCACGTAGTCAAGCTGGAAGCTGTAGCTTGTAGAACGTGGCAGTGGAGCGCTGCTCTTATGATGAAAACAATTACCTTGCCCAAAGGAATGCTCTTGCGTTGCCTTCCCTACTTACCACTCCCAGGTATTAAAGAGTCATGCAGCTTCAGCTGCTGCCTGGGAGGTGGCACTGGCTTCCCAAACACTCGCTCCGTCAGGTTTCAGTGCTCAAGCCTAGGTACCAGGTTTTGAATGATCTCTCTCAGTGATCCAAAGGGAAAGACTGTGGTTTAGGTAGGGAACATCTTGTCTAGCTTGACTTCAGCATTGGCTGCGTTTCCTCCGTGCTCTTCTTGCCTCAGAGGGGGATGCTCTCCTCTCGAGGTGCCTGATCTTTTCCCTCTGGAAAGGATGGCCACACAGTGCTTGCTGTGACTCCTGCCCCATCATTACACCCTGTCCTACTGTTGGCTGCTCTGACTGCTACCGTGCAGGCTCCCAGGGAGGAGAACCCGTGACCACAAGGAACTCCTGTTTGTACCACGAAGTCCACAGAGAGCTGAGGTGTGGATGGGGCAAGGGAGACACAGCAGTCTGATCTAGTTTGTTTCCATTTTTTTTTTTTTTAATAAAAAATAATGATCAAAACACCGCTAAAACCTACTGAGTTGTTTTTCCTTATACCTTGCCACTAAAGTCCAAACAATGCCTTCAGGTGTCTTGCCTTGCCCGTTGCTGCAGTGAATTATTCCTGTGCTGCCCATTCCTTCAGCTTTGAGCATCTACTTCAGGCTTGTGACATTTTTGAAGAAGTATCTGCATTCATTATCACCTCTCCCCTTTTCTGTTTTGAGAGGGTGTATGTGGTGGTTTTGCTTGTGGAGGTGGTGTTTGCTGGTGTGCTTTACTTTTCCTCACGGTTTAGGATGAGCAAAAGCAGGAATTTCTTCAGTGTGGCTAAGCCAGAACCAGAGCTATTTCTATCCAGAGTCCTTCAGTCCTCTGTGCTTCCTGCAGTCTTGCCTGAACGGTGGACCTGTGGAAAGCTGTGTTTCCATATTTCTTAGCCACCTACTATTCAGGGTCAGGCACAGCTCTGTTTTGCTTACTAGGCTGCTTCTGCACCTTATCATGCAAGGGGAAAACAGAGCCATCAGGCTTTCTGCTCTCATGGATGCTCACTTGCCCATGCTGGGTAGACCTGTGAGCATGTGTGGTGGGCTTAACATCTGCCATCCCATTTGTACTTCCAGTGTCCCTGCGCTGGATCAAGCTGCCTCCAGTGTGGACAAACAGCCGAGACCAAGTGAGAGAGGTGCCCTACATGAGGTATGGGCACTCAGCGGTGCTCATCGACGACATCGTCTACATATGGGGAGGTCGCAACGACACGGAGGGAGCCTGCAACGTGCTCTATGCCTTTGATGTCAGTAAGTTCCAGCTTCTTCCTCATCCTCATCGCAGCTGCTCTCGATGAGACCTTTTCTCTGCCCCACCCTGCTGCTCCTCAGCTTGTTCTCCTGCCCCTTGGTCTCTCTACGAAGCGGTAGCGTGGAGCACACGGGGCAGTTGAGGTGCTGCAGGGTGATTCAGCAGGCTTGGAAGGGGAGCAGGGTGGCTGGGGCATCTGCACACCTGACTCTCTGTGAAAGCCTTTCAGCAGAGATGACCAACCTTCTCTAACAGTCTAATGATTTTCAAGCTTTCTGGCAGCTTTGTGTGCTTCCTCTGATGGCAGCTATAACTGAAGTGCTCTCTCTGTGATCCACCCCTTAGCTGGGGCTGAAGGCTGCAGCAAGAAGGGCACTTGAGGACAGTAGTTCCTTTCCAGGGTGATTCTTGCTTTTGAAAGCAAGAAGTAGAGTGAGGAATTAAATGCGAAAGTAGCCAAGGACACGATGGAGAAATAAGGGCAGGCTTGAGCTGGATTAGTTAAATCTGAAAGATTAACTTGAGATTTCAAGTTGATTTCTTTAGCGTGCTGCTGGAACACCTGTGAAGAACAGGAACTGGGTGGACAGGAGAGTCAGGGAACGAAAAGGGGCATGTGGATTCTGGGGGCAAGTCCATTGAAATCCTAACCACTGACTGGGCTTGCAGTGACGTTGCTTGCCCTGGTGCTTGGTCTCGAGTTCCCTTTGTTGCCAGACCTCTTGAAGCTTGGGCACATGCAGCTGGGAAGCCACCAGCAAGTTGCCACGTGCACAGAAGCCTCGCGGTGGGAGCTGCCTGCTGTCCCTGCCAACTCCAGCACTTTAGCATTACGTGAAAATTAACTGAAAAGGCCAGGCTTAAGTCCTGGTCCAAACCCTGTGCAGCTGTCTGTACGCACTGTGCCTGTCCCCTGCCAATCCTGGAAAGTGTGGCTGGCAGTCCTCCGACCGCGACGTATGCTCTGTTGTGTCCGTGACATCGGGCTGGATAAGCTCTGGCTGAGGGCAGCTTCGTCCTCTGGGGACAGAGGCACTGAGCTGACTGCGAGTCAAGGTCTTTCCATCTCCAGTTTGACACGTTGTGCCTGGGCAAGCTCTTGCTGCTACCGTGTGACTGGGCTTGGAAGCAGCCCTGCGAAGGAGGGGAACTCGAGAGCTGCAGCAGCTTTCTTGCTAGCTGCCTGCCCAGGGGTTTTGTTGACCTTGCATACCCCTTTGTGTGGTTCCAGCTGGAGCCTCGGTGGACTGCTGTGGCCGTGGGCCAGGTTGCAAGAAGTTATCCTCACGAAGGCTGTTGCTTTGGCTCCAGTCTTACCACTTCCTGAAATAAGCATTGCTGTTGGCGGCTCGCAGCAGTTAGGGAGGGAGGCAGGGAATGTCTCCTGCTGCCTCGAGGCTTATCTGTGCCTCTCCGTGGGCTCACGGGACAGGTGCCTGTTTGTGCTTGGCAGGGAGCTGCTGGCTTAGCTCCACGTTGCCCTGCATGGAGAGCAGCTTTGCCTGGATTTAAAGTCCTCCTCCAACTCAAGCCAGTCCCTGGAGCATGTGGGCTGAGGAGCTGAATCTGGCTTGTGCGGGTGCATGGGGAGCGGTGGTAAGGGGACCACGACGGATGGAGGGCAGGGAAGGCCCCTTGGAGAGGGACTGGGGATGGCACAAGAGGAGCAGATGAGAGAGCTGTGCTGCAGAGGTGAGGATGTGCACTGCAGCTCTGAGGTGATGAGCTCATGGTTTGGTGACTTCTGTCCAGGTTGTAGAGCGCTGTTTTTCCTCAGTTACTCAGCACCTCCGGGCTGTGAGGTCACTTGGGCTGTGTAGCATCGTTTCTTCATTGTAATTGAAACTGCAAACGCCAAGTTGATCAATGAATCTCTTGCAAAGCTTCCTTGTGAGTCAATACAAACAGCATTGCTCAAGCAGTGCTGTACTAATAGCACGTACATCTTGAGCTGTTTGGCTGGGCAGTGGCTGTGCCCGGGAGCTGAGGACCTCAGTCACAGCCCTCTGCAGAGGCTCAGACAACCTTGCTTGGAGAAGCTCCCAGCTTCTGAAGAAGCAAGATGTGTGAAGGATTTTTTTTTTTGCCTTAGAAATGAGGAATGGTCATAAAGGGCCATCCCATCCCAACGTCTACTGTATTTTCCTAGCTTTGCCTCCTGTTTTATTTCAGACACGCACAAGTGGTTCACGCCAAAGGTGTCTGGAATGGTCCCAGGAGCAAGAGATGGGCACTCAGCTTGTGTCCTGGCGAAGAGCATGTTTATCTTTGGAGGCTATGAACAGCTGGTGAGTAATCTCTCAAACAGTTTTTGGCAGTCCCTTGGGAAAGGGTATTTCTACTCAGGACATCAGCAGAGGCAGGAGACGTGGGCATGTTTGTGTTCACAGTTACTTTCATTTTATAACTCAAAGTGATGGCACTCATTATCCAGGTTAGGCTCACAATTTTTCAGAGAAGGTGGTTGCCAAGGTAGGACTAAGAGAACAGATTTTTTTTATTCACTTTCCCAAAACACACAGTTAAAATACAAATATAATTGATGGTACCCTTCTCCGACGAGTTTAGGTAAACAGATAACAATTACAACAAATAACAATGTGTATTTTAACTTAGCTGAGAAATGCACAAGAAAAATCACTTCCCATGTCTGTAGTGCTGCTGTGAGGCTTTGTCCCCATCTGTACCTCCTCTCACACCTCGCTGAGCCTCTCCAGCAAACACTTGTTTGTCCTTCCACGTGAGAATGCCTTGAGACAAAGGTCACCCATTGCTGGCTGCCAGCGTTCTTAACACCCCTTTAAGCAAATCCTTACGCTCTTAGGAGAGTAAATATCGCTTCAGACTATCACCAGCCTCCAGCAAAGTTGTGCAAAGTCACAACTCTTTATTTGGATGAAAGCTGGAGCTCTGTTACAGCAGTCCATGATTATTCCATGCTTTTCTGAGCACTCTAGCATGCCAAAGCCACGATCTTGATGGCAGCACTACAAATGTGGCTTGTTTTTAACCAAGGTCAAACAACCCTGCCTGGAGGAGGAGGAGTCTGTTTTGTTTGTGTGACTGCAAGCTCTTCCAGGCTGCAAACCACAGATGAGTTCTGTGGGATCCTCACACTCCCAAGTGTACTCCTGGGTGTTCAGCTTCCTAAATGCAATCTCAGCTCCCACCTCTCATTGTGTGGCCTTAGCAGAGCCAGTTTTCTCCCTCCTGTTAGAGCCACCTTCTTTTGTTGAGGCCGTGGGGCTTCTCAGCTCCTTTGTGACCGGGCTGCACTGCTGTCTTCCAGGCCGACTGCTTTTCAAACGACATCCATAAATTGGACACCACAAACATGATGTGGACCTTAATCTCTGCCAAGGTCAGTGTCTGGTTTTTGCCCTGGTTTGTGGGGAAAGTCTCATCTGTGCTATTCTCTGGGGTAGCTGCCTGTACTTGTCTCCCAGCTCCTGTCTGGCGTGGCTGGGATTTGCAGGAGACCAAGTTCTCCAGGAGAAGGCAGCCACCCCAACTTTCCCATCAGAGGTATCACCTTCCCTGGGTAACCTGTGTTGTTTCTCTTGCTCTGTTTCAACCTGACCCTGCAGGGTACACCAGCTCGCTGGAGAGACTTCCACTCAGCCACCATCATCGGAACAAAGATG
The DNA here is from genome assembly GCA_013396635.1 of Penelope pileata. NCBI lineage: Eukaryota > Metazoa > Chordata > Aves > Galliformes > Cracidae > Penelope > Penelope pileata. The sequence goes on from WBMW01003103.1 coordinate 985,750, forward strand.
TACGTATTTGGGGGCAGAGCTGATCGTTTCGGCCCGTTTCACTCCAACAACGAGATCTACTGTAACCGCATCAAAGTATTTGATACAGAAACAAACTCCTGGCTGGACTCCCCGCCCACTCCAGTGCTCCCTGAAGGCCGGCGGAGCCATTCAGCATGTGAGCGTGGGTCTGCTGAGAGAGGAGGAGATGGCAAGGATTTCCTGCCCATAGCAGAAGGGCTGTGTGCTCCTTGGGTGGAGATGTGGGGTGGTGAGAGCCTGGTCTCTGTGGGGAGCTGCTGCCCATAGCAAAGCCTTGTGCACAGCCCTGGTAGGGAGGTGATAAAAGCTTAGGTGGGCAACTGGCACCGCTCTGCTTTGTGTGGTGTGGGGACCTGCTGGGCTCTGCCCTGGGTGGCATACTGATGCCTGTGCTTACTCCCCACAGTCAGCTACAATGGGGAGCTCTATGTATTCGGTGGCTACAACTCACGCCTGAACAGACACTTCCACGATCTCTGGAAATTCAATCCAGGTATTGATGCTTTTAGCTTGGTGCAGTGATGGTGCTCAGACAAACAGATGCTCCAGGGGCCTGGGAGCCTGTTGAGGGGGAATGACTCCTGTGACAGCATTGACAGAAACTTGCCGCTGTGCTCAGCACCCCTGTTCCTCTTCAGATTATCTCCAGCTTCAGTTAGAAAATGAAGTATCGCTGAAAGATGGGCTTATTTGAAAGGTGCTTGGTAAAACTTTGTTAAATATGCAGAACTGTTGGCAGAAAAGAAGGTGTGGGACTAGGGGAGCCCAGAGACTGTAGCTGGGGAAACCACTCAGCTTAACCTGCAGCAGAACCATAGCATGCTCTCTTGGCACCATGTCAGCTTGGTGGCTCTTGCTCTGGTGCCCCAAATGTCAGTCAGCTGTAAGCTGTTCTGGGGTCCTCTATCCTCAGACACTTCTGGCAGTTCATGAGACTGATTTGTTTGCTAATTGCTTTGCATAGCGAGGTCTTATAAAAATGTTACGTGGTTATCTGCGAGCAGCCAACTTGCTGCTTCTGTGGCTGATCTGTGCAAGAGCTCCTGAAGGCTTTGATGATGGTTCATCACCCCTCAGCATCCTTGCCATAGAGAGCAGCAGGGGCAAAGGTGGCTGCTGTCTGCTCTGTCTGGTTCAGTTCCTGTGCTCAGCAGCCGGCCTGGCCCAGCTCGGTGAGGATGCTCTGCGTTCTCAGCGGCTGCCAACAGATGGAGCTGGTCCCTGGATCTCCCTCCAGGTCTGCTCAGTACTGGGGTGCTGGGGAAGGGAAGCTGACCACTCCTGCACCTCTGCCCTGCACAGCTCCCGGTGCTGTTGGACCTGCTGCGTTTGGCAGCCTGTGGGCTCGGGTTTGTAAGCGAAAGGCCTGGGCTGCTTGCAGGGAGAACCTGCAGCTCCTGTCCCAGAGCTCCGAGGGCTGTGCCTGGCATGGAAACACCACCTCATTAAACACCACCTCATTAACAACGTGATGGGAGTGCATCATTCTGCCTCCAGCAAACAGAGGGTGGACAGGGAGGGTGGATGTTGGCTAGTTGGTGTCTGTTGGGCCTCTGTTTTTATTCCTGCGGTTTGTTTAACTCCGTAGCCTGCTCATGCTTGGGTCATGGCCAGGGTTTTGTGGCAAGCTGGTGCGTTCTCTCACTCCTACCCCTTCCCTTAGTTTCCCTTTCTTGGAGGAAGATTGAACCCAAGGGGAAAGGCCCATGTCCTCGACGCCGGCAGTGCTGCTGCAGAGTAGGGGACAAAATCATCCTCTTTGGAGGCACCAGGTGAGTTGTCTGGGGCTCACAGAGTGGCTCTGTGGGAGGGTTTGCCGTTCCCTTCAGCACAGTTTCCCTCTGTGCTGTAGTCAGCTTTGTTTCAGAGCCACATGGCAACTGTCCATCGAACTTAAAGTGTGACAAATTACACAGATCACAGCTCCTCTGGAAAAAGTGAGGGGGAGACGGAAGGTGTCATGTTAGCTTGTAAAGCACCTGATGACAAGCCTTACTCCACGAGCAAGACAAGTAGCCTGGTGTGCTGTGCTGAAGCAGACTTCCAGCTGACATATATCCTCCATTACATGCTGCCCTGCTTCTCCCACCGAAATTTTTATTTCATTGGCAAGAGTGGTGTCTGCCAGGCTGCAGAGGGATGTCAGCTCAGCCAGGAGCTGCTTGAGGAGCCCTTCACACGAGGCAGCACTCCCTCCTGTGCCAGTGTTCCTCAGCAAAGTTTCCATTCACACAAGGGACCCGGTGTTAAGGATTTAGCTGTCAAACACTGGAAGTGATGCTGTCAGGATGCGGGGCAGCTGGATGTGGCCAAGAGCCGTAGCAGCTGCTAGAAGAAAGGAAGTGGCCCATCACCGGGATGTGCTCGGTGCTGTCTGGAATGACAGATTGCAGCTCTGGAGCACAGGCCTGTTTGCCAGCATCTACCTTGCACAGACATCCAAAATGTGCTCGGCCCTCCAAATGGTTTGGCAAGCTTTGAGGCTTTTCCTGGGACCCTGGCAGTGGCTTTTTGGGGATGCTTCTGAAGATGGGCTGGGTGCAGAGGATGAGGTGGGGCGGCTGATGAGCTGACTGTAGCAGTGTCTGATGAGCTTGCAGGCAGCTCTGGGCGCTCTCAGACGCTGCAGATTTGTGTTGCAGCAGCAGCTGAACTCGAATGTTAAACCTCCGCTGTCCAAATAAGTGCTAGCAAACCACACTGAATTGGACGCCAGCTTTGCAGAGGTCACTCCACCTCTGCCAGGCAGCGTGGCAGCAGCTTGTCTTTTCCACTGACTGACTTCAGCATTTGCCTTGTTCTTCAAGCGAGGCTTGACCCTGGTGTGGACCAGTCAGTCTGTAACGCACTGGGGTAGGAATTGCTGCCAGTGGCCAGGAATGCAGCCTGCCTGGATGGGGAGGGACAGTCCTGGGGGCTGGGGTGGGGGCTGTGCTGCCTTCCTGTAATGGTTATCAGGTGTGTTCTGGAGCTGCCTGCCGAGATAAGAAGTTTTCCAGGAAGTCGTTGTAAACGGAGAACTCCCTGCGGTCTGCCTGCTCCCCGCACTCCCCTGCTGAGGAAGGGGAGGGGGAGCTGCGGGATGGGGGGTGCTCAGCCAGGCTGGGCAAACCCCTTTGTGTCCTGCCCTTCCTCGCAGGATTCTTGTGCGCTGGAGGCTGTTCAGGAGGTGCTTCTGAAGGTGCCAATAAATAATCTGATGGAATACTCTAAGAGTTGAGCTGAACAGATGCCAATGCAGGCTTGGCTTGGGGCTGCGCTTTCCTGACCAGGCTTAGAAGAGCCTGGCTTGGGGAGAGGGACCCAGCAGTTGTGCTGGGCTCTGGCTGGTGCCCTGCACCCGTGCTCTGGGAGCTGTGGCTCTTCTGGTCTTGACCTCCAGGCTCTCCCGAGCTGCGTGCAGCTGGGTGATAAAGCCACAGGCACACGGCGCTGCTGGCTGACCTTCCTTTGGGAGATAAGGGATGCCTGAGGTTTTCCTGTGACGTGGATGTCAGATTAGATTGTGGTGTGCTGAACACAGGGGTTGATTTACAAGGGCTGCTGCTTGCATCCAGGCAGATGGGACCCATCCACAGCAGCGCTGCTGTGCCAGCGTGAGCTGCGCCCTGTGTTTGTGTGGGGGTGATGAGGAACAGGTTGTAGGTGGGCAGCAAGTGACACAGGTGAGAATCACTGCATGAGGTCCCAGCTGAACACTGAGGACATGCTAAACTGCCTTGTGGCAAGCCACAGCAGGACTTAAAACACCTTTCCTTTCTTTCAAGTTCTCCAAACAACCATCAGTGCTTGGGCCAAACAGTGATGCAGTGACCCATCTCAAGTGGCTCTGGCTGCTCCATCCAAGACCACAGAGGCAGGGGAACCTCAGCTGAGGCTGCCTGGTGTTCTGCACTGCTGTGCAGGTGTCTCCTAGCTGCCTTCTCTCCATTTCTCTTAGAACATCTCAGTGGCTGTGCTGAAATAATTGCAGCAGGTCCTTCCTGCTGAGAACTGGAGCAATGAACTCTGTGCAGAATCTGGTTCAAACCTTGTGCTGTTGGGCTTGGCAGACAGTTCAGCTCGAGCAGCAGGGAACCCAAAGGTCGTCCAGTTGCTAGCCTTGGGCAGGGGAACACAAGCTGATAAAATAGGCTGTCTGCCTGGCTGCAGGTTGCTGACCTGTGGAGAACTTGTGCTAATGTACCAGGTACGTGTGGCTTGCAGCTCTCTGGGAGAATCCAGCTTACGGGTCTCCACGTCACACGGTGTGTGGCAGTCTGCAGATGTCCCCTGCAGCCTTGGGAGGCTGGATCCTCATGAGGTGAATGGCAGAAGCTGAGCAGCGTTGCCTGCAGCTGTGCCTCCTTCCCTTTCATTGCTTCTCTCAGTTGCAGGAAAATTTGGATGGCCGCTAGCTACTTGCTGGAACCATCAGCACCTCTGGAGATGGGGCATGGCTCCCGTGTCCTGCAGCTCTGCAGTACAACTAGAGGGAGCCTCCCAGAAAGCTCCTGACACATCCCAGGGCAGCCTTATGTGTTACAGCATCACTGTGCAGCTGGTTAGCTTCCAACAGTGCACTGGGCTCTCCAGGGGATGCCAGCCTGTCTGGCCCTGCCTGCTGTGGGGCAGCCCGTGGGCCCCACTAAGTGCCCAGAGCAGGACAGACCTGAGTGCCAGCACACCTGCATTCAGGAACAGCTGTGGCATCCCTTCTCCAGCCTACTCACAGTTGTCCTCTCAGGACCCCAGGGCTCATCTTTTTTCCTCTCTGAATGGAACCCCTTGGAGGGCTTGAGGCAAGCCAGGAACAGTCCTGGAGTTGCTCTGGCCTTGGGGAGCCCAAAGAACTGTTCTGGCACTGATTGATGAGCTTTGTTTGGCTTCTGCAGCCCGTCTCCAGAGGAGGGCATGGGCGACGAGTACGACCTGATGGATCACTCAGACCTCTACATCCTCGACTTCAGTACGTGAGTGCTCTCTGCACAGCATCTGCCTCTTGCCACCAGGTGCCTTGCTGTGAAGCACCATTTCCTGTGGCACTGATTGCCTGATCCCCCCCTAGTGCCCAGATGAGGATTTCTGTGGCTAACTGCCCTCTTCCCACAGGCCCTAGCCTAAAGACTCTGTGTAAGCTAGCAGTGATCCAGTACAGCCTGGACCAGTCCTGCCTTCCCCATGACATCAGGTACCGTGTGCCTTGCATGGAGATCACCCATGGATGCTCCCTGCCTCGGGGCACTCCGGCCCCCGTCGCTGTGTCTGTCCTCCCCCTCACTGTGCCCTGTTGCTGTTACAGATGGGAGCTCTCGGCCATGACGACGAACAGCACCATCAGCCGCCCCATCGTCTCCTCGCAGGGCTGATGCTGGCTCGCCCCTCTGTCACCCTGCTCTCTGCCCTCCACACACTGACCTCTTGCTCCACTGCCTGCATGAATTTTTAGCCCTTTCAAGCAAGGAACATATGTGAGCTCTGTGTGTCTCGCCCGAGCCAGGCCTCCCTTTGCCCTTGTTATGTTCAGGGCAGCGTGGGTGTGCAGGCAGAGCAGGCCTCTGGGGAGGAAATCTGCTTGTCCCAGCAGCACGACTGTGAAACCCCGTCCTCACCTGGAGAGCTGCAGCCGTACTGGCCTGGTCCCACGCCAGCAGAAGCCTGAATCAACTCGTGCCACCGGCCCTGGGCTAGGAACTGTTCCTGTGCTGCCTCGTGAGCGTGGTGCCCTCCAGGCCTGCCCCTGTCGGTGCTGACCTGCCTCCCTGCACCGGCCTGCAGCAGAGCTGAGCCCCTGCTGCCTGGCTCTGGTTGTAACCCAGCGACCAGCGGGCGTTTTATAAACACTGAGGTGGAGGTGGCTTTCTGCTGTGCTGTGTCTGAGGCCGGGCAGCCATGCTGAGAGGGAGGGGTGGGAGGGGAGGGCAGTGCCTGGTGTGAGCTGGGATCAGGGGGAGGGCAGGCCCTCACTGCAAAGCAGCTGCCCACTGTGAGAGGGCAGTGAGGGCGAACAGGAGGCAGCTGAGGAGCATCCCTGGGGCCTTGCTGCCTCCAGGTGCAGGGCTGAAGGCTGTGCTGACAACACAGGGGAAGCCAGAGAAGTGCCCGGGGTGTTTGCTGTGATGCTGGAGTCACAGGGACACCTGAGAGCTGGTGATGGCTGAGCCATGAAATGCTGGAGCTTTTTGCTGCAGCATCCCCTGTCCCAGCACGGAAGCACCCCGCTTACTCTCCCTGCAGCGTACCAGGAGGCACCTGCAGCCCCGCTGACTCGCTCTGTCGGGCAGCACCGTGCTGAGCACCCCGAGGTGCTCCTGGCTCTGTGTGTGGCTCTCACTGAGGCTTCTCCAGGAAGAATCACAAGCTCAGGGACATCGAGCAGAGACACCAGGCCCTGGAGAAGCTCAGTACCCCATACCAGAGAGCAAACAGTTGTGGGGGAGAAGAAAAAGGCCTTGCTGGGGAGGGGGCCATAGGCTCCCTGCTTCCCTCTGAGGGCTGGGGGGCACGATGGCCCTGCACACCCCACAAGCCCCCAGCCTGTGGTGGGACCTTGTGCTGGGCTGGGCAGCTGCGGGCCAGGAGCGGGGCAGACACGCCCTGCAGTGGGATCCCCGCTCCCTTCATCATCACCCCCTCCTGAGCCACCGAGTTTGCTTTCAAGACCCCAGCTTCCTTTTATTGCTTCCCCTCTCAGATTGCAGCCGGCTGCCAGGGCTATTTTTAGCAGCCTGCTTTCTAAAAATAGCCCCGAGCTGTTTGGAGTTGCGTCAGGAGGGGGGTACCTCTCCTCCGCGCGCCCGCTTGGCCCCTGTGCCCCGGGAGGCTACAAAAGGAGGCTGGGAGCAGCGGGGTCAGCAGGTTCAGACACAGCCAGAGACGAAGGCGGCGAGAGGTGCTGCCAGCTCCAGGCATCCCGGTGCCAGCACCATGACCATCTTCTGCAGCCACTGCCACAGGCCGCTGCAGGCGGAGACGAGCTGCCTGGCCAGGAGGGCTGAGCAGGCGCCCGGTGCCTCCAAGCCGTTCAGGTGAGCTCCCCTCTGCCCCTCACCTGCAAGGGGAGGCCGCGAGCAGCCCCTGGCCAGCACAAGCCCGCAGCTGGCTCCTGCGCTGTCTGCTGGCCCTCGTGAGGGGCTGCCACCAGCCTGGGATGCTGAGACAAGGGAGCTTGGAGGGGGCAGAGATTTCAGGAGGTTTGAAGAGCAAAGGCAGATGCAACCCACAAATGGGCTGGGGCTCATGATCTGGCACTGGATGCAGGTTCTGCCCTAGTGGAGTTTGGGGGGGAGGTTGTGTCACTCAGCAACATCTGCTGGGCAGCCACACACACCTCCATCTGCACCCGCTGTTCTCAAACAGCCAAACATCCCCTGTCCCTGAGAGAGGCACAGGGTGCTGAGCCACTCTGGGACCCGCTGTCCCCACTCAGCATCCCTGAGTTTGCGACTCTCCTGCAGCAGGGGGTGGGGAACGCTGTCCCCTCCCTGGGCAGGGCTCCCCAAACATCGGCTTTGCAGGTCAACCAAGGGCGCTTCCAAGGCTCGGCGGGACCAGATCAATGCGGAGCTGCAGGCGCTGCGCTCCCTGCTGCCCATCTCTGCACGGGAGAAGGAGCGGCTCTCCTACCTCCACACTATGGCACTGGTGTGCCTGCGGCTCCGGGGCGCTCAGCTCTTCCCTCCAGGTACCCGTGGGCACTGCTGCACCTTCCCCACGGGCGCAGCTTGGCTCTGCGCAGGGCACTGCTTCTGTCCCCCTTTCAAAGCAGCATTTCACACCGCGTTCCCCCCGCAGCCTCGGCCCCTCCCGCAGCACCAGTCCTCGCTGCAGAGCTGCTCTCCTTGCTGCCGGGGTTTCTGCTCGTGCTCTCGGCTGGCGGCAAGCTGGTCTACATCTCCGAGAATGTCTCTCAGATCCTGGGTCTCTCCATGGTAAGGGCTGGCTGCTGTGGATTTGCGTTGTCTCCCCGTGCCCCTCGCGCATCGCGCTGTCCCTGGGAGAGGCCCCGCGGTGTCAGCAGGCACCATGGGGCAGGCAGTGCGTGAGGACAGCTCCTTCCACCAGGTGGAGCTCCTGGCCCAGGGGGACACCATCTTCGACATCCTGGATGGGCGAGCAGGGGAGGATGTGCGCAAGAAGCTCCTCCTCGCCCAGGAGCAGCCGGGCAGGAGTAAGGCTGGGGAGGAGCGGAGAGCAGAGCGCTCAGGGAGGCCTCCAGGCTGCCCTGCTGCGCCTCGTCATGGCTACAGCCAGACCCAGGGGACGGCAGTGGGGCTGCCCAGGGAGCCCCTGACCCCTCTGGCTGCTGTTTCTCTGCAGCCATCACGTTTGTCAGCGAGATGCGCACGTCCAAGGCCTTCCGGCTGCAGCACGGGGGGAACCGGGCCGTGGCGGTGCGCGGGCGCTTCGTGGCCCCGCGCTGGCCGGCGTCCCCCCCCGGCACAGCCTTCCTGGCCCTCTGCACGCCCATCCCCCAGCTGGAGGCAGGCGGTGACACTGGCTCTCAGGACGATCTGTTCCAGAGCACGCACGCCCTGGACATGAGGTTTATGGATGTCACGGAGAGGTGAGGGGTGCCCAGGATCGTTTCCCTTCACTGAGCCTGGGCGTGGAGCGCGGGCTGGAGCCTCTTGTCCTCCCCAGCGCCATCTACCACCTGGGCTACCTGAGGGAGGAGCTGATGGGGCGCTCGTGGTACAGCCTCCTGCACCCTGAGGACACCGAGCTCGCAGCTGTGCAGCACAGGGCCGTGGGTGAGTGTCAGGCCCCACATACTGCCCGTGTGGGTGTGCCAGCGCAGGGTGAGCGAGCAGGCACTGCCCCAGCGCTTCC
>WBMW01003103.1:1008215-1047797 GCA_013396635.1 Penelope pileata
CCGGATCCGCCTGGGCCGCGTCTTCGCGGTGCGGTGTGTGGGAAGGGCGGTGCACAAAGAGGGAGCGGCTCATTGGGCGGGGGTGCGGCGGCCCCGGTGGGGCGGCTCCGGAGGGCCGGGGCGAGGAACCGTGGCCCCCGGTGCTCCCGGTGGGTGGGGGGCACGGCGGTGGCTGCACGTGGTGGCAGTGGGACGCTGCTCGGGGTGGCACGGTGACAGCATGGCGAGGCCAGCAGATTGGCTGCCCGCAGGGTGTGGGGTGGAGCACGTGGATGCCTTCGCACCTGGAGGTGCTGCGAGGGATGGAGGGGGGAGGAGCGGTTGGGCTGCGTTGCTCCGTGGTGCCGTGGTTCGGAGGGGCACGTCCTTGGGTTGGAAGTTGGGAAGAGCTGCTGTCTGGCGTGGCTCTTCGCCAGGACTCTCCCCTGTTTTCCCTCTCTGGTCTGCCCGTGTATTGTGTTAGCCTTGTCGTGATGTTCTCCCAGGCAGAAGCGCTGCTGTGCTGTCCCAGCGCCTAGCACAGGCAGTCTCTGGTTTGCACTGTGCTTTGGGAGTGGTGGTGGTGGCAAAACAATCTCCATTCAAGGGTAATAATCCTTCTCCCTTGGGCTTTTCTGTCTCTTATGCATGAGTAGCCTTGATTTTCCCAGCCCTGTGCGTATCTAGGGAAAGAACTTTGCGCTGATTTTAACGCTGCACAATGTGCTTTGCTCTTTTTCTAGGCTGGATATCGTAAGCTGTTGCTGTCCCTGTGCTCCTTGCTAGGTGTTTCATTTCCACAGCTGCACGGGAGCAGGGCTGGCCTGGATCAGCCCTTGTAGGGCTGCTCTGTCGATGCAGGGCTGGCGAAGGGCTGTGTGCAGGCTGGGAGGATTGCAGAGAGGCGATCTGGGCTGGTAGGAATAGGCACCATGAAGGCTTGGTCTACCCAAACTGCTCGGTGCCGTGACCATGAGCCTTCCGATGCGCTGTAGGAGGATCTCAGTTCTGCGACAGGAACCGTAGCGTGCAACAAAGTCTTTCCCATTGAATCTGAAATGTGAACAAAGTCCTTGTTTGGTTTGGGGAGCTGCCTTGCTTTCAAAGTGGGGCTATCCCCCATCCAGATGGGGTCTATCTGCTTTCAGAGCCAACCTGAGAGCTCTGAACTCCTGCTGCCCTTCCCGTGAGCCCAGCTGCCGTTGGCCCCAGTGGCTCTCAGGGCAGGCTGAGCTGGGTGCTGGGTACATGGGGAGGCAGGAGGGGGCATGCACCCAGGAGCCAAGCAAAGAGCTCCTCTTGCCTGCGGTCAAGCCACCCCCTGGGTAGGGAGCAATGGCTTCCCATCACCGGAGCACAGCCCGAGAGCAGTCCCATCGATTCGCGCCACTGCGTGCCAAGCGTGGTGCTGCTGAACGAGCCCATCAGTCAGCCTCAGCTTCCACGCACAGATAGCTCAGCACGGGCTTCCTATCGGTGCTCTGCGTCGGGAGCGAGTGTCTTTCTTGTGATACCGCGCAGATAAGTGCCCTCAAGGGCTGCGGCGGGCTTTTGCTGTGCAGAAAGTGCAAGAAAGGAACCAGGGCTTTGCCGAAATGTCTGTCTGCATCAAAGTAACGTCTTGCTGTGCTCTCGTTGTTTCATGTGCTGATCAGGCAGCACATTTGGAAAAAAACACATGAAAGGACTTTGTGCCAACATGCTTTGAGTCTTGTTCTTTCTAACTAGTGGCGTTTTTCAGCCTCTGCTAATAGGACTGCTCTTCCTTTTTCTCCCTTTAGTATCTGAGAGCCCGTAAATGCAAGTTTGTAGGAATTAGGAAACAAGATAAGACAGCCTGGTGGTGTTCGTTCGTGCCCCTTTTCCATGACGCAGCTGCTGTGCTCGGCGTTACGTGGATGTTGTTTCAGCGATAAGTCATCGCCTTCCTAATCGGGGGCGAGAGATACAAGCTGTGTTTTGGCTAATGCGTCCCTGTCCTCGAGCTCAGATTGCAAAGGCAGATTCCACCTGTGAATGGTGCTGGGAGGACACGGGTACACCGTGTTTGGTCTGGAATACCTCCTGCCTCGTTACGATGCGTCCCCCAGGGGTCGGTACTGGGGCCCACCCTGTTCAATATCTTTATTGATGACCTAGATGAGGGGATGGAGCACACCCTCAGTCAGTTTGCAGGTGGCACCAAGTTGGGAGGTAGTGTCGGTCTGCCTGAAGGTAGGGAGGCCCTTCAGAGGGATCTGGACAGGCTGGATCACTGGGCTGAGGCCAATGGGATGAGGGTCAACAAGGCCAAGTGCTGGGTCCTGCACTTTGGCCACAATAACCCCATGCAACGCTACAGGCTTGGGGCAGAATGGCTGGGAGACTGTGCAGAGGAAAAGGACCTGGGGGTGTTGGTTGGTGCTTGGCTGAACATGAGCCAGCAGTGTGCCCAGGTGGCCAAGGAGGCCGATGGCATCCTGGCCTGTATAGAAATAGTGCAGCCAGCAGGAGCAGGGAGGTGATCATCCCCCTGTACTCAGCTCTGGTGCGGCCGCACCTCGAGTGCTGTGTTCAGCTTTGGGCCCCTCACTACAAGAAAGACATTGAGGCCCCGGAACGTGTCCAGAGAAGGGCAACAAAACTGGTGAGGGGTCTAGAGCACAAGTCTTATGAGGAGCGGCTGAGGGAGCTGGGATTGTTCAGTCTGGAGAAGAGGAGGCTCAGGGGAGACCTCACTGCACTCTACAACTTCCTGAAGGGAGGTTGTGGTGAGGAGGGGGTCGGCCTCTTCTCCCAGATAACTAATGACAGGACGAGAGGGAATGGCCACAAGTTACACCAGGGAAGATTTAGATTAGATACGAGGAAAAACTTCTTCTCTGAAAGAGTGGTCAGGCACTGGCACAGCTGCCCAGGGAGGTGGTGGAGTAACCATCCCTGCTGCTGTTCAAGAAGCATCTGGATGAGGTGCTAAGGGATGTGGTTTAGTAGCTTAGTGGGTACTAATGGTGATAGGAGGATGGTTGGACTAGATGATCTTGTAGGTCCTTTCCAACCTAGTGTTTCTATGATCCTACGATGCATGAGCTCAAACCAGCCAGCCTTGCTGGCACCCACGCGGTGTGCTCGGACACGGCCTCTCATGCTTGGGGTAGGTAGCAAAGCGTTGCCTGGAGAAGCGGTGGTTTGGGTTGATGGTGTGAGACACGAGCTTTCAGGATGTGATGTTTCAGAAGATGCTCTGAATTCTTCCTTTCAAACTTGCGAATACATCTTTTGGGAAATTACGGCCTGATGAACGTTGCCTTGGAAGGAGAGCGACCTTTGCGAGTACAGCTGGAGAGATCCCATGGGTTTCCTGGGTAAATTGAGGTAAAAATAAATTCATGGTAAACTTCCAACCTCAGCAAAAGCTGCTCTGTCTGGGTAAGCTGGAGAACTGCACCTTTGGGAGCTCCCCACAAAGGCACTGGGATGCCACGGCAGCACGGCATGGCTCTGGGCAAGGAGCACATGGCTTTCGTGTAAGGAAGCGGCCTCTTGTAAGTGGTGATGTTTGCCATGTTTGAATTATGGTTTCCTCTTAGTCCTATAGAGAAAACAAAATGTTCTAAACGGCCCTCTGATTGCTTAGTATTCTTAATCTTGTGGGTTTGGCTGGGAGCCTGCAAATGTGTCTAATGTGCCGTCGGCTGTCTGTCGCTCTCCGTGCCTTGTCCGTCACCGAGGAGCACGCTTGGGATTTCTCCTCCGTGCTGTGCTTCCCTTTGGAGCATATGCTAATTGGGCTGGTGCCTGCTCTTCCATCTTTCTGCTCATTAGTGGAGCCTGGGACAAGCGTCCGCTGCCAGGATGATTGATGGGGGAGATGCGTGCTCCCTTCAGAATATCAATCGTGCCTTCCCTGAAGGCTCCACGTTGTTTGAAGTACGTTCCCCGCTGCCTCCCAGCCTTGCTCTCCAGGCTTGCACTGGGCAGGCTGCGTTAGCTCCGTTATCTGGCTGCTCATCAGATACGTTGCGTTGTTCCTGTTGTGCTGGGAAGCTACGAGCGCTCGTTCCGCTTCCTCTGGCGTATCCACACATTTGAGATTGTCAACAGCCACACAATGCCCTCAGCAGCACACCCTCCTCCGAGACAGAGATCCCCTTTCTCCTGTCGAAACAACCAGTGGCTGGGCACTGCTGTCGCACAGAGCTCCCGGGGCAGACCCATCCTTCGCTGGGGTCTGCATGGTGCTTCTCTGTAATCCTTTGCCACGTGGGATGGTCCTAGATTAGACTGCACGTGCGTCTCCCATCAACTTGAGAAGTCATTTCCAAAAAAGAGCCAGAGGTCCAAGCCATCCCGTGTTGGTGGTGTCCCAGCTGAGCAGCACGGCGATGCTGTTCTCCGAGCATCCCATGCCCTTATCCTTCAGCCCCCCAGGTGATGGAGGAGCCGTGCTTCGTTTCTGCTTTTTGTTCTTTAACTGCATCCAAGCTGGTGTCTCGTGGATTTTTTTTTATTATTATTTTCTGCCGCCTCGCTGGCAACGGGAGAGGTTACAGAGTTTTGAGAAACAAGAAGTGAGAGCGAAGGAGGGAGGGACGCAGCGTTTCAGGTACCTCGAGACATTGCAGCCGTGGTTCCGGGGACCGCTCCCTGCTCTGCAGTGTGATTCATCCTCTGTGCACACAGCCCAAAATTACACGGCGTTTTCTTGCAGGCCTGTTGCAATGCAATCACCGTTACAACTGGCTGCCCGCTGTCATCTCCGTTCCTCCTGTTCCACGTGGGTCTGACCCAACGTGGGATTCTGCTCAGTCAGTGCAAGCTCCTGGCGTTTTCCTGCGTCTCCCTTGTTTTCCTCCCCATGCTGGGTGCTTACCCTCCTTGTTCTGCAGCACGAGCACATCTCGAGTGCCGCGAGATCCAAAGCCAGTGCAGGTGGGACGGTCGCTTGGACAGAACGTGCCCAGGTTCCGTGCTCAGCGGCGTGTTGAACTGCTTTTCTGTGCATGGGGTGGCTCAGTTCTCTCGTTACAGGCAGTGTGGGATGATGGCAGGACCCATTGCTTAGGTTGCATTTCCTAAACTGAAGCGTGCTAGCGGTTAGCTTGCTGTGCTGGGAGCTGAGTTAGAGTAAGACCCATCCCACTATAAACTCCCCTGCTGCTCCTTTTATTGTCCTTTAAAACTTGGGATGAAAATCACAGTCATCTACAATGTCTCACTGTTCTGCTGCCTAATCTTCCATAATGGTTCAAGCAGAGTCTCTGGATCCAGATGATTTAGACCAGCATTTTTAGGTGTCCATGATGGATATATTTTTACAAGAGCTCCCTTTCATTTATTCTGCATTTTCCCTGTGTTCCTTTAGCTATCTTCTAGCAGCCTGGTGGCTTTTTAATTTTTTTTTCCCCCACCTTATTTATAAAACCGCTCTGTTCTCGTTGCTCCTTTCCCTCAGTGCCCCGCATGCTCCTGCTGATATTTGTGTCACTGCTCTCACGTTTTTTCCTTCTTCTTGAGTGATCTTTAGTTGTGAATCGTGTCTGTTCTGTTTTCCAGGTAGTTGGCTTTTATTCTCAATTTAGAGACGATTGTGAAGCTGCAGTGGCCACACCTTATCACTGTCTTTTCTTTCACAGAAAATCACAGGCTTTTCTTTTTCACCTGGACTGGGTTCCTGATGTTTTTGGGATGATCTTTAATAGCTTGGAGGTTTTCTCTCTCTATTAATGGCTATCAGGCTTTTCTCCGTTGTTAGACTTTCTGAATTTTCTTGCATGAGCTTCCATATATTGCCACTTATTTTGGTCCTCTGGTACCATGTGTCTGAGGCTGCTGCCTCCAAGTATTCCCTCCTTTCTTGCGTGCTGCTTTGGCAGCAGCAGGCTCAGGACGTCCATTTGAATTTCATGGCACACTGTGCGCATGAATAATTTATTCCCTTTCTCCTTGGTGTTCCTCAGGTCCCTTGACATTCCAAGCTTTCCCTCTGCCTGTCGTTTCCTTACTTGCCAGCTGGACAAAAGGACAACGTTGCTCTGCATTCACACTTTGCTCATCTCACCTTGTACTGATGAAACATTCTCACCTCTCTGGGGCTGGCTCTGTCCAGGCTGATTTGTCACCATCTTTTCCACTGCTGTTGCGTCACTTTGGTCCCTCCGTGTATCTTACCCCGGTGCCATGGCCCTGAGCCCACGGGCAGTCAGCTCTGAGGTGCTTGCCCCATGCTGTAACACAGGAAACAGATGGGATGTGCTGCTGCAACGAAGAGCTGCAGGAGTAGCAGGCTGCCACGAAAACCCGACCGCGCTCCTTGTTGGTAGGTAAGCTGCTGGTGGCATTGCAGAAGCTGCTATGTGCCACATGCTCCCTTTCCATCAGCTCGTGCCTGGACAGCTCCTCGTGTCCCAGGTCACCGCAGCAAGGCTTGCCATGCTGCTGGCCCTGCCCCTGACCCGCAGCAGAGGCTGGAGGACGTCGCTGTGCGTGGGTGAGCTAACCTCGACTTTGTGCCAGCACTGCCACGCTGGGAACAGCTTGGAAACATCTCCAGGTGATGTGTGCTGGGACGTGCATCCCCCTGGCACTGTCAACCTTTGAAAAGTGCTTGTTGCTGAGCACGTGCATCTTTTTTTCTTCTTGTAGAGAAGGCTGCAAGCGGTGTTTTTGCACTCGCTGGCTGCTTTGTGGTGGTTCATTCGTTCACACGTTTTGTTTTAGCCTGGAGATGCAGCCAGCGAACTTGAGCAGCAGATACGTGATGGGCTGCTGGTGCTCCAGCTGCGTTTGCACCGTGCTGTACCATTGAGCTCTCAGCTCGGTGGCAGTGCAGCATCTTTTCCTAGAAGTCTTGGACTTGGGGACTTGATGATCTTGGAACTGGATGATCCTTGGAGTCCCTTCCAGCCCAGGCCGTTCTATGATCCTATGACAGCTTTGTAGACAGAAAGGTTCCAAACTTGTCGCTTTTGCAAACAAAGATCTGTGATTTTAGCCACTGCAACTGCCTAAAGTGATCTTCACTTAATAATAAACAAACCCTTTCTCTGACCAAAGCCGTGGCTGTGACCCACGTTCCTGCTCTCCCTGCTTTGTTGCCACGTTGCAGCGTCGCTGTTTCTGTGCCTGTGCTACGGAGCTGCCCTGGAAAGCAGGAGCAATCTGGAGGTGTGACGGTGTTGCACAGCCCGGAGGAATGTTTGGGAGCACTGTGTGGATCTCGTGGACCTTCTGCTGCGATCTGAAGGTCTGTTTGTGCTGAGGAAAGACATCCCTCGTGGTAGGGGCAATTAAGATCTGCGCAGCGGAGCATGAGAGGCTAATGGCAGTGCGAGCGGTGCGCTGGGACAGGCTGTCTGGGCACATCCCAGTGCTTCCTCAGGAGATGCCTCCCGACAATGTGCTCATTATCTGGAAATCAGGGCGTGTGACAGGAGGTGCCGGGAGGCTGTGGCACGGCCCTGTGCCCTGCTGCTGTAAGATGCTGCCTGGTGAAAGCCGCCTATTCCATCGGGGTTGTGCCCCAGGCTCCGGGGAGCCATGGCCGAGGGGGAAGCAGAGGTGAAGTGATTCATCCAACAGCTAAGAAGTAGCAGAGAGCAGGGATTAAATTTCCCTTCTCTGCCTGGAACGAGATCTTAACTCTTAATTGCTTCCTTCTGTAAGAGCAGCGAAGCCTCGCTGCAGCAGCGCCTGGGGGACGTGGTTATGTCACTGCAGCTCTCCTGTGCACGTGGTGGGGCAGCAGGGCTTTGGTCTGCTTTGCCCTCCATTAATTTCCTTTTTTTTTTTTTCCTTCAGTCCCCAAATCGTTGTCAGTAACAGCAAATGAGTCTTAGCCTCACACAGGAAACTGCAAAAAAAAAAATACACCTTATCTATCCGGCTCTCATCACATCTGATCCATTTGCCCAGTTTTGTTCTGGCTTGTTAAGGGCACAGACCATGAAAATCTCGGAAATCAGTGCTTGAGGGGAGGCTGGAGGTGTAGGGTGATGCTGAGTGGGGTGGGGAAGAAAAGGGGAGTAAGAAGGCAGCTTGCAAGGAGCCGATACAACTGCAGGAAGGAGGTGGGAGGGAGCGTTGTATTTTCAGGCTGAGCTGTTTCATGCCTAGCAGCAGTAGTTCAGGCAGACTTTGAGCGGTGCTTTTTATTTATTTGATTTTATTTTTTTCCCACCAGTGATGCATCTGTGTGGGTACTTAATGTGAGAGGATGCAGAGTGATGGGAGAGCGGTTCCGAGGCGCCGGGTTTCATTCATCCTCTGCGCGGCAACGCGCGCTCGCTTCCTGCACACAGAGGCACCCGCGAGGCAGCGAGGTGAGAAATGTCAGCTGGGAGCAAACAGCCCCCAGCACCGCTCCTGGGCAGCTGAGGGAGGAAGCTTTAACACTCCTCTCGCCCGCCCTACCTTGTAATTTCTGCTTCTTCAGAACCTGGCCAAGAGGAAGGAAAGGAAATCTCTTAACCTTATTATTGGTTGTGAATACAGTAAGCAATCCAATTAGTGCCATCCTTTAATCCTGACACCGCTGAACCCCAATTAGCAGCCTTGGTTTTGTACCCTTTGCAGGCAGGGAGATGGTGAAGGACACCCCCAGACTGCTCTGTGCCTTGGCCATTGCCCAAAGGAACCAGTGTGTGTCCGGGCTTCACACCGACCTCCTGCATCTTGGAGCTCCTTCGTCCAAGAAGTGTCAGAACCGCTGGCCCTAAGGGTCTGATGTCTCTATTCAAGTGACCTGAACCTTTCCTTCAGCGATGGGAGTGGCCTTTGAGTGAAGTTGGGAGTTTTTAGCGGATCCTGATCATTTCTCCCTCTTCAGAAGGGAAATCTTGAAAAAACTCATTCCAAAGAGCACCTCTGTCACTGTGGCCATGATCGTTTCTGCTGTCTGTAGCCAACAGAGCTGTGAGATCTGGAAGAGAGGAAGCTGTGGACTGTGGCAGCGTGTGCCCGTGGCAGGGGAGCGGTGCTCACTGGTGAGATGCAGGAAAGCAGGAGTTGTTGGGCATGGGACAGCAGTCAGCATCCCAGCAGAACGCAGAAGGTAAAGCAGTTAGGTAGTGGGCCCCCAGAAGATCTGATTTCCTCCTCTGGAAAGTGATGAGGCACTTGTGGCTCATCCTGATGGCACTGCCAGACATTCCTGTTGACATGAATACGAATAGACTCGGGGTCCCCAGCGACAAAAGATTAATAACTCTGCTTAATTACAACCTACTTTTTTCCTCGTGCTGTGAATGTAAATTACTTCTCAAGGAGAGCTGGCTGCGAGGTGCACAGGGTGTTGGAGCTCTTTGGAAGAAGGCAACACGAAGTAGATCAAGGTTTAAAATCCAGGGTAGCTTTGACGAAGCCGTCCGTTCTTGTAAGCTGTGGGAGAAGCTCCAGGAGTGCAGGTGTTGTGATTCCAAGCCAAACAGGTTTTCTGCTGACAGTTGTTCAGTGTTGTCCACTTCTGGGGTGGTTACAGCCTCAGCTGTCCAGGTGGGGCCAGGCCTGCAGAGCATCTTCCTTGTGATACCCAACAGCACCATGGAAGAGGTCATGAAAGGGGAGCACGGTGTTGTGTGTGCTTCTGCCAGCACTAGTTACTTGATGGTACAAATCAAGCACGTGAAGTTTTAAAATTAAATTCCTGTTCAACGCAGAAATCAATTCCATTCGATGCAGAGCAAACATTTGCTGCTGACAGCCCTCCAGGAGGAACCCAGGCTGTCAATAATGCAGATGAATTGCTGTCTGGTGTGATTTCTCTGCCCAAGCAATAGGATGAGGACCAAGGTGAGGGAGTCCCTCCGCAGCAGCAAACAACAAATGCTGAGGGAAGGAATCTTCTTAAGTGAATGAGTTTGAAAAGCAAATTGGCTGGTGATTGCTTGAGGATTTCTTGTGAGTGCCCAGCTCTTGGTTCTTGACTGACTGTGTAAAATGAAGCCACTGGAAGGGAAAGAGCTTGTGCTTTTCTAGGATTGAGAGACCATCTCATGCTGTCTGAAAGGAGGCTTTCAAACAATTTCTTCCCTTCTTTTGCAGTAGTAATTCTTTTCTTCCCCCCAGATGTGTGATGTACGTTCTGCAGAGCATCTGTAGCTCTTCAGGCACGTGGCTGAAACAGGTGTGCTCACACGGGTGTGCAAACACACACACACACAAAAGACAAAACCAAGTGGCAAATAGCCACCTTTGACAAGGATGCTTTGGAAGTGCTTGCACTGCAAAAGACCTTTGAATTTAAGCTGCAGTGGCATAACTTAGCCCTTCCTGCTTCTCCCTGTACCTGTGCACTCTGTGTAATTCGCTGTATAAAGCACAGCAGGGACACAAACCCATGGGGTTTGCTTAGGATCTCTCCCGTCCCACAGTTTTCAAGCCTGCTTTGGGATTTCCCGTGTCTCAGCCCTAATGTTTGGGATTAGATAATACAAATAATGAGGGAGGGAGCCTGGGTTGTGCCTAGTGACCTCGTTCTTGTACGTGGACAGACCGTGATGGCTGGGAGGAGAAGAAGCTGCCGAACAAACCGTTCATCTGGGAATGGCAGATGGCGTCACAGGGCGGCTGGTAGGATCCTGGTGGTATAGCAACTAAGTGAAACGAGCTGGTGGAGGGATTTTCATGCTTGGGAGCTTGTAAGAGTTTGGGTATGGTTGGTTAAAAGAGCTTCTCCAGAAGTCTTCTGTTGCATTTAGAGCTGCGTGGGTACAGCCATTGCCAGCCTTAGATCGCCCGACTTTGGTTTTGAGGTGCTGCCTGGAGATTTACAGCCTGAAACACAGGGGTTTACTGCTCATGCTGGGTTTCACCACATTAATAATAAATTGCCCATATGGAGGATGAACATACAGCAAATTCACCCAGGCTTTGTGCTTCCCCACCTACTGGGCTTTGGGGACTGAAGCTCACGACCCCTCTCGTGTGTATGTGAGTCCATGGTGAGTGCCCTCTGAAGAGACCTACCCAAGCATGATTTTTTTTTTTTCCTTCTCTAATGGAAGGACATTAGGGCCTAGAAAAGAAGTCTTGCTTTTCCATGTGGGCCCACCTGAGAACTAAAGCATTCAGAGTTTCCAGGGGCTCACGGGGCAGCCGTCCTTTCTTCCTCACCCTCTCTGAATCTGGCGTGTGCTTTCTGTTGCGCTGCCAGTGGGAGGTTTCCTGTAAAGCTCTGTGATTCTTAAGGCAGACTTAGGCTTCTTTTTCCTTTGCCTGCTGAGTATGCTTTGGGGGAATGTCATCCTCTGAATGTCAAGCCTAGGAGCTTTCCTGTCCTTGAGAGTAAAGCTCTCCTTTGAAGGCATGTGCAGCTTTGGCTCTGGAGGAAGGTATCTAACACAATCAGGATTTCTCCATCTGGACAAGCCGCATGCTTCCCAGGGGCTGCAGCTCTTAGATGAAAGGGACAAGATGCTCCTGCAACATGGCTCTCCGAATCCAACCCCTCTCTGTGTTGGCAGTGTCTGGGCTCCATCCCATTACACATCTGGATGTGAGATCCTGCAGCCCACGGTCACCACGCTGGAGCCAAACAAACTTGAGCGTTGGCTCCTACTTTAAAGCAGATCTGAGAAAGGTGAGCTTCGAGGTGTGTGATTGGGTTTTTCTTTCTCCTGTCCTTTGGGATGTATTTCAAGCTGTTTCTCAATGGCTGTTGGCAGACTTCCAGCCTCTTGCTGCCTCGCTGAATCACCTGTAGTGCGAGTAGTTTAGTAACACATGAGAATTACAGCAAGCATAAGGTGGTGCGATGGCAGCATGCAAAAAATACGCTGTCATGCCCAGGGAATGCAGATGGAGAAGCCTGAAAGTGGTGTTTGGGGTGACTTATTAGGATGAGTTGGTGTGAAAACCCAGCACCAACTCAGCAGCTGACACCCCTAGCAGGGAGCCTCAGCAGGCTGGTGGGAGTTGTTTGCTCTCTCCTGAGCTGGCTTTCTCTCCAGACCAATGGAGAGCAGAGCAGCGTGGCAGGGGTGCTGAGAAGACTCCCTGGCATCGTGGGAGAGCAGAGCCAGGGGCAGCTCTGCCAGCCGGCAAAAGGACATTGGGACAAAAATCTGCTTTGAAATGTGGCTGCTTCTCTTGTGTGGGCCTGGGTGAGACAAGTCAGCATCCTTCTTGGTGGAGAGGGGACGACGTGCTTGCTTTCCAGCCCTTCCTAAGAGGGGAGAGAAATGCCAGCTGCTGGGCAGGATTGCCGTGGGGATGGATGCCTCTCACATTTTACTCCTTCTTCTGGAGAAACCTCTGCTGTCAGTGCACCTGAAACCCTGTCTCCTCCTTCCAGAAGGGATGGAAAGGGCTTGCACGCTATCTGCAGAGCATCTGCTGGGGATATCGATCCCCCATCGGTTGCCCTGCTTTTAGACAGAGCAGGGCACTGAGTAATTACACATTCCATTCCTTAGAAAGGGGAAAAAAATCAATCTTTTCTCTAGCAGAGTGCCACTATTTCCTATCAGCTGCTTGTTGCTGGGCGTATGGAGAGAAAGAAAAGCTGTCTGCAGCCTTGGCTGAAAGTCTGGCTGAGCGTGGTGGGCAGCAAATCCCACAGTTTGCTCTGATACTCCTTGGTAGAGCTCTTGGTAGACATGCTTCAGGCATCAGGGGACGTTAGGGGGACAGAAGAGGCATTTACAGTTCAAATTGCAGTGGAAATGGGAGCTGCCAGTCCCTTGGGCAGGTAATGCAGTATCAGGTCTGTGGGTTCATGTAACGGAGCAATGGGGCCCACGCCATGCAGAAGAAGATGGGAAGAGCCAACCAAATGACCAACCAGCCAATCCCTTGGTGTGGGAGTTGGCTGCAGGCAGCTTCTGCAGGTGCTGGTGTGCAGTGAGGCTCCAGGACCATGCATTTCAGAGATGGCTTGATGCCAACTCCAGGTGCCTTGTTACTCCTTATGAACCACGGGGCATTTTAACGTGTCTTTTTGGTTTGCCTGAGCAATTGTGGTGTTTGCGTATGCTCTCCAGGGGGCTAGCCCAGGTGGGCTTTTGAAACTGTTGTCCCACCTAATAGGAAGCCTGTGGGTGTAGAGGTGTTCCTGACACCAAATGGTTTTCATAGAATGGCTTGGGTTGGAAGGGGCCTTAAAGATCACCTAGTTCCAACCCCAAATATCTTCTCAAATATCAGCTTCTTTTTTTTTCCCCCAGAAAATATGTATTATTTGGCATCTTTTGTCTCCCTCAAGGCAAGCAGCTGGGCCACCCCACCCAAAGCTGTTGTGTGAGTGCTCATCCCAGCACTGCCAGTGTTGTCAGCTGATATCGCGGTAGCAGATTGCAGGACTCGGCACAGGACAAAACAGATGTAATGAAAGTACTCGAATCAAGCCAGCAACACTGTCGTGATGAAACTGCGTTCACACTGCGGTAGGGTGAGGGAGAAAAAGGTGAGAGCCACCCCAAAGTGGCTAATTGCTGTTGCCTTGCCTTGGCACCAGTGGTCAGACCCCACCTCACAGCCTGGGGCCGTCACCTCTCTGCTGCTGGCTGCCATCTTGGCGCTGGTCTGAAAGGAGGCGAATGGCTGTTTTGTTGGGTTTGTTCTTTGCTGGATTGGCAGCTTGAGTCCGTTCATCATGTGCTCAAACACATGGCGGTGGCAGGGAGCCACGGGGAGCTGGGAACACGGCACAGGCTGCTGGTGGAGGCCGGGCTCACCGCCCTTCCTGCTTGTGCCCTCCGACAGTGATGCTCGATTCCTATGAACATCTCTCCCGAGGGCCCGAAATGAGCCTGGAAACGAACCATGAAATCTGTTTGGAGGCTCGGAGCTGTGCGCCCTGCAATGGGCACAGCCTGTGGCAGGAGGGGGTGTGCATCCTCAGTGGGGGGGATGTGGAAGGAGAAGAGTTTTCTGATTTAACCCCACTGCAAGCAGATGAAACAGATTAAACCCTCCTCTGCAACAAAAAGTGAGGCTCCTCTGAAAGCACTAAGGCACAGTGGAGTTGCACGGAAGCACAGGGGTTCCAAGGAGGTTGCAAGCTCTGCGTGCATGCGTAAGAGCTCGTCCTTCCTTATTATGTTTGGGGCTGTTACAGAATTTCCTGTGCACGGGGTGTTTCAGGCCTGCGTGGCCGTGCTGTACCCAGGGCTGCATTCAGCACCTTACGAGGAATTCGGCATCGCTCAGGAGCGTGGCTCTCAGCCAGAGGTGGGTGCCAGGCTCATCAGTAGTGCTCAGACAGCAGCTCCACCAAAAGCCCTGCAAAATCAAGAAGAACTGCAAGAAAAGGCTGACAAATAACCCCTACCATGCACAAAGCCCCCTGAAATCACAGCTGTCGAGCTGTGATATTGCAGAGGGAGGCAAAAGCAGCAGCACAAATGGTGGCTGAGGCTCACGTTTCAGGTTGTCTCTAGAATTGCTGGAATCATTTGTCTCTTCTACGTGGCAGTTAGCAGCCTGAGGGGCTGCCAGGAGCTGTTGCATTAAGCCTGCTAACTCTGGTTAATGCTGCAAGCCAAGGGGATTGGGGTGTTGTATGGCTGAGGCTTAAGGCAGGTGTTTAACATCAGGTGCTTACGTTCAGGCTTTGAGAGCTGATGTAAACACAAAGGGAGGGGAAAATACCCTGTTTAATATCTGGGATTTCAGAAAATGCTGGAAGACTGCTGTGCCCCGAATTCCTGTCAGCCCTTATAGAGCAGTGCTGAGGATTACTCACTCTGCCTCGCTCAGTCTCGTGCTTTTGTTGCCTGTTGTGCTGCTCTGGATCCAAAGCGTGCAGCCCTGCAGTGGGAAAACCTGGGAGGGGAGGATCCATCCTGCTGGCTGCTCAGGGGCTGCCCTGTGGTACCTTCACATCCCGGCTCCGCTGGGCACCCAGGACCCCACCGCTCTGGTGTCCCCTGGAGAGCTCCCATTCATAAGATGGAGCTGGGTCGAGGATGGAGCTTCCCATTTTATGTGGATGTCTTCTAACTGGTAACCAATGGATGAATTAAACGCCGTAAAACGGGGAAATGAAGGACCAGAGAGAGGAGAGAGCAGTCCTTTTTTGTTTCTTTTAGATTGAATTTTAAGCACATCCTTATTGTTATGCATTGTGGGGCGTTATGTACACATCTGGACTGAAGTGTTCTTGTTTTCTGTGCAGGATTTTGACCCTCATTTTTCTCGTGGGCTGCTCAGTGCACTTAATGGTCAGGGCGAGCTAAGTGTGCAGCGTTCACCAAAAGCTGTGACACGTTTTATTTTTCAATCCAACAGGTTCTACATAACCACTCTCTGGTTACAGCCAGACACACAGGGTTATTTTATCCACAGATGGAGGTGATGGAGCAAAACGTGGTCGCAGGAGGAAAGCCAACCTCAGCATCCATACCCGCAGTGACCTTACTTGCGTCAGATCCCCTCAGCTCCATCACGTTGCAGTGTGCTGGGAAATGGTATTTTCTTCTAGCATCCCTATTTTTCCAAGGCTCGAGGGCTGCCAGGTGGACATGTGTACCTGATCATTCCGTGGTGCCTGGTGACTGCAGCACTTGTCCCCTTTACGCCATCCGAGCCACACACTTTGCTGCAAGGGACTTAGTGCTATCGCTGCCGTGACCCTGCAGATATTCTGAGGATGATACGATCAGGGCTTGAATTCTTGCAGAGCTGTTGGTGAGCTCAGAAGCCACAGGAGTGTCACGTTCCTTCGGTTTCCAGATGGAGCTGCCTTGGAACACCTGCGTGCAATGTTCCAGCATGCCAGGAACACGGAGCCTGGGTGCTGCAGAGGCCGTGCATGCGTAGAGGAGAGCTGGGTGCTGAAGGGCAGCACAAGTTCTGAGCTTCAGTCTGGGCACTGACTCTGCATGCCATGCACTGTGTGAGCTCTTGGGTGTCAGAGTTGGGTTTGCGGTGTGTTGTGTCCATTCCCGGCCTTCCAGGGGGGTGAGTGGAAGTCTGACAGAAGTAGGGGTTGGAGTGCTGCGAGTGATTACTGCTACTGGTTCCTACTTCTGCTGTTTCAGAATGTCCTCTCAAATATTTGTGTTACATCTCATTCTGTTTTGTGGCTGGCTTGCCAAGGCTGGTTGCCTTAGACACCGGGGCTCTGGTAACTAGGACAACAAGATTGAGCAGGCAAAGGTAGAAATAATGGTAATAACTTTCTCAACTCCTTCTGAAATAGGCTGCTACGAACCAAGGCCATGCTGGTAGGCAACCCATGTTGGCAGGGTGTTCTCCTTGCTGTGTGCCACCCCTGGGTCCTGCCACTGGGAGTGAGCCCATTGGGCACACACAAACGTTGCTGACCCCTCTTCTCCTCCCTGGGTGGTGGGTCTGGGGGGTGCCAAAGGCATTGGTTTCCTACAGTCCAGCACCCCTGACCAAGATTCCCTTCTTCTGTGCCCCCGTGTAAATCTGGGATCATCTAGCAGCGTAGAGAGAAGGGCTGGAGGAAGTGCCTCCGTGGGAGCAGTGGGCTTTGGCAAGTGCAGAACGTCCATCTTTGCCTCAGCCTCTAAAAAGGGAAATACTTCTGGCTTCTTTGCTCACCTGGTAAAGATTAAAAGAAATTCCATTGCCAGCTGTGCTTGGTCAAAAGTGTCTGCAAGAAGCCTGCTGCTGATGGCTTGGTTGGCTGCACGTGTGGAGATGGGGTCAGAAATGTCAGCGACAGAACGACTGAGCTATTTCTGTGCTGGTCATGGGATCCAGTGAGCGGCTGAACCCTGCCCAGGGTATCCATGCAGCCTAATGAAAAGCTTATGTTAAAGAGCTGAGCCTTAAAAATAGCTGTTCTGATGGGCTCCCGGGCATCCCGTTGACAAACAGCAGCTAGACTGGGACGATGGAGCGTGCTTCTGCTGTTGGTATGGCGTCCCAGTTTGAGCAAGTGTTCCTGCATCTCACTTTGAGAGTGGTTTTCTGTTTGTTGTTTCCTGCCTTTTCTCCAAGATCCCATTCGTTGGGGTACATGGAGGTCCACAACAGACTGCTCGGGCGAGGAGCAGCAGCAGTGGTCCGTGCTAAGAGCTGTAAATGCTCACACAGCAAAGACGTGGTTGGGCAGTATCTCACAGTCATGTGTTTTATTTTTTTATTGACCACAAATATTGCAGTCATCAGGGCGAAGAGATTGTCTTTAACCGAGCACAAGTGACAACTGCGGAGGGCAGCGTGGCAGCAGGACACGACAGAGGGCACCGAACGCTGCAGCATCAACGTGGTGGCTTCGTCCCGTGGCTCCGTGTGAGCCCCTTCGCCCATCAGCAGCCACACAGAGTCCTCCAGGAGCTCCGGGAGCCCCCTGGGAGGAAGGCAGGCAGCGAGGATGGCTGGTGTGGCTGTGCTGGGGAAGCTCTCTCTGTGCGTTTGTGTTGCCTCCTCCCACGGCTCTGGGAGCTGTATAGGTTCAGTAGCACGTCTGACACATTTCAGAAGCTGCCAAGCTCTGCTTGCTCTCTCTTTAAGGCTGGAGAAATGGGGATGCTTGAGACAAAGTACCTTCAGTGAATTTAACATCTGTGACTGTGTTTGCCCAGTCCTGGTGATAGTTCATAGGAGGATTCCAGCGTGTGAAGATGGATAACCTTGGGAGTCGCTGTGATGAGTCAGGACCGGTGTGCCTTCCCGTCCCTGGGTGGAAGGGCACGGCAGCCTTGCTGTCTTTGCTTTGGAGGACAAGGTGGGGATAACAGGTCAGCCTCACACAGATGTGTTGGACGTGGCATGGGCAGGGTCTGTCAGCAAAGCTGGGGGTGCCTCTCAGTTACTGAGAAACCACTCCAGGAATGGAAATCGTCTGATAAAAACAGTTTGGGGCTCAGGCAAGAGCATTAAAAACTCCAAATCAGCTCTGTGACTCCACTTCAGTATCTGAATGGTCACTGCTCGAGCTGGGGCAGGCTGAAGAACATGGGGAGGGCTGAGCTGGCATGGCCTGGGCCTGCCTCCTGGATTGGCCTTGGCCTCCTGGCTCCTGGGTGCTGCCTTGGCCGTGGCCTTTCTCTGTGGTGGGCACGTTGGAAAAGCTTTTTACAGCTTGAAGTGCTGGCAGAAGAACTTTTGGAAAAAATGGGGAAAGAGAACAGGACAAGGTGCCCAGGTTTGGGTTCACCGAAAAGACACCAGCCTGGAGTCGCTGGTCTGCTGGGTGCAGTGGGTGGCTGCTTGCTTCAGGCCATGCTCCCAGCGATGGAGAGATGGGGTGCCACCCTTCCTTAAGGGTTTAAAGCAGGCATGAACAACCCGTGGCTGTATTATGTAGTTTATATGTGGCCCAAGACAACTCCTCTTCACTCAGTGCAGCCAAAAGGTTGGGCACCCGTGGTTTGAAGGGAGATGTTAGAAACTGCAGACTGGTCAGCATCTTCAGCAGAAGTGAAGAGCGTGCAGTGGAACACACGGGTGGATGCAACACCGCAGGTGTGCAGAGGACAGCTTATCCCTCCCGTGGTTTGGAGTTGTTGGGGCAGCTCTGTGAGATGTAGCTGATAGGCTGCTGGGATTTCCTAAATGCTTTCAGCCAGGTTTCTCAGGGCAGTATTTGTGTTGCTGTGCTGAAGGCTGTAACTCAGATTTGCATTTCAGGAATGCAAGTTGAGGTGTTCAGGTTCAACCTTATTTTTCCTTTCTGCCTTGAGAGTGTTACGGATCTGCCCTCTCTCTGCTTGGCAGAAGAATGGTTTGAAGCCCACGAAACTCTCCAGAGATCAGCACATGCATTTAAATAGGGGTGCTCCTTCATGCAGCTTCTTTCCCTTAAGTGCAGGATGAAGCTGGAACATCAGCACAGAATCCTGGGGAGACCATCATGCATGGCTTAAGGAGCACGTTCCCTTCGGACCGGAGCTGTGCAGGGTGCTCTGGCAGTGAGCTGACTGTGTCAGGCTGACCCAGCTGCAAGTTTTGATGAGCTCTATGTTTTCTTTGCATTCGTATCGTTAGGTACTAGCAAGCATTTTCTGCTACACCTGCGCTCACATGGAGCCTGGGGTGGGCTTGTGCTGGGAGCACCGCCTGCTTGCTGGCTCATCTGCTCTCCAAGAGCTGCTTGCTGGCACGTGGGAGCTCATTGCCATTCAGGGGAAGTAGCTGCAACTTTTCTGGAAAAGTAGGTCAGGGAAATCTGCCTGTCAGGAATGTCTG
This sequence comes from Penelope pileata, assembly GCA_013396635.1. NCBI lineage: Eukaryota > Metazoa > Chordata > Aves > Galliformes > Cracidae > Penelope > Penelope pileata. The sequence continues at coordinate 1,027,278 of WBMW01003103.1, forward strand.
GAGGGAGAAAAGGGGATTTGATGAAGGCAATAACAGCCCAGCGCAATCCACCTCCGTCTGCTTCTCTCGAAGAGGTTTGTGGCTTGAATGTAAATCATAAAGGTGTCTGTGAGGGGGCTCGAGGGGCATCTGTGACCTGAGCTTGAATCCAGAGTGGGACCCTTGGATCTGGCTTCTCTGTGCCCTTGGGCATTGCACTTTCCCTCCTTTGAAACAAGGAGCAAGGCTGGGGGGCGTGAGGGGCTGTGCTGAGCCAGCAGCGGCTTTGCTAAGTTCTGCAGTGCAGTGGGAGGCTGAGGTGAACCTTCCAAGGTCCAGTGATCTCTTGTAGCAGCGACACAAAGAGATGAGTGCCAGCAGCTGTGTTTTGGCTAATTGCTTTTCAGCTGGAGGGGATGGTGGTGCTGGAAGCATTGCTGTCGCTTGCTTTCCAGCACAGCAGTGGAAATTTGATTCGCTGAAGTGGTGGCATTGGTTCAGACCAGGCTCAATGGGAGCTGAGCGTCGCTGTCCAACTTCTGGCAACCTGGCAGGCTTGCATAGCTCTTGCTTGCACCCACATTTTCCCAACAGGAGTGGTTTTGATCCTACTCTGAATGTTTCTGTTTCCTCTTAGCTGAGAGCTCTTCAAACAGGGCTCCTGTTTGCCAACAAAATGTGTATATGTGGTTTTTGATGTTTTTCTTTCATGAATAACTGTGCTTAGAACAGACAAAAATGTACACGAGGCTGGATGGGGAAGAAACCTTATGAACAGCAGCAGCCTCTTCTGCTGTAATGGTGGAGCTGTCCTGGGCATTGCTCAGGGCACTCAGCACTGAGGTGGCTCCAACCCTTCTCTTCCTCTTTGCAAATGTCCCTCAGTACTTTTGGCAGCACGCACTCACCTGTGGCCTTTCCTCCTGGAGTCCTATGAAGTCGTAGGATTCTGCAGGATGTTCATTTTTAGCTTCCTTCTTCAAACGTGAAAGAGTGACTCACGCTGTGTTTACTAGCTGGAAAAGTCACACGCAATTAATCTGCTTTTGTGTGGAAATGAGAATTGAGCTTAAATCTCCAAAGTCAGTCCTTTAAAATTCGCCCGCTGAAAAAAATTCCAGTGCACTGGAACATTGTAAGAACATTCATCTCAAGGTGTTTTGTGTAGGAAGCCCAGTTAAGCCCACCCAACAAGTTCCCCGGGCTTGCCTCTTTGGACACTTTAAAGCTATGAAACATTTTTGCTGCAATTTCTTTTAAATTAGTATCATTAGCTGTATAGTAGGATGATGATTAAAATTTCCTGTCCGTTTTATTTAAGTGTACTTCTCTTTCTCTAAAGATCTGAATACAATATCTCCACTTTCCCCTGCACCCTCAGGGACACTGGCTTGGCTCTTATCTGCACACATCTGGGCTGGATGGAGGAAGGCTGCTGCAGAGGAGATCAGATGGCAGAGCTTTCTGCAAGCGTTCTTGCACCGAGGCTCGGCGTGACGGAGCTCGAAGGGCAGCTCAGGGCTGCTGAAGAGGAAAGCTCTTGGCCCAGATGAATGGTCAGCGTTGTGTGTGCCCCAGAAAATGCATCCAGCTGAAAAGCACCGTGCGTCGCCGACCAAGGAACGCAGCCTGGGGGCTGGGCAGGGCTGTGGGTGTTCTTAGCCTGGCTGTGTTGTAAAATCCTGACCCGGAGCACTGTGCCCTGAGAACTGCAGGTGGTTTTCAGGCTCAGATGCTGTGCTTCCAGGACTTGCTGCCTGGCTTCTGTTCCCTCCTGGCGTCCCCAGAGGTGGCAGCTCTCGCCCGCAGCAGTCCTGCTCTCGTAGGATGCTCTTGCTCTTCTTCTGATGTGAACTGCTTCCTTCCTTTGATTGTGGTGCGTGTTCCCATCCTGTTCTTGCTGGCATCCTCCATCTCTGATGACAGAGATGGATGCTGCCTAAAAGCCCTTTTGGCACCAAGCGTGGATACTTGGGATACATGGGATAACGGAGTACGATTGCGTGCAGAGGAAACAGAACAAGTTTTGGGGAAGGCTCACAAAACCCCTGTGCCAGACAAGGCTGCATGCAGAATGCTCAGTTTTGGCTCAGGCGTGATCAGGCCACGTGGTGCTTTGGGGCAGTGCTGGAGAGTTAGACTCGTGTTTTGTGTTGTTTTTTTTTTCCACAGGAAAGATGTGCTTTGGCTGTTGTGATGCGAAGGATGGCAGGGTTGTGTGTGCTCGTGGTGAGAGGTAACCTCAGTGGGGTCCAGCTCACTGGCCTGTGGATGCCTCTCTAACTACATCTTCGTTTGAAGCAGGGATTTTTCTTGTAAAGCTGTATTTCAATTTGCCAAGGCAATTTCGGTGCATATTAAAGAAACTAAGCTCATGCCTCTCCCAGTTCTGGCAGGTATCGTGGTCGTTTGTTGTGGACCCCCACAACCCCTCAGCCTTTCTGCTCAGAAGTAGCACAGCGGTACCCTCTGTGACAGAGCACCAATGCTCTTCAGCCTTTTTAAAGGAGAACCCTCCTCTGCTGATGGCTGATGCCTTCAGGCCTTCTTCCTCCTTTCAGGATACAAACTTGTTTTAATTCTCCCTGCTGGTGGTTTGGCCCTGGGAGTGCCTTTCCCCTTGTACAAAGCAGTGCTGGCTGTGCTGCAGGTCCATAAAGACTCATGCTGTTTTGTGTGAAGTTGCTGGTCACGTCTGGTTCCGCCCTTGGAGCATACATCTTCAGGTGGCACCAGAGGACCTCGGTGGTATCTGCTTCTATCAACAGGACCAAGCTGTGCTCCCATTCCCTGGGCTGGAGGGAACCACTGATGTGGTTCTTCCAGACAGCATTGCCAGGGTTGCGGTGGATGAGAGGTTTGTTAGGGCTGGCTGGGACCTCCCTACGTCGTGGCATGGCTCTGGGGCATTCCATGCTGGCTGTGAGTGCTTCTTGGTGGGGAGATGATGGAGAATAGCTTTATTTTTTTTACCTCCTGCAGCACCTTGGGCTGAATATAGGAATCCTGGAATGCAAGGCTGCTGCTGCAAGGCAGGAGTCAGAGGCTAGCATCCTCTGTCTGCAGGAATGGTGGAACTGCTTCTCCTACGTCTGGTTGGTCCATGGGCTGTGCTGGGCATCTCCCACCCAGCAGCAGGAGATGAGGCTCGTGTTTTAAGGCTGTGTGCTCAGAGGGTGTCTGATGGTCTGGGCAGCTTCCAGCATTCTGGATAGCTGCTGGCCCTTTGTAGGGTTTGGGCAAACCAGCTTGTGCTTTGGAGTCCCTAAAGAATGTGTCCCTATGAGCAGCTTTTTGCCAGGAAGCAAAAGGAGCCCCCTGCATGCTTCTTGAAAGGGCAGTGCCTCCAGCTAGAGAGGGCAGGCACAAGATGCTGCTAACAAGCTGTGAATGCTTTGGGACCTTGGCTGGTGTTTTGTTCTGGTTTCTGCATGTTGCTCTGCGTGCTGTTGATAATTTTACTGGGTTTCATCTTCTAGATGCTTGCGTCTTGGCCCTGGGAGCTGAAGATAGCGTGGTCTCCCCTGCCTCTCCCTGCGGGCACCGAGGTGGTTTGTCTGATTGTTCACAGCATTTCCCTGTGAGGAACTGCCAGACAATTCTGCATGAGTTTTTTCCTCTGAGTGGTACCTCCCTGGGATGCCCAGATCCTGGGCCTTTAGTTAGGTTTGCTCCCCTGATGTCCTTGGAATTTTGTCCTTCCCTGACGTATTGTAAGCGGTGAGAATTTCACCGCCCCTTGCAGTCGTGGTTATTGCCTGCCCTTCCTAACCACTTCCTCTGCCTCAGATGGGCAGATTCAGAGGTATCTCTCCTGGCTCTTTTCAAAACTCCCCAGTATTATTTTGGCCTTGAAGTAGCTTTTATTTCTTTGCTAGGTTCCTTTTACAGTTTGATCAGTGAACCTGAACAAGGCACGTTTTTGTCTCTCCTGCTTCAGCTGCTCATGGGCCGATCCCAAGCTGTGTGCACTGGCACACTTTTTTTTTTTTTTTTTTTTTTTGAACAGGTAGCATAGAAGAACTGGGGACAAATCATTTCAGAAAGGCCTGACTATCTCCTGTGTAAGTTCAGAGCACTTGGAAAGGAAACAAGGATGCTGCATCAGAACATGCATGTTTGACCCTACCAACCCATGCTCGGATAAGGGGCGTAAAGGAGCACCTCTGCCACACCAGGCACCTCGGTGTGCACCCATCGGACAGGGAGTCCTTCACCTCAGCCACAGAGTGCCCAGGTTTGTGGGAAGAATTGTGTGACAAAGCACCTTTGCTTCCAGAGCACTCCGCTGTGCGCTCTGCCATGCCGGTGAGCATTGTGAGGATGTGCTTGAGGGAAACGCTGCCATCGAGCCAGTCAGGCTGGAGAAGACCTTTGGGATCACCAAGGGGCAGCAGCTGGTCCATGTGAAGGTACAGACTTCAAACTGGTCAGACAGAAAAGGTTGGAAGCATAACTTGAAGGGGAAGCCTTGAGCAGAGGCTGCGTCCGTGTGGGAAGGCAGCACAGCAGCTTTGTTGCAGTCGCAGCACTCAGCTGGTGCAGCTGTTGGATGTGGTCAAAGTGGCCCATGGGGATTTGGCAGGGCATTTCTCTGCTGCTGACTTTTTCTAGCACAGAGCAGCATGACCAGACTGTAAAACAGCACCGTGAGCTGCCAGGTTTGTGTCTGGCTTGAGTCAAAGCAAGCGTTAGCAGGAGGAGAACTTCGTTGGGAAACACGCAGTTCCCATTAGTGTTCTCATCTTCTCACTTTGAAAGCCCCGAGGAAGGGAATGTTTTCTTCACATCACATTAGGTGTTTGGGAAGGTTTTTATATTCTGGGTAAATCCAGCAGATCTCTCCTGGGAGGCTGCACCTGGCTGCGTCCCCGCGGACAGCACGTGGCTCCCAGCCTCTGGGTGGCAGTCGGAGCTGTGGGCATGGCCCCAGCAGCTTCCCAGCATGTTGAGCCCAATGCAGCTCTGCTCAAGGGCAACCCACTGCCCAGCCCAGAGCTGCTGGGATGCTGTCTGCCCGGAGATTAAAGAGTTAGGCACTCTTCCAAGGGCTGATCTGAGCGGGGCTTGCCTGATAAATGTCCCTATGCTGTGAGATGGTGACGTTTAATGCCCTTACAGATGGACTGCCCAGGGAGGGGAGAGCAGCTGGGGTGGGCTTTCTCTCCTGTGAAAGAAAACTCCATGACGTGCTCCAGGTCCGTGGGGACAGCCAGCCATGAGGATGAGGAAAGATGGACATCGCTGCTGTGCAAGATGCTGTTTTCTTCCCTCTGCGTCCCATTTGTCCTAACAGAGGACATTGCCTCGTGCTGTGGTAGCGTACGCCCTGCTGACACCGACATTCTCAGCCATTCCTGGCGTGCCTTGCCCTCTCTCCTCCCCTGTGTAGGAGCGTCTGGCACCCCTCCAGGAGCCCACTCTCAGAGGTGGGTATCACCTCGAGAAGCAAAACGGAGCTGCCAAAGGCAAGAAGAGTATCAAAGAGCTGCTAAACTGCTGCTGTGGAAGGCTTAGCCCGCAGCCGTGCATCTCATAGCACGCTGACATGGGTTGTGTGGCAGAGCAGTGCCGGGAAGGATGGATGCACTCCAGCGGTTGTAGATGGCATAAGAGCTTCAGGCAAACCCCAGGCAGTCTGGCTGCTGCCACTTGAAGTCAGTGGCAGTGTTCAGGAAGATAACACTGCACAGGGACTGAACTGCCACTCAGGGCTGGTTGGTGAGCCAGGCACCAAGCAGTGCACAATGCCAGCGGAGAAAACGCCTCAAACCTGCCCTGAAGGTCTTAGATCTTGTTAGTGGCCATCCAAAGAGCCCTCGTTGCTTCCCGTTGTCTTTGCCCCTTTAGCAGCCATCAGAGTGATACCTCTGGTGCTGGGTTGTATTTTCCCAGCATTGGGTGCTTTAGGGATGTATGGCATTCGCTGAAACATTGGCTGTGAAGTGCAGCAGTAAAGCTGTGTGTCACCCGCGAGCAGCAGTCGCCTGCTGGGAGAGTGAGGAGGTGGGATGAGCCTTCAGACAACAGCCAGAGCCAGTGCTTTGGTGCTGGGGCTGGATTTCACAAAGAGCACGTGTTGCAGGAGCTCTGCTTTTCCAGGTGAGCTCCCAAGGCAAGGTGGGACTGTTAAAAGTGTTTCTTCAGACTTCTGAGCAAAAATCGCAAGTCGTTGCGCTGGAGAGGAAGGAAATGGCTGGCTAGCTGCAGCCTGGGTCTGGGAAGGGAAAAGTGTGCCTGGAATGATGCCTTGAGCGAGGTTTCAAAGGATGAATTTGGTGCCTGTGTTGTTTGGATACTCTGAAAAAGTTCTCCTTTGAGATCGTAATGCCATCAGACTCTGAGTTCCTGGGTTTTCTCCTTTCTTTCCTTTTCCCCCTTGCCTTGTTGCTAATCGCTGGTAGTGCAGAATCTCAGCTTCAGGAGTCAGTGCCTGCTTAGCAGAGGTGGGTGACAGGAGGTGGCTGTGTGTGTTTGGGAAGAAGGCAGCAATTCTGAAGATAACGCTGGGGGATGGTGAGTGCCTCTGCCCAGGAACACCGTGCAGGAGTGCTGGAGTTGCTGCAAGCTGCCAGGCTGTCCTGGAGCTCCTTTCCCAGGTCACTGTCAGCATGACACTGCGGTGCTCACCACCCCCTGACACACAGCAACTCCTTGCAGGAATTGCACAGCTCAAGAGCAGTTGCTGCTGATCCGGTGTCATCAGGTAGATCCACGTTTATGACTTACATACCAAAAAGCTCCATGACTTGGAGGGGGGGGATCCCAGAACGATCACTTCTGGGCAGCGGGGAAGTTGCCGTGGGATTTGGCTGAAGTGTTTGGAGAGGTGCAGTGTTCTGATCACTGTGGATCCGTCCCGTTCTGTAGAGATCTGCAGGGATTAGCAGGGGACCCATGGCTGTCCGGTGCTGGCGTTGACCCCAAAGCGGTGACACAGATCTGGTGATGCGCAGACAGGTTAAGTAACAGGCACAAAGAGGGTCATCGGGGATATCCAGGCTGCTAGGGAGCACCCTTTCCAAAAGGACGTGCTCAGTTGCTGTAAATAAACACATTTAGACTCCAGCACATGCATGCTCATCTCTCTGGGGGGATTGCAGGGTCCAGGCTATTCCTGAGCAAGTGAGATCTTGCCAGGGATACAGGAGCCCTGTTGTTTTGGGAAAAAGAATTGGGCAGAGCTGCTCAGGACACGTGTATCTCCTTGAGGAGGAGCACCAGGTGCTGGTGGGGTTCCTATTGGCTCCCCTAAGGGCTTGGGAAAGCCCAGGCTGCCTCCCGAGCAGCACTGGGTGATGCTGCGCAAGGGGAGAGCTGAGTGGTGATGTCTGCACGGGAACATTTGCCTTAACTAAGTCTGGGATAAGAGTGGATTTAAGTGCTTTGGTTTATAAATAAACAGCACTCGTGGCCAAGGTAGATTTAAGCAGAGCTGGCGACAGCCCTGCTGGGGAAGGGATCTCTTCACCACATGGCCTGCTGTTGGACTTCCTGTCACACGCTAATCCCATAAGCCTGCTTTAGCTCTGTTAATTTTCCTCCTTTCCTTTTCCCCCCAGTGGGCCGCCTCGGTGGCTCGTGAATGCCAGCGTTCCTTGGCCAAGCCGGTGCCCACGGCTGGGCCGAGCCTCCAGGCTGCCTTCCGAGCCCCGGGTACCATGTGGCAGGGCCCCAGGGATGGTGGTGCCTGAATGCGTCCCATTCTCTCTGTCTTACAGGCTCTGCAGTCTGCGCCTCAAGAAGCTCACGGTGCTGAAGGAGCTGGACAAAGAGCTGAGCTCCGTGCTCATCGCTGTGAAGATCCAGGTAGGCTCCCCTCCTGAGCCCGTCCTCATCCTTCGGTGAAGCGCTGCCCTGCGCGTGCTGACCCCTCGCTCCCGTCTCAGTTAGCAGCCCCGGGGAGATTTTGGCCCCCAGGCAGTGATGTCACGGGGATAGGAGCAAGCTGCTGGTGGGCTGAATTTAGGTAGGCACTGAGTGCACCCCACTTCCCTGCCTGCCTCAGCCAAGGCTGAGCTCTCAAGCTGCTGTTGGAGGCTCAGCATCCCTACCCTGCTGCTCCCGACCCTTTGGGCTGGCGTTGGGTGCTGGGTGCTTTCTGGTTCTCTGTCTGGATCCCCTCCCTGAGGAGGGCAGGGAGGCTGTGTGAGGGTTGGGGCGGCTCTGTGCATGCCTTCTGTTGGCCTGTGCACCCAGTGTCGTCTCGCTGCTGTCCCTGCTGTCCCCTCCCCTTCCCTGTGCCTTGAGTCTGAGCCAGGCAGGGGGAAGAGGAGAGGATCTTCCTCACCATGGGGAGTTTGCACCCATCTCATGCATGCTGTCCTGCCCTCTCCGCAGCTGGTCGTGGAGAGATAGGGGGTGTGAGCACACACTTTGCCAAGGCACATGAAAAACAGGTGCCTCCCGAGGTACCACAGCTTCCCTGACACAGCTGGGGTGCCAGTGTCCTTCCTTCGTTCCTGGCAGCTGGCCAAAAGCTGCTGATCCCATTGAAAGCACCGGGGGGCGGGAGCTCAGCAGCTTTGCGCTCCTGCGGAGCTCTTTGTGCTGCACGCATTAGGATCTAAATCCTGGATTAGCACTGCATTAGTGGAGCTCCAGGAGCCGGGATTTGCCTTCATGGCAGGCCTGGTTCACTTGTCCAGAAGGATCTGAAAGCGAAACGTGTGAACCATGGGGCCTGGAGGGAGGAGAGGACGAGGATGCTGTGGTCCATGCGCTGTTTGTCAGCATCCTGCTTGGCTGCCTTTCTGTCAGTGCTGTGCAGGAGAGCTGGAAGTGCCCCCTTGATGCGGGCACTGGGGAGGGAATGAGTTGGGCAGGGGCAGCTGCCTGGCCCCAGGAAGATGGGAGCAGCCGAGGCTGGGCCACAGGTGCTGGCAGCACAGGGCTGGGTGCCTGCAGTCCCGCACGTCTGGGAGAGCCGGGCTGCTCCTCCTGTCCCCAGCACTCAGCAGAGATGGAGGCCTCAGCTGTTGGAGACCACAAAGGCTTCTCTGCAGGGCTCCTTTCTCTGCCAGGCTGCTGCCTTCAGGCTGTGGATCTGAACACAGTCACCTCCTTTCCGCACAGCTGCGTACCTGTGGCTGCGTGCAGAGCGGAAGGAAACCGAAGCTTCTGCCCACGTTCTCCTGCGGCTCAGTGCTCATCCATTAACGGGGATGGATTTGTGCTCCTACCTGGGCTGCTTCCTCCGGGCTACGGCTGCTGAGCCTTCCTGCGAGGCAGATGGAAGCTGTAGGCAGCTTCAATGCAACCTGCCTACAGAATGGCTCAGATGGCTCCATCCCCCCTGCTCCTCTCCTAGGTAACAGATGAGTCACGCTCGCACGGCACTGGTTGAAGGCTGCCCAGCGAGCGTTGCCATCTTTTGGATGGAAGCAGATGATGCACGCGGTTTGTGGAGGACCTGCAGCTTCCTAAGGAAGCAGCTGGGGACTGGTGGAAAGGGGAGCTGTATCCTCTCACATCTCCATGGTCTCTCTGCTGGGTTGGGGTAAAGCTGTCAGGAAGCTGCTGCTCTGAAAGGCACCCGACATGGAAACACAGCTCTGAGCCTGTCCAGTGCTGGGATGCTCTGATCAAGGGGTGCGTGTGATCCAGGGGATGGCATGAGCCTGCCCAGGGTGTCCTGGTGATTGCACCACTCTGGTCTTTAAAACAGCTTCTGAGTGTGACATGTTCTCTGCTCTGCTCCCTCGTCTGAAAAGAGCCACAGCCACTTTGTCTGTTTCCCAGAGGTGATTTCTCAATCTTTAGTGTCCTCACTCAGTGGTTTCCCCTGAGCTTAAGTCTGAACTACTGTGAAAAAGAGGACTTGCTCTCCAAGTTTTTTAAGCCCTCGTTATTTGCCTTAACAAATTGGAGATGCCGTGGAGCGCTTCCTGCTGTGTATTGTGCAGCATGGCATTAAAAGATCCCCACGTGCCTGGCCCAGCACCATAAAGGTGCCGTTATCTTGTCCTGGCTCCATCGCCGTGATCATGGTGTGAAGGGAAATGTGGTGCTCCCTCCTGGCAGAGAGACGTACCGTAATTCAGGAACTCCCCATCTTGAGCTGTGAATACAGGAAGCAATCAAGGAAAGAGGAAAAGAAGTCGCCGTGCTCCCAGAGCAGGTGTTGTGGGAGGGATGCAGCTGCTCGCTGGATGTGGCTGCTGACTCAGGTTCAGCCCTTGGTGCTGCTGCAGGGGGATGATGCTGCCAGCCCCTGACATAGCACACCAAAGTGTGTGCTGCCAAAAGGACCCGGCTCCCAGCAGCGGAGGAGCTTGCTTGCTTGTGCCAAGCCTGCCCTGCTCCCTGCAGGAAGTCAGATTTTTTGCTCCTTGTCCCGTGTGGAGGGGTTTTCTGTCCCCACCTCACTCACGCTTTGCTTCCAGTCTTTTTGCAACCACGTGTAGGAGATTTTTTCACTCCTCCTGAGCAATCCCAGCTCCTCGTTAGGTAACTGAATTTCCTGACAAGATTAAAAAGCTGTTCTTTCCCAAAACGCTCCTTTACTTCAAGTTCTGGGCTGTGCTTTGCTGTCTGCCTTGGCCAGGTTTCGGGATGTGGAGGTGAGCAGGAGCTTGCTTCTTGCCTCAGTTGACAAGAGTGGTGCAGAGCTTGCCTTTGCCATAGCTCTGTCCCCAGAAGTAACATCAAGGTGTGGGGGTTGGCCTCTTCTCCCAGGTAACAGCGATAGGATGAGAGGGAACAGCCTCAAGATGTGCCAGGGGAGGGTCAGGTTGGATATTAGGAAAAACTTCTCCAAAAGAGTGGTGCTGCACTGGCACAGCTGCCCTGGGAGGTGGTGGAGCCACTGTCCCTGGAGGTGTTCAAGACACATCTGGATGTGGTACAAGGGACATGGCTTATTGGGCAGTCTTAGGTGGATGGTTGGACTGGATGATCTTGGAGATCTTTTCCAACCTTAATGACTCTGTGATTCTGTGAAGAGTAACTGCACCGCTGCGTGTCGTTTGATGAAGGACTGAATCTTTGGTGGAAAGCCTCTCCTCGACAAGCAGCAAACAGTAAATGTGCCAAAGGAAATGGCTGTGGCAGTGACCACCTAGCATCTCTCAATAAAGAGCAATGCAGGAAGGAAGAGTCGGTGCGTTCTTGGCCAGGAGAGCTCACAGATGGTGAAGGGGATTAGCTCCACCTCCTCTCTTCCGTTCCAGGAAGCCTTTTCACAGGGAAAGCCTCACTGCTGGCACAGTCGCTGTTGCAGGCAGCTCAAACCAGGCCTCTTGGGAACCAAGAGGGTTTCTGGAGAGCTTGTCTTTGCCTTGGTATCAGTGTTATGGGGCCACCTGCTTGCCACTGACACGGCTTCTGTCACTGGGGCTGCTGTCCCATTTGCAGTGGACACAAGGGGAGCAGGGGGCTCTAGCCCCGTGTTTTACTCGGATTTGGCTCAGTTGCTGAAGGGTCTCTTGTCATGGCTGGCTTAGGCTTCTGCTGGCTGTGGCATCTATGAGGCCTTTGGCAGCTCAGGAGAAGTGCAGGTGCTTGCACGGTGGCTCTGAGAGGTGGAGCAGAGCAGAGCCAAGGCCCTGGCTCTTGCCTCACGCCCTACAAACACCGCAGACCTGTGTGCATGGTGCTGTGGGGCTCGCGGCCTACGCGCTCCAGCTCAGCCGCATGCGCCCACTGACCTTCTCGTAGGGTTCGAAGCGAGTCCTGAGATCCAATGAGTACGTCCTCCCGCCCGGCGGCCTGATGGAGACCGAGCTGGAGCTGACCTTCTCACTGCAGGTACTTGTCTCTCTTCTGGTCCTGCCCTCCCCCAGCATTCCTCAGCAGGCTCAGATGTGGGGCTTGCTGTGAACGGGGCAGCCTCTGAGGAGGGGCTCACATGCTAACAGCACAGATTGATGCTGCTCCGGTGCTTCGGGGGTTGTTTCACTGGGCAAGGGGGGGTCTTGGAGCAGGTCACATCCCGCTGTACATCAGCACAGAGGAAGAGTTCTCTGCCAGCCCGTGTGTGGTGCTGAGCCCTGCCAATATGCTGACATCTGCCTGTGCTTCCTTCCCCAGTACCCGCACTTTCTCAAGAGAGACGGCAATAAACTGCAGATCATGCTGCAGAGGAGGAAGAGGTACAAGAACCGCACGATCCTGGGTTACAAGACCCTTGCAGTGGGCATCATTAACATGGCTGAGGTACGGGGTGCTGAAAAGAGGGGAGCTCGGCACAACCTCCCTGTTCCAGTGCAGGGAAGGGAGCCAGGCTGGCTGGCAGGTGCTCGGTGCTGAGTGCTCTGGCTTGTTGGCTCCCCATCAGGCAGAGGGGTGGGCTGCTGGCTGCCTGTGTCACCTGCCAGGGGTTTGTCTGTCTGTCTGCCTAGGTGATGCAGCACCCGACAGATGGAGGGCAGCTCCTGAGCCTCCACAGCAACATGAAGGACGTGAACATCCGAGTGGCTGAGATCAGCATCTACTCTTTGTCCAGCCAGCCCATTGACCATGAGGATGGGAGTGTCCCCTCGGGTCCTAAAATCAAAGCTTCAGGTGTGTTAGTGCTCATCACAGCCCAAGAGGCAAGCGTTTGGGGTAGGGCATGGGTAACAGAATGTGTCCCCAAGCAACTGCCAGCAATACCGGTCATTTGGCTGGAGCCTTGACGTGTGTCTTGCTCAGCTGTGGCATCTGCAGTATCTGCTTTCAGATCGCTCCCCAGACATTGATAACTACTCTGAAGAAGAGGATGACAGCTTCTCCTCGGAGCAGGAGGCCAGTGATGATGCTGTGCAGGGCCAGGTAAGGGAGGTCTGGTTTACATTCTGGTCCCATCTCTCAGGCGAGGATCAGGTTGAGGATCTCCATCACCCCAAGCCCTCACATCTCCCTAGCTAACATTGTCCTGGTTTCAGAGGGCAGAGAGCCACAGTACTCAATTATTGTGGCTCAGCAGGAAGGACTGTGGGCTGCTGTCAAGCCCACAGTGGAGCAGGGGACTTTGGAGAGCTGCAGGGTGCTTGGATGAGCCACAGGTCTCACCCGTGTGTCCTGGGAGCTGTCTGGTGTGTAGCACAACCCCCTGTGTCTCTCCTGTGGACATTGCTGCCACATTGCCCCTCTGGAGGGACAAAGGCACAAGGGAAGAGGATCTGCTGTGGGAGGATGCTAAGGAGGGAGAAGGAGGTGTGTGGGGAGGGGTAGGAGAAGTGAGAAACAAGACTCTGGGAGCAGAGTGGGCCAAAGCTTTTCAAAGTAGGAGGCAAGCGTGGGGCGGGAGGCTACCAGGAGTTGCTCTGATGCACTGTGGCCTCTTGCCTGCAGGATCTGTTTGATGAAGAGGATGACTTGAGGAAAACCAAGAAGGCTAGGAGGAAAATGATCCGAACCACATCAATGACCAGAGTAACATCCGCGTTTCCAATGTGATAGAAGGGATGGAAGGGACTCAGTTCCTCCCCTCCCTGAAGGGAGCAGGGGGTGGGTTTTGGGGAGTGGGGGGATGCTGGCACTGGTGCAGAGCAGGTGACAGAGCCCTTGGCTCTGAGCAGGACAGGAAATCCTCCTGCCATTGCTAAGCTGGCTTGCTGATGACAGCCATACCCCAGCTAGTGGCCTGTACCATGCTTAGCTTGGCTTTATGTAGATGGTACTCTGTGGATGCTGTGACATGGTCTCTTTCGGTGCCTGAGGAGGAGGAAGGATGGCATGAGGAAGGCCAGTAGCAGCCCTTCTGCCTGACAGCAGAACTGGGAGGCTGCCCTGCCAGCCCCCTTCTCTCCAAGCATCTCCTTGTCCCTCTGCACCTCAGCCCTGTAGGTCCCTGGGCACCTTCTGCCTGAGTTTGTTCTCCATCTTTTATTGATTGATTTCAGCATTCCTCAAACAGATGTTCTGGGGGAAAGGGGATTTAAATGGAGAGAAAGTGCTATTCCAGCCTATAGCAAAGAGAGCCAGAGTCCCTGCACCCTCCCTCACACCCAGATACAGCAGCTTCCTGCAGAGTCCAGACTTACTCCAAATCCAACAGCAAATTTAAGGACCAAGGGAGATCCTAGCTGAGCCTGGACCTATCGACCTAGGAAAGTGCCAGTGGCCTGTAAAAAGAGTAACTGTGGGCTGTGCATTAATCATCTTGGAACTTGTTTTGATAGTTTTGCTGATCTTTTTTCCCTCCTTTGTTTTGTTTTAGCAACCAAACTTCAAGCAGAAATTTGTGGCGTTGCTGAAGAGGTTTAAAGTGACGGAGGAGGTAAGAAGCAGGCAGGCTGCCCTGCTTGACAGCGTCTCCTTGCAGATGCGTTGCTGTCAGAGCGCTGGTTCCCACTAGCTGGGAGCACAGGGCATGAGCTGCAGGTGCTCAGGGACGTTAGCAAAGGTGGTGTGAGAGATGGCACAGGCTGGGGCATGGCCTTTCTGAAACTTTCTGCCTCGAGAAGGCAGCTCTGAGCCTTGTGCTCAAATGTAGGACACCTTCCAAAAGAGCCTGTTGGGGAGAGTGAGCCTGGAAGGAAGGGTGCTGTCATACACTGGCTCTACACCAGGAGCTGGCGTTGCAGGGGCTGCCCTCATCTCAGCCACCACTGAGAGCAGCCTGACATCAGCATTTGGGTAGCTGGCCTTGGCTGGGAGCCTGCAATGAGCTCATGGCACAGCTAGCAGAGGTCTGCCCAGGTGCCTTAACTCCCAGTGACTGTGGCTGTGTGAGGTTCCTTCAGGTGCCATACTCGTGGCCACCTCCTGTGGCCAGTGACAGTGTCTCTTGCTCCTTTCACAGGCTGGATGTGGCTCTCTGAGGTCACAGCGCTGCCAGGCTGCTGGGAGGAAGCCTGCACGTGCCTGGCCTGGGATGCAGGTGACTCTGTATCTCTTCATTGCCCTCTCATCTTGGTCCCACAGGTTCTGGACTCTGACCCTGTAGACCAGACCCAGGAGGTGGAGGAAGACCTGGGCCTGCTCTATGACAGCCTGGAAGAGTGCAACAACAGTGACAGCGGCCCGGAGATTGAGGACAACGAGAGTGTGCACAGTACACCCAAGCCCACCCTGAGGTAAGGATTGCAGGAAGCCACAGGCCAACAGCACAGCCCTCAGAGCCTGGAAAAACGCTTTCTGACACTTTCCTGTTGCTTGGGCAGGCATTGTCCCCTCTCCATTCCCGTAGCCATCTTCTCTTGGCACGACTGAGCTCCTCACTTGCACATCCTGCTTAAAAACACCTCAAAACCGCCTGTTAAAATGGTGTTCATTCATATTTAGTTTCATTTAATTTCCTCCCATCCCAGCATCTGAACGCTGTTCCTGATCTGCTGGCAGAGCATCTCCTTGATCTAAGCCCCTGCTGTTCCTAGCTCTCATATCTTTCTGCTGACAGCCCTGCCCTGCTCAGGCTCTCTGCACCAAAGCATGCCTGTCTTTTGAGCACGCTGTCTCATGACTGCTAGGCCCAGTTCCTGTGTCCCTGTGGGATCTGCACGCTGTGTTCCCACTCTTTGTAGAGGTGTGTGGCTAGCAGTGATGTCCCTCATCCCGCTCCCCAGGCACCCTGTGGCTTGCCTTGCTCTCCCAAGCACTGCTGACTTTGGCACAGAGGTCTCCAGCGGACCGTGCAGTGGAACCAGGCTTTTCTCCCACGTGATCTGCATTCACCTGGCCTCTCTGCCCCTGGCTGTTCTGTTTCCCTGCTGTCCTTTTGTGACAAAGTTGCTTTCTCTTGTCTTTCTGCTTGGCTGCCTCACAGTGCCCCAGGTCTCTTCCAGCCAAGCCGAGATGACTTGTCATTATTGGTTCTATAGTTAACTACTTACATGTAATTTGGATTCGTTTGAATCCCTGCTGAAGGTGCTCAGCACGGGTAGCAGAGTTGGTCTGCCACAGGCAGGATGTGTGAAAAGAAAGCTGCTGGGTTCAGGAACCACTCCAGGGCACTGGGGAGGAGCATGACAGAAGTCCTGTCTCCCCCAAATGCACACGTTTTTGTGGAGGTGGCAGATGTGTGGGCGTGAGAAAGCTGCTTAGGTGGCCTGCTTGGATCTCCAAAAGGAGTTTCGTGTGGTCTCTCACCAAAGCCTCAAAAGAAACAAAGGAAGAAGGAAGCTCTTTTTTTGGTCACTTAGCACTTCAGGTACATAAACTATGGAAAACAATGTCAACTGGAAGAGAAGTCTGGTGAGAGTGTTTGAACATGGCTCTAACTCTGCAAATCCCCACTTGCAAACGTGGTGGCTGGGAGAGCATCCTGGAAGAAGCTCTGGTGTGTACTTGCACTGCCCTTACAGTCCTCCTTGGGCATTTGCTGTTTCTGGTGGGGCAGCCTGTTGTGCCCTGGGCTGTTTTTCAGCCTGTTGGCTGCGTCCCTAGCTTGGTTTGATCTCTGTTGTCTCAGTTTGTGGCAGTGCTGAGCGTGCATCTCCTTGAGTTCCCATTAAAGGCTCTGTACTTTCTCTAAGTAGATGTGGGAGCCGCGTGTAGGCTGTGCTCCCAGTGCCCTGCCTGGCATTCTCACCCTGCTGCTGAGGACCTTCCCACCTGTCTTGTAGATTCAAGCTATGATCCTCGCGTTGGCTTTGTTTATTGTCATACACAGCCTTGATAGACATCATGAAGCCCTCGGTGGAGCGAGGGCATTCAGGTAGTCCCTGAAACTGGAGCTAGCACTGAGGCTGTAGGAGCCCAACAGCTGGATTTTTGACTGCAGAGCAGAGGTGAAGGAGCAAATGTCTCCTCAGGTCGTTGTCGTGTCCTGGTAGGATTACTGGGACAGTACAAGGGAACATGGGAGAGGTGCTGGTCCAGGGAGTGTTGTTGAGGACCGTATTTCTATGGTTTGTGTTTTGAATGTGGTCAGCATGGATGGAAATGGTTGGCAAGAGACAAGGGTAATGGCTGCACTGGGTGGTGGCAGCGCCTGGGATCCCGCAGCAGAGATTGGAGGGGTGGAGAGAGCAGAAATAGGCTGATAACAGGAGACGTCAGCGTAACCTGGGGGAAAAATAGCTGATCAGGGCCCAATGTTGGCTCTAGGCCCGCAGCTTTTGTAAATGACCACGTTGTGAAGCAGCTGGCTGTGGAGCTGGCAGGGGGAGAACTGAGCTGTGACTTCTTGCAGGCAGTGCGCGGACACTGCTCCGTGGTGGGGACCGTTGCTCATGGAGATGAAATGGCCCTGGGGGAGCAGTAAGAGCAGAGAGCCCAGCAAACACCGTTGTGCCTGGCAGCACAGCGTGCTCGATACAAGTCAGGAGGTGTGTTAAAAGGGCAGCCAAGATGTGCAGAACGCCGCAGGTATCCTGCAGAAAGCTGCAGGTAGATCCAGCTGAGGACAGCAGGTAACAGTGGCAGAGCCCTAACAGAGGAACTGCTCCATGTCCTGTGGCCATCCCTGGAATGATGCAACCCCATAGTCCCATCCACACAGGAGAAATTTGGCCTCTGAGCACACAGCTGTCAGAGCTTTGGGAAAGGGGAAGGTGGAAGCTGCTGCTGGAAGCATGCATGGTTCCGTCCCCACGCGGTGCTCTGTGCTTGGGACAGGCTGGCGGGGGTGCGCTGGGATGGCGGTGACTTTGTTCCCCTCTTATTCCTGCCTTTTTCTCTCCCGTCTGTCTGTCTGTCCGTCCGTCCGTCTGTCTGTTTCTCTGCAGGCGTTTCTTTGAGGGAGTCTCTCATTCTGGTTCCCAGACTGAGATCGGCAGTCTGCACAGCCAGAAAGGGCAGGACCAAGAGTCGGGCAGCCCTGTGAGTTACCCCACCACCAACCACCGCTACCACCTCCTGCCCCTTCCCTCCCCGGCCAGCCCAGCGTCCCCACAGTGCCTGCAGCTCCCTCCGAGACCGCTCCTCCCGGCAGCGCCTGCCTGGGGCTGCTCCTTCCCTTCTTTCCTCTTCTTTCTCCCAGTGCAGGCAGACAGGTAGCAGTGGCCTTCCTGGCAAGGCAGGGGGATGTCCCCTGGGGGCCAGTCCCAGGGGGATGCCGGGCTCCCCCACGGGAGCGTGTGTTGGCGAGGTCCCACTGCACGGGCCAGCGGTGGCCGTCCCACTTGGGGTGCTCCATCCTGCTCTGACCCTGCTCCCTGTCCCCCAGGGCGAGACAGAAAAGAGGAAGCCAGGAGCACCACGAGCACAGGAGGAGCCAGGAGCTGAGGTCCCTGCAGTGGTGAGTCCGGTGTATGGGGCACCGAGCGGGGCTGGAGCCCAGGGTACCGGGGATGTCCATCCTGCAGGCAGTGGAGGGATGAGTAAATGGGGCTGGAGAACAGCGAGAGCAGGACATGGGGCTGCAGGAGATGCAGCCAAACCCCCTGAGGCCCTGCAGCCTCGGCTGTCCTGTGGGGCCCATCCCAGATGGGGGTACCCCTGGGCACGATGTGTGTGACGTGACCACGTGTGGCCCGCAGGAGCTGGCTGCAGAGGAGCCGTGTCCCCGGCTGCCCCCTCCTGAGGCTGCCACCAGGGAGAGCAGCGTGGACAGGCTGGCCCAGCTGGGCCCCGGGACCAAAGCCGAGCTCCCCAGTGCTGTGTCACCCAGGTAAGGTGGCTCTGAGCCCAGTGCCAGTGCTGAGAGGACCCACGTTGGCTCCCCGAAGTGAGCAGGGGTTGGCGGAGATGGGATGTCCCCTCTTCCCAGTGTCACCTCTCGTGCTTCTCGCTCACAGCAAAGCAGAGAGCAAGCAGTTGTGGCGTCCCCGCAGCACCTCCGTGAAAGACCGACAGAGCTCGAAGGGACAGGGCGGCCGCACCAGCAGCCTGGACAGTGAGAGCTCCCCAGACTCGTGGCACAGCACCCAGGTGAGGCCTCAGAGCCAGCCCACCTGGTGGATTCTCACCTGAGAGCCAAAGGCGGAAGCTGGGGCAGCCTGCTGGGCTTAACCTTGGTGGGAATGCTGTCACAGGTGCCCCGAAAGTCTGTGTACGATCAGCTGAACCAGATCCTGGTCTCGGATGAGCAGCTCCCAGAGAGCATCGTGCTGGTGAACGTCGCTGAATGGCAGGGGCAGGTGAGTGGCTGCGGAGGGAGCTGGGTGTGTGGGGGTCTGTCTGTTTCCTCCACCATCTGCCACGTGCAAGTGTTGCTGGATCCTCAAAGCACAATGCCCAGAGCGGTCCCAGCAGGGATAACTGTGCCTTGTGCCCTTGGTGCTGGCTCAGACCGTGCTGCAGGGCTTTGCTGGGTGGCTCAGCCGAGGTGCTGTGCTCCCCCTGCTGGCACCAGGCTCTGGGCAGCAGAAGCAGCACTGCTTCCCAGTCAGGTGAGTGTGCTGGGAAATCAGGGCAGGGCCTGAGGCAAAAGAAAAGTTCCTCGGGGTGAGGCAGTGGAGCTGCACAAGCTGCACATCCACAGTGTGCTCCTGCTCTTGTCCTGAGAGAGGAAGGAGCGATGCCCGTTCCCAGACCCTGTCATGGTCCCTTCGAAGCCCCCTGGGCTGGCACAGCTGCCTGGTTTATCACTGCTCAGCTGCAGGCAGATACCTGAAGCTGCACAGGAGGAGTTTGGAGTGCAGGGGTGGGAGAGAGCAAGAGAAGGGGTGCTCAGGCACGCAGCCAGGGGTGTGCAGGGGGGGGACGGGGGCCCCAGCTCCATCCCAGGGGGGAGCGGGGTCTGTGCAGTGCGTAACGGCAGCGCTCTCCCTTGGCAGTACGTGAGCGAGCAGCTCCAGGCACACAAGCAGCTGGTCGTATCCACCTGCTCCGTGGCGGACATCCAGGCAGCCTTCAACACCACCGTCTCCCGCATCCAGCGATAGTGAGTACAGCCTGGGCTCGGCTGGCAGCTCCCTCCAGCTGCTGGGAAGGGCACTGGTTCCCCTGGGGCTCTGTAGGATGCTTTGGGACTGTGGGCACAGCTATGGGAACCGGGGTAGGCCCTGGGGAGAGCAGCACAGTCCCCTGTGCTGGTTGTGCCCACGTGAGCTGGAGATAGGCAGCAGCAGGGTTGTGATGCTGGGCACATCCCCTGCCTTCGCCCCGCTGCACGCCAAAGCATCCCACCTGCAGAGCCAGCAGGAGCCCGTCCCCACCTCTTTTCCTCTCCCTTTGGCAGCTGTAACTGTAACTCCCACATGCCTCCCCCGGTGAAGGTGGTCGTGGCAGGGGACCAGAGCTACCTGAGCGTCGTCCTCCGTTTCTTCGTGGAGCAGCTGGCCAGCAAGACGCCCGACTGGCTCAACTACCTTCGTTTCCTGCTCGTGCCCTTGGGTGAGCACCGCCACGAGCCTGGCCACGGGGTTACCCCCTCCCCGCGCCCCGTGCTGCCCTGCCCTACGCCGCCCTTCTCGCCCCCAGGCTCTCACCCTCTCGCCAAGTACCTGGCCTCGGTGGATAACAAATACAGCACTCTGTTCCTGGACACGGCGTGGCGGGAGCTGTTCAGCAGGGCTGAGCCCCCCGCCGCAGGTGAGGAGCGGGGCTGGCGGTGCCCCGAAGGCTGCCCAACTCCCTCGGGGCCCTCACCGCTCCCTCTGCCCACAGACACCGTGGACATCGCGGGCCGCGTCGCCCAGTTCATCGCTGGAGCCAGCCTCTCTCACCAGCTCCCCATCTCCGAGGCCATGCTGACCTACAAGCAGAAGAGGTGAGCGTGGCCCAGGGATG